>JAPQNM010000018.1:25089730-25162230 GCA_029783475.1 Metacarcinus magister
TACGGAACTGGCTGGCACTGGGGAGCGCGAGCGTTCCCTCACACGTCCCTGCATCAACTGAGAGCCAGTGAGGCCGGAATGAAGCTTCAGTGTTGCCACTTTCGTTGTAGGCGCTTCTCACAAATACAGTCCCTTTTACCCACAAAATACTCACACATTTTGATGGAATAACCATAGATTTACTCACAAATATTTGTTCCATATTCATGATAATCAATGTATACCAGCTGCAAGCCTTAAGATGGATTATATCGAGTAATTCAACACAAAATTATCATATAGAATTACTTTTTCATCAACTTAAAAGAAAATTAATAACTTAATGTAACGCAGCCACAATTATAAAGCACATAATTAAAAAATATTATTTCATCACTTATTCTCTGGCAATGAGATACATATTTATAATTCAAGAAATTTCTTTATGCAGTGCACACATTGCACAACCAAATTTTATATGTTGTTTTAGTATCAACATTACACTATGGTTCTATAAAATATATTACGTTCTATTACTTGCAGTGTAGGGTGTCGGGCAGTCCCATGGAAGCTTAAACATTTGATATGATGCTACACTTCACACTATAGAATTTACTTTCGAAACTAGCCTTTGAATCTATCATCGTTTTTCCAAACTGAACTACAATGGTGTGCATATTTTCTTCATTCATGATTACAACCGATGTCGTTACCACTGCTGAAGCTGAACTAAATGAAAGCAGATGAACGAACATAAAAAAAAAAAAAATCGTCAATCAGTGTACGTGTATCAAGACAAAAACACTACGCGGTCGGTTCGAGGACAGTTGAACCAGTGACAATTGAACCAATGACAACTCAACCACAGATAATTGAACAAATTGTCAACTAAATAAGTGAACAATGAACCAGTGACAATTGAACCAGAGGACAATTAAACCAGCGGACAACTGAACCAGTTGACAATGGAACCAGTTACAACTGTTATCATCATCATCACCATCATCATCATTATTATTATCATTATTATTATTATTATCATTATTATTAGTATTTTTTTTTATAGTAGTTGATTGATTTGATTTGATAAATTTATTGCGCTAGTGCGCCAGACAAAAGGTTTACATTGTAGCAGGACATAATTATAGGATCTACAATACATTAAAGACCACACACACACACACACACACACACACACACACACACACACGCACCAGACAAACACAGGACCATACAAAAAAGGCATATGCCACGCAGGGCTCGTTAGGCTATCTAAACCCACCAAAACGAGGGTGGCGTAACAATAGTTCCTCTAAAACATCGTGTTGTAGTAGATGTTTACAAACTACATCCAGTGGTTGGCCTTGGGGCAGCAGGTGACTGACAATGGGGCAGATCAGGCAGTAGTGTCGTAGAGTGTTGGCTCGAGGCGCGGCGCACAGCCGACACTCCGTGAAGGAAGACTCGCCTTCCACCCCGGCAATCTCCCACGGTGGCCGGTAGCCCAGCCGCAGACGGGCAGAAACAACGTTGTGCCTCCGAACCATGAGGCCCTGCCGACGGTACGAGTACTTGTGGAGGCAAACAGACTCGTAGTGGAGGATGGTAATGCTGTAGGGCCTCTCTGCATCCCTGCGGCGCCGTACAGGGAGAAGAGCAGCGGAGCGGACTCTGGAGAGGTAGCATGTCAGGGAGAGGTGGCGTCCAGCACCACGAGGAGGTAGATGGCAAGCTTCCTTCGCGAGTCTGTCAACTGTATTATTGTAATTTAAACCCACATGAGAAGGAACCCAAACAAATTTAATAATTAAGTTACGGCGACACATTAAAGACAAAAAAGATAGAATTTGATGAACAACTGTAGGGTGTGTGGGTTGAACACTGGAAAGGGACTGGAGGGCAGGCTTAGAGTCACAAACGATGACAGCATTTACTCCCCGTTGACAAAGAAGACTAACAGCATCAAGAATGGCATACAGTTCACATAATGTGGAGCTGGAGTGGTTACGGAGACGACGGCCAACCCAACCCCCTGGAGGTGGCTCCAGGTCAGGCGAGAAAACCGCGTCACCAGCCGCGCCATCCGCTTGCAGTGACCCATCAGTGTAGAGGCGGTGTGGAGCTGCTATGGGGAACATCACTCTTGCTAAGTGTTCCAGAGCCAACTGTAGCTGTAGGGAAGGCAGGTCCGACTTGGAAGTGGGAGTGTAACTCACCTCAGGTATAGGCAGCATCCAGGGTGGAGGGCCTGGTGGTATGCCGGCTTCATGAATATCCAGATTAAGGCTTTGGAGCATAGAGGAAACAGACTTGATAAGAGCACGTCCCGATGGCAGTAAGGGAGGGACGGGACAGTTCGGTCTAAGGCAATTCCTGATTAGCTGTGAGTAGTGAGGTGAAAGATGTGGGAAATGGAGGCACTTAACAGTAAGACAAGTGACATTTGAATTAATTCTTTCAACCAAAGGTGGTAGACACAACTCACGCTGCATGTTTACTATCCTGGTAGACATAGGACAGCCAAGAATTATTCTCATTGCTCTATTTTGAAATTTTTCTAAGGGTTCAAGAGCATTCCTAGGAAGTTGAATCAAGGCAGGAGAAAGGTAATCCACAACAGAGCGAATAAAAGCAATATAGATGGTCCTGGCCACAGGAATGGAGATGCCTGAACAATTGTTAGTGAGCCACTGAAGTGGAGTGAGTCGGTGTTGGAGGCGATCCAACAAGTCACGGACGAAGGGATGAGCTTGACGCCCGGTGGGTAGAGCTGCTGAAATTTTGACAGGTGCGCCCAAGTAACGGTATTGAGAGCACAAGGGAATGACAGTCCCTCCAATGGTGAAGTCCGGCAAGCCTTGAGGAGGGCGGCAAGAGAATATTCTGCTCTTATCTGGGGAAACCATAATACCACAGTGAGAGGAAGCCACAGAGAAGGTGGTAAGAAACTGCTGTGTATCCCTTGGTGAAGTAGAATGAACACAAATATCATCAGCATAGCAAGTAATAGTAATTCCAGGAATGTCAGGTAAAGAAGTAATCAATTTATGCATCAAAATGTTAAACAAAAATGGGCTGAGAACGCCTCCTTGAGGCGTACCGAGATGAAAACTGCGTGAATGACTGTACACACCACTGAAAAACACACGGGAGGTCCTGTTACTAAGATAGCCCTGAATCCACCGTAAGAGATTACCTTTTACCCCAAAGTCAACGAGTTGATCCAAAATGATGTCCCTATTAGCAACGTCGAAGGCACTTTGAAGGTCGATGAAGGCCACAACACTGTCCCGGGAGAGGCGGGAGTACAAATCGACGAGGCAATGGTGTGTGCTGCGCTGGGGAAGGAATCCAAATATACGGGGAGAAAGGCGGTCTTGCAGACGGTACATAAGACGGTTTAATAAAATTCTTTCCATCACCTTACAAAAACAGGAAGTAAGGGAAATAGGCCTGAACTTGGCCGTGCCGGGCTTGGGGATGGGTATAATGGTGCTGTAGGTCCACGCTCGTGGTACACAACCGTTTTGGAGGCAAAGGTTGTACAGGCAAAGCAGGGGGTTCCCGGGAACGCGTTGTAGCAGGCGTAACACTGCGTAGGTAATACCGTCATCGCCAGGGGACGTAGCTTTACCTCGAGAAAGAGCACGGCGCAGTTCCTCCTCAGTTATCTGCACTGTTTCATCGTCATCATCTTGTAACAGAGCTGATACCAGATGAAGTCGCCGAACAGGAGCACGGGAAAAAAGTGCATCTTGTATGTGGATGGGAAGACTAGCCGGGGTAGATTGTTCCGACCAAGCATTAACAAGTTGTTGGGCGTAGGCGTCGGGAGTGTGATGTCGGGCAGTGGCGGGCGTTTTCCTAACAACCCTACGGATGAGATGCCACATGGTAGTTACACTTGTCTGCTGGTTAATGCTGTCTGTGAAGCGCTGCCAAGACGTAGTGAGTGCACACTCCTGCAATGCGACTAAAGCATCCCTGGATGTCTGGTAACGATGAAGCAGAGCAGGAGTCGGGTTGGCTTGAAACAATGAACCATCACGTTCAGCCTCCTCCCTAGCCTCTTGAATACGTGCGTCAAGTGTCCAGGGGTGGGCAGCACGGCGATGTTGTAGGTGTGGCCGGGAGACATATAGCCTGTGAAAATCATGAGTGGCAGAGACAAGATCGCAGTATAGCTGGTCAGGTGATGAAAGGTCAAAAGTAGGTAACACCCGAACCATGTAAGAGATGTAGTTAGGGCAATACTTAGGAGGCACAACAATACGTGAACGAGTAACAGGAATGGTAGGGTTAGCAGGCAGAGAATAATGAAAACGAAGTGCGACGTGATCCGAGAATAAAGCTGGCACAGAGGAGCAAAGCACCCGAGACGCCATCAAGCCAGATGTCAGGACGTGATCCAAAGTACCTCCACGGGAGTGAGTGGCGCCTCCAGTGTCCCAGCGCGTTAGACAATGCCTGTGGAGATAGGAAAGAAGACGAACACCATTACGATTATGAGAGCCAGAAAGATCACACAAATCAGGATGCCGAGCATTAAAGTCTCCCATATACACCATGCCACGCACTGTAGGAGGAGGGAGAGCCTCAGGATTGAGTTTAGCAGGAGCAGAATAAACATTGCATAGCTGAAGTACACCATCCACTAGTGAGATCTCAAAGAGCTGAAAGGTTGTGTCAGGATCAGAGGAGGTGCGGAGAAGGCGATGTGGCAATGAGCTATGTATATAAGTCAAAAGACCATTCCTTACCAGATGGACGTATGGAACATAACCTGCGAGGGAAGGAGCTTGCCCAGCGGGGAGTGGCCGGCCTGGAAATGCTTCCTGAAGAAAAATAACACTTGGGTGATGACAAAAAACATAAGCCTTGAGTTGAGCAAGCTTGGCGTGACTGGTGATACCACAGACGTTCCAGGAGATAACATCTAACTGGTGATTAAGAGTGAACCTTATGTTTTGAAGTAAGAGACCGGGAAGTGGAGGCAGACGAATGACCCGTAGAAGGAGACGGATCTGAAGAAGGCAATGACTGACAGAGTTTTTCAAGACTTGAAGCAATAGTATCCATCCTTTCGGTGAGGATGGTAACAGCAGAGACGACTGCCTTCTGAGCCTCAACCATGGTGGCGAGTTTGGTGTCAGAGGCGGCATGAGAAGCAACCAGCCCATCAATTCTGGCTTCAAGGTTGGTAAAGCGGTTCTCGAGAGCCTTACATCGTGCCATGAGGGAATCGACAGACTTACGGAGATCCATATCTGGAGGCGTGGCAGGAGTGATGAGAGGAGCAGACTGGGTGGCGAGTGGTGGCGGCGGTGGAGGTGGCGCGGTAGCAGAGGCAGGAGTCGGGGACTGGCGTCGAGCGCAACCATGCCAAACGTTAACCCCCGACTGTAAACAGCGTGGACACTTCCATCGAGACGTGTCCCCAGGAGGTGGGGGCTCGGAGGTGGAAAAAGTGGCTGCTGGAGGCAGTAGCTCACTCTTGAAGGGGCACGTCCTGGAGTCATGGCCGGCCGCACACCAGGCACACTTCGGCGGGGCAGAACAGTACGTGGAGATGTGGCCAACGCCCCAGCACCTGTAGCACCAAGGCTGGTCATTGTGTAGCTTCCGTACTTCACATGGTGGAAGGCAGGGGAGGAAGTCAAAGGAAATAACAGATGGAGGTGGGTCGGGAAGACACCAGACAACAACAATGCGGTTAATGGGGGAACCATCCTGGATGAAACGACGGGCAGAGTACACACCAGAGTGTGTCTGAGCAAGACTGGGGTCAACATCAACAGGAAAACGGGTGAGGATGTAGCTGGGGTACTTACGAGGCCTCTCGGGTGAATCTTGGAGAATGAGTGACAGAGACAGAAATTCACCAGACTTAACTCTGTCGATGATGTCCATACGTTGTCTGGATATATACACAAACCGAGAAGTGACAGAAGCCATCTTGACTTCGGCCAGGTCACGCTGCAGTTGGAAGGTCTTGGTAACTGCATGCAACCACCGCAGCTTCGTGTCCGTAGACGGGTTCCCACTGAAGGAGAGCTTGATGTAATCTTCTCTCGGAGCAAAGGCAGGGAGGTGGAACAAGGGCCGGGAGGGGGCAGGGTTAGAAGCACTAGGGCGAGGCAGAGAAGGCTGAGCGACAACCATGTCGCATAGAGCCGAAGCACACTTGGCAGTTTTGGCAACTGGAGGCAAACAATCCACATAAAGGGACTCAGCAGAGTCCTCCACGGGCCGCTTGTTAGAAGTGGATGAGGTGGACGACCGTAACTCATACTGAGGAGAAGGCGAACACTGACGGGGGTTGGAAACGGACAGATCAGGCCAGTGGTCTACCACAGGAGATCGGTCGTCGTCAGACAAGGCCAAATCGGCCTCCAAGCAAGAAGCAGTATCCAATCCTGAGCACTCCATCAAGCCAGGCAAGGCCTCGACGGGAAGGCAAACAAGTCCGTCAGAGCGCACTCGCAGCAACCCGTGACCACCTTAACAACTGTTAGCCGGTGAGACAGTCCAAGACTGCCAACACAGGTAGAGCAGAGAGAAGACAGGAACGTCCTCACCCAACCAAGGTTGAAGCGGGACTGTTTATAGTAGTAGTAGTAGTAGTAGTAGTATTTAGTAGTAGTAGTAGTAGTAGTAGTAGTAGTAGTAGTAGTAGTAGTAGTAGTAGTAGTAGTAGTAGTAGTAGTAGTAGTAGTAGAAGTAGTAGTAGTAGTCGTAGTGTTTATCATTATTAAGAAAAGACAGTTATAATTGAAAGAAGTAGCGTGAAGTACTATACTGATAGTGCTCACGAACATATTTGGACAACCGAACCAGTGACAATTGCACCAGTGGACACTTAAACTATGTTATATGTTTGCTGCAAAGGGTTCCACAATTCCCTGAAGTCAGTGTACATGTGTCAGTACATGTGTGCACACCCATTCATGTGAAAGTTCCTGAAAGGCATCGCTGTCCAGCATCAAGTGCACCAGAATGCATTGGTACACATCGGCACGATACATGTACACCAAAATCGCACAGCGACTGGCTGCTAAAGTTAAGAGGTATCGAACTGAACTGGATAAGCTCCTTTATCTGCGAGCAACAGCTTATATGCAGGTCGCGTAAAAAGGGAACACTGTAGTGCTTTAGTGTAGTATAACATTTACAATTATTACTAAGCCACTGTTATCTAACTCATATTTCATATCCACCAGTTCATGTCATTTGACGAAAATAATTTCCAATTCTTTTTTTTCACCTTTGTCAACTGTGTTTAATTGTCACTGATTCAGTTGTCAACTATTTAAATTGTTCACTGGCGTAATTGTCCACTGGTTCAGTTGTCACTGGTTCAGTTGTCACTGGTTCAGTTGTCACTGGTTCAATTGTCACTGGTTCAGTTGTCACTGGTTCAGTTGTCACTGGTTCAGTTGTCACTGGTTCAGTTGTCACTGGTTCAGTTGTCACTGGTTCAGTTGTCACTGGTTCAATTGTCACTGGTTCAATTGCCACTGGTTCAATTGTCACTGGTTCAGTTGTCACTGGTTCAATTGTCACTGGTTCAGTTGTCACTGGTTCAATTGTCACTGGTTCAATTGCCACTGGTTCAGTTGTCACTGGTTCAATTGTCACTGGTTCAGTTGTCACTGGTTCAATTGTCACTGGTTCAATTGCCACTGGTTCAATTGTCACTGGTTCAATTGCCACTGGTTCAATTGTCACTGGTTCAGTTGTCACTGGTTCAATTGTCACTGGTTCAGTTGTCACTGGTTCAATTGTCACTGGTTCAATTGCCACTGGTTCAATTGTCACTGGTTCAATTGTCACTGGTTCAATTGCCACTGGTTCAATTGTCACTGGTTCAATTGCCACTGGTTCAATTGTCACTGGTTCAGTTGTCACTGGTTCAATTGTCACTGGTTCAGTTGTCACTGGTTCAATTGCCACTGGTTCAATTGCCACTGGTTCAATTGTCACTGGTTCAATTGCCACTGGTTCAATTGTCACTGGTTCAGTTGTCACTGGTTCAATTGTCACTGGTTCAGTTGTCACTGGTTCAATTGTCACTGGTTCAATTGCCACTGGTTCAATTGTCACTGGTTCAGTTGTCACTGGTTCAATTGTCACTGGTTCAGTTGTCACTGGTTCAATTGTCACTGGTTCAATTGTCACTGGTTCAATTGCCACTGGTTCAATTGTCACTGGTTCAGTTGTCACTGGTTCAATTGTCACTGGTTCAATTGTCACTGGTTCAATTGTCACTGGTTCAGTTGTCACTGGTTCAGTTGTCACTGGTTCAATTGTCACTGGTTCAGTTGTCACTGGTTCAATTGTCACTGGTTCAATTGACACTGGTTCAGTTGTCACTGGTTCAGTTATCACTGGTTCAGTTGTCACTGGTTCAGTTGTCACTGGTTCAGTTGTCACTGGTTCAGTTGTCACTGGTTCAGTTGTCACTGGTTCAGTTGTCACTGGTTCAGTTGTCACTGGTTCAGTTGTCACTGGTTCAGTTGTCACTGGTTCAGTTGTCACTGGTTCAGTTGTCACTGGTTCAGTTGTCACTGGTTCAATTGACACTGGTTCAGTTGTCACTGGTTCAGTTGTCACTGGTTCAGTTGTCACTGGTTCAGTTGTCACTGGTTCAGTTGTCACTGGTTCAGTTGTCACTGGTTCAATTGACACTGGTTCAGTTGTCACTGGTTCAATTGACACTGGTTCAGTTGTCACTGGTTCAGTTGTCACTGGTTCAGTTGTCACTGGTTCAGTTGTCACTGGTTCAGTTGTCACTGGTTCAGTTGTCACTGGTTCAGTTGTCACTGGTTCAGTTGTCACTGGTTCAGTTGTCACTGGTTCAATTGACACTGGTTCAGTTGTCACTGGTTCAGTTGTCACTGGTTCAATTGACACTGGTTTAGTTGTCCAGTTACCATGCGGTCAGAACATGCTATATGACAGTAACCTCATGTCATTTTACTCATCTTATATAAATATAAACTTGATTTGTCAATTTTTCTTCGTGCAAAAATCAATATAAGCGTAGATGAGGTACTTCGCGTACGATCACAAAATACTCCACAGAGACACTAAATAACCATATATAAACTAAAATAACCACCCACAAGAGCACCCACGTACTAACAGCTTATCCACAAATTTGTAGGTAAAAACACAAGATGGCAACACTGTGCCACCGGATAGGCTATTGCTGGCCGCGCGCTGGATGCAGGCTTTTCTTTGTATTTAATTTGTTGTTAAAGGCAAAATGATGGGAGGTGAAACGAAGGACAAGCGAGAGGAGGAGGAGAATGCGTTTGCAGGATAGAGGTTGTATTTGTGGGGATGATGATGAGTGGTTGGCTTGGAGACAGGGTAGAAGATGGTGTCTGTTGACTTGAAAGGGTATATTTCAGCACACCATATCATTCCACGAATTTATTGCCTCCCTTATATTAGAATCTATTGGAGAAAGTAGTGTGCGACGTTCCATTTAAGCTGCGCATAGAGATTAATTTAGGTGCACAGTGAAGTGAAGACCTGTGCTGCATTTGGTGAAGTATTTTTTATATAATTTAGCTCCTGTTTATTTTTTATTAACTCACACATTCCCTCGAGACTAAAAGTACCATCATCTTATACTTTAATCTTTTTTTTGCAATTAATATAAGAAGTAAATAACAGAACTGCCAACATTTCCTCCAATCCTCAATGATTTTAACGGTTGGTGGAGACGATTCTAGATACAGAAGAAAAGTTGGCAGTCCTGTTTCCTTTCTACACGCGACAGGTGAGATAACATATATAATCCGCCTATTGATACAATACTTTTTTTAAACTTCATTTTATTTTATTTTCCACCCTCTTCTTTCTTTTGTCTCTTCCATCCTTCCTTTTAGAATTTATGCTCTGGTCTCACCTCGCTCGCTGCTGGGACATTTCAGAAACCATTTTTATTTCCTACTGTGTTTTCATTCCCATATTTTGTCACTCCTGTCGACTTTATGGCTGAAACGTTTTGAATGGACAGCTGATCTAAATGTACTATCAGTCCCTCGTTTATTTTGTTTTATTTACGCGTGCTCTATGATGCAAATTTTTAATATTTTTTCCATCCGTTCTCTAAAGTTCTTACTGTTTCAATAATTCCTTGTGTAGTGGCGGAAAGGGTCACAAAAAATAACGGAAAGAAGGGGAAATCATTTTTACGGCTTTGATATACATACATTTTCTGTCAGTGGTTTGGTGTAACCGCTTTCACTGCACTATTCATATTCATATTTGGGCCATTCATAGAGGTGGTTAGTCATTAAAAGACAACATAAAACACCCATTCTCTTTTGATGCTCGTTCATAAAGGGAGAGAAACAGAAATTTGAAATATTCGCAAAACAAATCAACAAATCACGTTCCGCTCCAGGTGACAGCTAAGTATTGAATTGCAAGTGTCCCTATAGCACAGCAGGGACGACAGGGACAAGGTGGAGGCAGCCCTTACTCCTCTACCACGATAACATATTATGGTCTCCAGAATGATTCACATGATATCTAGTTTATTTGCCTCCATACTTTCTGAAGCACGGATTCAAAGGACACTGGTAAATACTGTTGGGTAAATGCAGGTGGCAAGGTATCAAGGTGTGGAAGCAAAACCTGATTTCATATAAGGATTCTTGAAGCCAATATACATCTTATTATCCCAGGGAACCATGGTACTTCTGGAGAACACACCTGTACTTAGGATTCAGTTTCCTTCAGCTGGGAATATTCTGGTTCCGACGCACCTGTGAGACACCCGAGCACCGGAAAGAAGGGACTCGCTGGGAGGCTTGGCAGTAATGCTCCTAAGTGCTGATCACCTCACAATAAACTTGCAGGGGCATTCGGAAGGGGAAACGTGGCTAGTGTTAGGCAGGGGTGGTGCATGGTGGGTGCGTCCACTTGTATGTGAGAGAGCGAGAGCGAGAGAGCAAGAGAGAGAAAGAGAGAAAGAGAGAGAGAGAGAGAGAGAGAGAGAGAGAGAGAGAGAGAGAGAGAGAGAGAGAGAGAGAGAGAGAGAGAGAGAGAGAGAGAAATTACCGGCCTGAGGTGAGCAGCGCCTCTTTCCCGGCCTGGCCCCACCCCCACCCAACCCAAACCTCCCAACCACTGGTGAGGTAAGGCGGGATGGACACCACCACCATCACTATCCTGTCAGCTAACGTGCTTGGCTTCAGGACCAACGTTGGGGATCTGACGCACTCTTTTGTCCTGCAGCAGCGCGGACATAGTGGTAGTGGTGAAGACCTTCCTCGATGACAGCTGTGTTACTACCTGTGATAGAATACATGGCTACTTACACTGGGTCAGGCGTGACCGTCGTGGTGGACGGGGTGGTGGTATAGGTATGTGTCACCGTGAAGCCTTGCAGGTCGACGTGCTCCCCGTCAACACCCCTGACAAACTTTAAATTATGTTCGCACGCCTCATCCTAACAGACGGGAGCGGCTTGCTGTTATGTGTCGCTTACAGACCCCAGTGGCAGGGAAGCAACCCTCTCGTCTACCTCACAGACAACCTAGACGACATAATAGCCTCTCACAACTGCCAGAACGTCGTGGTTATAGGTGACCTAAACCAATATCAGGTGGCGAAGGCCTTTACTGAGTTGACAAGGGTTCAAGGACTACAGAACCACGTCAACTTCCCTACACACCAGCGTGGAGGTTCCCTAGACATGTAGTGACTCACTCAAATAGTGTACATATGTAACCATCTAAGTTTAAATTTTAAAAATAAATAAATATATACATATATATATATATATATATATATATATATATATATATATATATATATATATAACAGAGAGAGAGAGAGAGAGAGAGAGAGAGAGAGAGAGAGAGAGAGAGAGAGAGAGAGAGAGAGAGAGAGATAGAGAGAGAGAGATAACAAGATTGCCTTAGCGGGCATAACAGCCTTCCCATGTGCTAGGTTTTGCTGCATATGCAGCTATTCTACACGGGACAAGCCTGAGACGCCTTGCAGTGGACAAGACTGTCCAAACCCCGTGTGCCAGGACTGCCTTTCAGCCACTCACGAAGCAACCTCATCCACCTCCGTGGACACTGCAAACAACAATAGTGCGGGGCAGCAAGACGTGCAGGAGGCAGAGGCAGAGTTTGAAAAAGAGTTTATTCAACACAGCATCTGCTCCTCCAGCAAAGAGAAGCTTGCCAGATACATATAACAGCTCCAACGAAAGACCCAAACGCAAAAAATTCATCATAAAAAGATGCAAGGAGCAAACAAAGCTCCTCCTGCATCAAAAATTTGAGTTGGCCAAAGCTCTAACTCTGATAGAAGAGTTAAAAAAGCTGGACACTGCAGACCAGCAGAAAGAGTATCCACAAGCCACCACCAGGACCACGAGCGCACTACATAGTAAAATAGCCTCAGATTGGCAAAACGTGTGCTCTGAGTCTTCCCCTTGGCAAAGCTGGTGGACGTCTGGCAGACCATGCAAGCTTGCAAAATTCACTGCCTGCTCCCCTCCCCCATCCAGCAACTTTAACATCAGGGACAGCAGTGACGGGGACAACAACAATGGCGACAGAGGCAGCGCAGCTGAAGCCATCAACACAGCGGCCAGAAATAAGGAAAACGGCAACAGTAACAATAAAACCCGCTACAATCCTGACTCCAGCATTAACAGAAACAGAGACCACGTCAGTAGTGATAAGGATCATGACTCCAACAGGGGCCAAACTATCAATCATCATCAATCATTAGGGGTATACGCCAAGAGGCGCGTTGCCTTGCCAACCCTCCGACGCCAGCTCTGGCGATCACCCCGTGCAAGTCCCCATGCAAGTCCCCTTCCCATACCAATTAACTCCCAGCAGGAAGCATCGACTTGCCCCAGCCACGAACATTGTGGGCGCCCCCTTGGCCTCCTCCACTCCGGGTTATCCCTTTCAGAAACAACCCGAGAAGCAGGATCAGCTTCTGGGTAACGTGCCACATGCCCATATAGCTGGAGTTGACGTTGGCGGACTATGCTGGTAATAGGCCTTGATTCAATCTCACGGAGCAGTCGCTGATTTGACACGAAGTCACTCCAACGATACCCCATGATACTGCGAAGGCATTTATTACCAAAGACATCAATTTGCCTCTTGAGATCGGTGTTCAGTGTCCATGTCTCACAGCCATACAGTAAGACAGAGATCACCAGTGATTTGAAGATTCGAATCTTTGTCCGTCTGCACAGGTACCGACAACGCCAGATACTCGTGCTGAGTGAGTCCATAACACCTTGGGTCAAGCCAATTCGCCGTAAGACTTCTTGACATGACCCACCATTGTTATGGACCACGCTACTAAGGTATTTGAAACTGTCCAAGATATCGATGTCTTCGCCACACGCTTGAATAGACTGTATTGTTTCATCTAGCAAGCCTCCAAACACCTGAACCTTAGTCTAAGGAAGTAAATAAAACCAAGAAATAACACTGGAGACAAGGCCCTAATAGGAGAGGGCAGGATGTGGTGCGAAATCTACCTAACATTACTCCTGAGGCTCTTTTCGACCCTTTTCCCATCCACCAAGACCAAGACAAGGTTTCTCCCAGGACACACCCAGCTCGACCAGCGCCAGCACCCCGCTCCTCAAGGACGTGGGAGCTTAGTGTGCAAGTATTGTTCCCAACGAGGCCACACAATTGAGAACTGGTACATGAGAGCAGCAGACCTAAAACAGGAGCATCTTCTTAGACGAGTGATCGCTGAGAACAGGCAGCTTGTCTCCATCCATCAGCCCCCTCCACCAAGACTGACACATGTTGAGCCCTCTCTGGGGTAAGACAGTTGGTTGGCAGTGGTCGCCTTCCCACTTTTACCAGAATAACCCCATCGTCCATCAGCAATTCGAGTAAAATGACAACAACACTGTAAGGGAAAATGACCGAGACAAGTGATGGTAAGGGTCAGATCGTTTTCTACACCTTTTCACCCTCAAATTAAAAAAGTTGGACTTCAAATTAAAAAAACTGAACTTCAAATTAAAAAACTGGTTTAAATAAAAAAAAAATTAGCTTTCAGATTAAAAGAAAAGATAAACTCAATAAAAAGGGGAAAACTAAGATGTGGGTAAACAAATACGTATTATTTAGACCATTTATTATTCCTTCAAGGTTCCATTGAAAGTCATGATTGTCTATTTGAAGAAAAAAAATTACGTCATATCATACAATTTGCATATGATTGTCAATAAAGCAAAGCAGAAAAGTAATATCCATAAAGGAAATATTCACTTATCACCTAATTATATGTCCTGTAGTTGTATTACCCTAGCAAAGTGTTTTTGTACGTGGTTGAATGTTTTCAGACACAGTATTGATGTAATACTGAGAATGGCGTTATCAATGCAGCGTTTCAAGTACTGCATCCGATATTCAGTTTGTGTCATACCCTGTGGTGTAGTGTTCATCATTGTGGCAGAGTTGGCAGCAAGATCACGCTTCATTACGGGTTTCATGCTGCTCCAGCACTCCTCAATGGGATTTAGTGGAGCACTGTATGGACTCCAAGAAATTCTTCTCCAACAACGCTCTCAAGGCCAGCATGAACAGGGGCATTATCGCAGACCACAACAATGTCCTTGAGAGGCTCAGTGATTGTGCGGAACATTCATCTCAACCATTCGTTGCAATCTTCTTTCTTGTAGCTGCCTCTCCTCCGTTCCCAATAGACAATGCCATGCTATGAGATTCCTCCAAGAATGTGAATGTTTTTCCCCCTTGATGCAGGACATTTCACCATGGGGCGCATTCCCTTACGTGCACGCCCTTGCGATCGACGCAAGATTAGGTTCACATTGGTTTCATCAATGTAGACAACCGTTTTTCCTATTCCAATCCTGTTAATTATTTTCTCCACATATTCTCTTCTTTTGCGTTTATTTATTTCAGATTTTAACTTCAGGTTTTTTAATTTGAACTTCAGGTTTTTTTATTTGAACTTCAGGTTTTTTATTTGAACTTCAGGTTTTTTTATTTGAACTTCAGGTTTTTTTATTTGAACTTCAGGTTTTTTTTATTTGAACTTCAGGTTTTTTTTATTTGAACTTCAGGTTTTTTTTATTTGAACTTCAGGTTTTTTTTATTTGAACTTCAGGTTTTTTTTATTTGAACTTCAGGTTTTTTTTATTTGAACTTCAGGTTTTTTTTATTTGAACTTCAGGTTTTTTTTATTTGAACTTCAGGTTTTTTTTATTTGAACTTCAGGTTTTTTTTATTTGAACTTCAGGTTTTTTTATTTGAACTTCAGGTTTTTTTTATTTGAACTTCAGGTTTTTTTTATTTGAACTTCAGGTTTTTTTTATTTGAACTTCAGGTTTTTTTTATTTGAACTTCAGGTTTTTTTTATTTGAACTTCAGGTTTTTTTTATTTGAACTTCAGGTTTTTTTTATTTGAACTTCAGGTTTTTTTTATTTGAACTTCAGGTTTTTTTTATTTGAACTTCAGGTTTTTTTTATTTGAACTTCAGGTTTTTTTTATTTGAACTTCAGGTTTTTTTTATTTGAACTTCAGGTTTTTTTTATTTGAACTTCAGGTTTTTTTTATTTGAACTTCAGGTTTTTTTTATTTGAACTTCAGGTTTTTTTTATTTGAACTTCAGGTTTTTTAATTTGAACTTCAGGTTTTTTAATTTGAACTTCAGGTTTTTTAATTTGAACTTCAGGTTTTTTAATTTGAACTTCAGGTTTTTTAATTTGAACTTCAGGTTTTTTAATTTGAACTTCAGGTTTTTTAATTTGAACTTCAGGTTTTTTAATTTGAACTTCAGGTTTTTTAATTTGAACTTTTTTTTAATTTGAACTTCAGGTTTTTTAATTTGAACTTCAGGTTTTTTAATTTGAACTTCAGGTTTTTTAATTTGAACTTCAGGTTTTTTAATTTGAACTTCAGGTTTTTTAATTTGAACTTCAGGTTTTTTAATTTGAACTTCAGGTTTTTAATTTGAACTTCAGGTTTTTAATTTGAACTTCAGGTTTTTTAATTTGAACTTCAGGTTTTTTAATTTGAACTTCAGGTTTTTAATTTGAACTTCAGGTTTTTAATTTGAACTTCAGGTTTTTAATTTGAACTTCAGGTTTTTAATTTGAACTTCAGGTTTTTTAATTTGAAGTTCAACTTTTTTAATTTGAGGGTGAAAAGGTGTAGAGACGAACGCACAGAAGAAAGTGGAGGCACCTTAATCGTAGTGGAACCCAAAACCAAACCAAGGGAGAGAGGTGTGCTCCAAGTCAGCACCAAGCCTGCTCTGTTGGGAACGCCGAAGCATGAAGGACTGGTAACCTCGGTTGGAAGCCTCATGAAGCAGGTGGTGATGAGTTGAGGACTCGGGAACCAGGTCGTTAAATGTGCTGGTCTTCGCGGGTTTAACGAGCACTCCGAGGTTGAAGGAAGAGGCAGTGGAGAGATTCGAGCCACACACCGAAGCGCCAATAACTATACGCTCCTCATCAGTCGGCTTACGGTGAGAGTGGTGTTTTACCCTTACAAACACCAAGGACCCGTCAGCAGCTGACAGTCCTCTCTGCCAATGTGAGGTCACCGCACCAACTTTGGTGACCTGACTCATAACTTTATCTTAAGGCACCGAGTGGACATTGTTGTGGTGACAGAAACATGGCTGAACAGTGAGGTGTACCCAACCTTTGGGAAGATTTTAAGCTACGCCCACTGGATCAGAAAGAATCGGCAAGAGAGACAAGGACGTGGAGTGGCTGTGTGCATCAAGGAAGGAGTGCAATCCCAGACACTAATCATAAAGACACTGCCCACGACAGAGGCGTTATTCTTTCGAGTAGTACTTGCAGATAGTACTGCCCTCCTCCAGTGCGCCATGTATCGTCCCTCGAGACAAGGTCCGGCCTCCCTGGACTTTCTCACCGAGAACCTGGATGGTCTGTTGACACGTCATCGCTGCAGGTACGTCCTGATCGTGGGCGACCTGAATCACCACCTGGAGGGAGATGCCTACGAGAACCTGACAGAGCAGGGTCTGGTAGACTATGTCACCTTTCCCACTCACGAGCGTGGCGGATGCTAGACCTTATCAACACCGACCGTGGAGATGGCACAGTCACATGTCATCAGCTGGGGCCGGTGGGCAGCTCAGACCACCATTCTGTCCAGCCTCAGGCAGACATGGGTGTGGCGAGGGATGAGACCACCACTCGCACAATCTGGCTGTGGGAGAGAGCAAAATGGCCTTTCTTCAGAAGAGACTTGCAACATACAGACTGGGCCACCTTCCTGCATGGTCAAGCTGAATGCAAGACGAGTGTCTTCACAGAGCGGCTCATTGGCAGACAGCGAGAGCACGTCCCACACCGTCAGTACTCCTCCAGGCCCACGGACCAGCCATGGTTTGGTTACCGCTGCCGTCTTGCAGCGGAGAGGAAATACTCTGCATGGCTTCGCTACAAGAGGAACCCGACCCGTCACAACAAAGACTTGCATCAGGCGGCATGCATGGTGGCCACCAGTAAATGGGCTAAACGAAGGTGGAAAACTGACCTCCGTGCCAAGCTATGTAGGCCGGGGTTAGGAAGCAAGATTTGGTGGTCTCTTGTAAGGGAGAAGCAGGGCACCAGTCATCAAGAATCTGTCCCTCCACTCTCCAAACAGGATGGTACCACAACGACCCGCAGTAGGGAGAAGGCAGAGCTACTTTCCGACCTTTTCTCTACAAAGATGACCGTCGCAGACCCCAGCAGGCCTCCTCCAGAGTTGTAAAAGGAATGTGACCAAACTCTAACGACGGTGGAGGTGATGCAGGAGCAAGTAGAGCGCCTGTTGAAAGCGGTGGATGTCAAGAAGGCCACGGGACCTGACGACGTCAGCCCACAAGTACTGCGGCACTGTCACTCTTCCACTCCAAGATTACATGAGGATCCTTCGAATGAACTTAGATCAAGAGCTTCGCTTTGACTGCAAAGCCTCCATACAGGTCTCTGCCCACGTAGAGCAGCAGTTTTACTGGACAAGCATGGGATTCTGCTGCTCTACAAAGCCAAGGTGGGGCCCTACCTGGAATACGGGGATCTAACCTAGATGTCCAGCTCAACCACACACCTGTAGAGGCTTGACAAAGTGGAACAGAGAGAGAGAGAGAGAGAGAGAGAGAGAGAGAGAGAGAGAGAGAGAGAGAGAGAGAGAGAGAGAGAGAGAGAGAGAGAGAGAGAGAGAGAGAGAGAGAGAGAGAGAGAGAGAGAGAGAGAGAGAGAGAGAGAGAGAGAGAGAGAGAGAAAAAAAAATCCTTACGCTCCCTCAGAACGGTCTGGCCTTAAAGTTAGTTAAGAAAGTAGTAGAGATTCCACATCTAATTGAATATTTCTACCTTACTGGTAATGGTCGTGGGAAACTTAAATTATGTTGATTATGTTACAGAACAAGAGTTTTGGGTACAATTTGAATACGCCTGACAATATTGAAATAAAGTTTATTAATTTTCGAGCTGAAATTTTTCAAGATTAAAAGTTGTCTATAAACGTATATAAGAATTGACAGATTGATGTATAGTAACCAAATAAATGAGAAAATAAAGCTAAGGATACATATAATTAAATGTTATCATTTCACGAGCAGAATCTTTTCAGGATAGAAGTTGTTTATAATGAATTGACAGACAGATGTGTAGGAAACCAAATAAATGGGATGTTACAGTTAAGGTTAGATGTATTGTTAGATACAAACACCATCATCATTATTATCATTACCTGTTTCTATAAGTCCACTGCAGGCCCCAACTCATCTTTATCAGCTGCTCGTCTATTCCAGGTCACCTCAGTAAAACTACTTAATTCATCTGTCCATATAGTTCTCTGTTTACTCTGCTTTCTCTTACTATTCCTGGGATGCCATTTTGTTACTCTAATCATTTTCATTCATCATAGTACATGTTCTGCCCAGAAATACTTATTTTCTTTTAATCATAATCATCAAGATGTCTTCAACTTTGGTCTGCTCTCTAATCCATGATGCTCTTTTCTTATCTCTAAATGCTATGCCAATAATTATTCTCTATATTCCCCTACATTTCATCCCTGTGGTCCCAGAGACAACAATGGCTTCGTACGCTCTCAATCGAAAAATTTTTCTGAGGGACGTGTCCACTGAGAATTATTTATTATGTTCATGGTGTGTAGGAGTGACTTCAAAAACAAAGGCCTCTAAAAATGCAAGCCAACTTGCAAAAAATCTTCGACTGAGCCAGGCAAAATAACATGCATTTCAACAATGAAAAATTTGAATTGTTGAGGCGCAGCCCAGACACAATTATTAAAGAATCCACTGCCCTATATACAGGAGGAGGCCAGGCTATACCGTCAAAACCAGCCATCAAGTGCCTCGGAGTTAACCTACCTGAACCTGGATGCCACCTTCAAACTCCACATCTCCACGACAACCAACAAGGCAAAACAAATGGCAGGATAGGTTCTCAGGACCAAATCAAGGGACAAGGACCTCATGATTATTATGTGGAAGGCCCTTGTACAACCTGTTCTGACTACTGCAGCCAGCTTTGGTAACCACATCAAGCTGGTGATATACATCAGCTCGAGGCAGTGCAAAGGGACTTCACAAGAAAAAATCACCGGCATGGATGGTTACACCTATTGGGGGCGCCGAAACAAATAGGGACTGTACTGCCAACAGAGGAGGAGAGAGAGGTAACGGGCAATATATGTCTGGAAAATCTTAGAAAAGTTAGTACCAGATCCCAGGTCACTCCTCCACTCCCTGTCCTCTTTCCACCTCTGCAAGCCAACAGTTTATTTACTTAGTTTACTTAGTGTAATTTAGAGGTTGTTCCTCATAGCAAAGAGGGCATTGAGGATCACAGGGCCGTTATGGGACAAGCTAGACGCAAGGAGGGTCTTGACAGTAACTGATCTCTTAAGTGGCTCTCAGGACCCTGGCCTGGCCTTCAAAATACTCATACACACCTTCCTCCAGAGGACAAGTCAACTCCATAGGATCCACTGATCTATCTGCTACCTGAACTTTCGGGGCACCACAGCCTGCACGGTCCCATCTAATTCCCAAGAGGAAGATGATATTGACGGAAAAGTACTGTTACGAAGCCCGTAGTCCCCGCGACCGAGACAGGTGAGGTATAAGCAAGGGGTGGTGATGTGGTGGGGTGAGCGGGCGCTTCAGACGTGACCCAGCTCTCGCCTCGACCAGGTGGTGGCTCTGACCGCTCCACTCCCCCCAACTGCCATTGGATTTACTTCACTACTACAACGCCTGTGTGAGGCCCTGTGAGAGCCTTGCCATTACGGGAGAACACCAGTTCTGTGTCAGCGAGTGAGCGGGAGCTGTGGTGGTGTGTCACCAGCTCCGTGACTACGAGTGAGCGGGAACTGTCATTGTGCTGCAGTGTTGGAGTGACAGTAACTGGGTGGGGAGCCGGAGCTGTAAGCCGCCGGGCATGATTGTTGGCCTTGTTAATGGTCGTTGTGTGTGAAGGGTCAATAGTGAACTAGTGTTGAGCATCTTGTCCTGTGTTTTTCCTTGCCTAATCACCGGCAGGGGGAGGAGGGGCCCTCGTTACAGTACTATATAGTGTGACATTGCTTATACTGACGTCATTGCTAATCGCCTATAAATTTCAAGGGAGATTGAGATTGAGATTTATAGTTTAAGCCTTGATGGTGCAGTAGGCAGAGCGTAAGTCTCATAATCACCTATAAAACCGCCTATAGAGGGTTTGCGTGACTACGTCATCGTACTTCCGGTTTGTCACATCGGAGCACAACTTGTTGTTAACAACATGTCGTCTGAAGCTCGGTACCAAGAGAAAATTCCCTTATTACAGGGTCAGGACCAATTCAATTTAAAGACTAATGACTTTAGAAATGAGATCTAACTTCCATCTATTGAATTTGGTGATATTTTTAACTTTTTAGTTGCTCAAACCAGCTTTTTTACGGGAAAACAGATGAAAGGTTACAAAGCTCTCGAAGCATACAACCATATCAAGTGGCTTTGTTACAGAGGTGAAGGTAAAAAAAAGTATGGGAACAGAATTCTTATATTGGCTAGGGTAAGTAAATAATAATCTTAAGACGTGAATAGGTTAGCTATCTTGGTAAACCCAACATACAGGGTAATGGCACTAGTGTCCGGACAGCTAAGACAAAAACTGCCGGGTTTTGCCTTGTAACTTTTTCGGGTTTTAATCAATTTAATTATAAGAACATATATGGAAAGAAGAATCCTTCAGCTTCCATTTAGTGGCTTTAGAATGTGAATTCAATGATTCAGAGCCAAGTTATTAAGCCCTGTGGAAAATCGGGCTCCAGCTAGGAGGATATTACGTGAGTTCGGTTAGGTTAGGTTGGGTTAGTTAGTTAGGTTTACCCAGAAAATAGGTTTTTCATCTTCGATTTTTTTTCGGAGATACTTAAAGTTCGATTAGGTTAAGTTAATTTAGTTTAGAAGATATCATGTTTCTTTATTAGCGTACATCACTATTTCATCTTCCTTCACTCTAAAACCCTAATTTCCCACAGGTCCCCCAAAATCATTGGGGATGAGGGGTTGGCATAACTTGAAAACTAGCCATTTGCAACGGAAAAGAGGTAGAAAATCAGTCAATTCACTACATGTATCACCAGAAAAACATAAAGCACATCACAAAATCGCTGCATGAGTGAAACTGTAATTTGACCGTCATTAATTTATCAAAAAAATATCGCGGAATACATTTGTGTAGAACAAATTTATTGGGGGTTTTTTTTATATAAATGACTACATACAGCTAGTGAAATGTATAGAACACACGCGGGTGTGCTCGCATTTTTCGTTAAGATCAGCCCTTGAAATATTGGTAACCCATTTCGCTCGCCTTTTTCGTAGCAATTTGGCGTGTTCTGGGTCCTCCCATGTGCTGACTTTAGGGAGACCAAATAAAGATACACCATTGTCCTTCTTGGAACGACTGTTGAAATTAATTACTGCACAATAAGGCATTATTAAGCAATTAATTTAGCTATATACCATTACACAGTAAAGTAATTGCTGACTTAGACGGATTTATATAAAATCAGTTTTACCTTTACAGACAACATTGATAGGCTCGTAGTCGTAGCCCAACACATGTAAACATTGCTTCTGCTGTACTCGGCTGGTGTTGTCAGTGTTCCTTATTGTAGTCAACACAAGCTTACATTCTAGTGACAAGGTGCATACGTTTGTAATATAGGTGCTCTTGATATCTACTTACATCAACTTTATTGGTGATCAAGTCCTTTCATCTAACAGTGTTCATTGATTGTAAAAAGTGACTGACAAAAGTAAGTGAATCCCGAACATCTTAAATGCCTGTAATTATGCTTATTGTATCATCAAGGAGAGCAAGAGAGGATAGAATTGAGGTTTACAAATTTGTAAAAGGAATTAACAAGGGAAACATTGACCAGGTTTTAAAAATTAGTAGTCAGGATAGGACACGTGGAAATAGGTACAATACTCACCTGGTTGGCTACCCCAAATTACAGTCATGGTTCACTATCAGTGATGTAGATGGGTAGCCCACAAGCTAGAAGCTTGTGGGCTTGCTAGAAAAACTTTGATTTAGGACAGACCTAGGTAGATATTGGTTCACTAACCGTGGTGAATGATTATAATAGGCTGGGTAGACACGTAGTAAGTGCTGAGTCAATAGGTAGCTTTAAAAGACGGTTGGATGAGAGTATGGATAGGGATGACAGGTGGGATGGATAAATATTGGATTATTCCAAGGGTAGGAGACAAGGAACTGCCTCGTGTAGGTCATCAACTGGCCTCCTGCAGTCTCCTCAATTCTTATGTTCCATCATTATCCTATGTAGTAAACAGAATGTAGATAAATTTGCTGCCAACTTTAGAAGTATCAAAGGCCTACTTTTTCCCTCTTATTTTGGTAAAAGTGGAGCAGAGCTGCACAGTAATTTTCAGACTAATTTTTTCCTGGAATTGTTTTACTTCTTCACAATATTGCCCTAGATAATGGAGTGTTCTTTTTTTCATTACCTGATATTTTCTGTGAAGGTTTTACTCACTACATTTCCGTTGCAAATGTCTCATTTCGGAGATATTGAATGTTTTCCATGAGCACAAATTGGAGGTTGGGGTAGGTACGCAAGCCATTTTCTTCCCTAGTTTATATCCCAGAAAGGAGAGAGAGAGAGAGGTCCCAGGCTTGTTGAGGGTGATGACGATATTTTAGAATATATGGATTTGCAATGGAAATCATTCAAGATGCATCAAAATCTATACGTAAAATGTGTTATTTAGATCAAAGTACATTATTCTGAAGATGTATTTATTTCCCTTTTTCATGACCAAAAAACTGATGCTTTTTTCATTAGGAGATATTTCTATGGGAATTATTCAGTAAATACTGCGCTGAGTCAGAGGTCTTTATGGGCTAAATTTGATGCTCTTTCTTATTGAGATAGTTAGTTTTTTGCAGAAACTTGTGAACATGTGACTTCAAAATTTTTTCACCAAGTCTTAATTTCACAATATTCCACCACAAGAATCACTTCCAAGAAAAAGAAAAAAAGGTATATTTTTACCTCACAATAATGCACCTCAATAACACAATTTTCGTATAGCTAGATTTTAATGCATTTCGAATGATTTTGACATTCGTCACAAATTCATATTCTAAAATATCCTCATTACCCCACAACAAGCCTGGCCACCTGTGGGAATGCAAGTTTCATGGGTAGGGAAGCCAAAATACAGTGATTTATGCTAAAAACAAGGTGCTACAATCATTAACACAACCTAACAATTAACATAACCTAACAATTCTCTACTCATGAATGCCCAATGCACTGATGGTCACAAACAAACACACACTTCTTCCTGGGGTAGAAGCTAGGGAAGAAAATTGCTTGTATCTAGGGAAGAAAATGGCAGGTGCACCTGGCCCAACCTCCGAATAGGTGCTCATAGAAAACATTAAATATCTCCGAAATTAGGGATTTGCCACAGAAATGTAGTGAGTGAAACCTTCTCCGACTTTATTAGATAATGGAAAAAATATACAACTCAATTCTCTAGAGCATGATTGTAAAGAAGTAAAATAATACAAAAAAAAACATTTTCATCCAACCATCTTCCATTCTATAACCTCCTTTATTGAATCTGTTGAATATGCACTTCCCTTTTTTTAACCCTAGAAACTATATCCAACCTTTTCAGCTGCTGCTGCATCCACTACACCTTTAAACACGCTAAACACATAACTTAACACTGGCTCCCTCTCCAAATGTCATTCTAGTTACCCTCAATCTCTTACATATCTTCCTTTCACACTTCTTTCTAATTTTTCTCCTATCCATCCCTTCGCTAACTGACACCTTACTCACCTTTCCCTTACCATTACTCTTGCCATACTCCCATCTACCTTTTATCTTCATCTTAGTTAGCATAGCATAGTGATCTAACCCTTCAAATATCCCTCTCACTTCTTCAGCATCCAACACATCCTTGCTCAGTTTCTTGTCCATTGTCTATGTAATCAATCATACTTCTCTGCTCATCCCTCCTCCTCCATGTGTATCTGTGACTCATTTTATGCTGAAAGAATGTGTTTACTAAAACAATCCCTTTTCTGCACATATATGTCCATCAGGTACTTTATTTCCATTTACTGCATCCACAACCCACTTTTCCAACACACCTGCTTCTTCTATGTCTAACCCTTCCATTCATATATTTGATTAATACTTTTCTTCTCCCTCCCAACTTTCCTCAGACACTCATTCACATCATTTCAAAACATCCTCATTTCTCCTCCCTTTTTATTCCTCTCATTTATGGATGCATACAAACAGATCCATGCAGATTTCACTGTTCTTACCTTCCCAACAACCCACACTACCTCAAACACCTTCCATCCATGTGCCGCTATCCCTTCTTTTCCCCTGTCCTTGCTTTTCTCATTTATTCCACACCACACCACTCATCCTTCCATCTCCACCCACACCTCACACTCACTCCCTCTCTTGTATTCAATGATTCCACCTTTTATATGGGTTTCCTGTATGCACAAAATGTTTAATCTTCCTCTTCCAAAGCTTACATTACTTCCCTTCTTTTCTCCAAGACGCTCAGGTTATTCATATTAATAGATCTAGCTCTCAAACAAAACCTTCCCCTCCACCCATAACCATCCTGTACTCCCTGTTATGGGGCCAATGGCAGTCTGGCACAATGCTCCTCCTGGAGTGATACAAGCCACAGATTGTCAAGTTAAAAAGTTAACAACAGCTGTTATTCATTGCACCCTGCCCGTTAGTTCCACCATGGAAGGTGAACTAACAGAGCAAACTATGTGAAGATAGGGATGGTTTGAAGTATCACCTCTTGAAAGGGTAGTACCTCTAGTTCCTTGTGGCAATAGTATCACAATCTCGCTTCTCAGTCAAACCTCGTTGGTTGATATACTGCGACAGTGAAAAGTGTAACTGTAATTAGCACTTATACACTTTATTGTTTTTGTCAATACAATTTATGTTATATAAATGGGTACTGGACAAACAGCTCTTTAAAAGCTAAGCTTTTTTTTCCTAATATTATAATATTAAAGATAAATACAAAAGGTTGAAATGATACTGATACGATAAATTTTGGTGCATAATCTGACTAATAATTGTTTTAGGCCTTCAGAATGAGCAAAGCAGGGAGCAAAATGAGGACAATGAAGAAAGTAGTGGAGAAGGTGAATCATGGCAACCTCATCAAGACTAACATACCTGCTGGCATGGCTATTGCTGGCCCACCCCTTGGACCTATGCTGGGACAGGCAAGTTAGATGTGAATACCATACACTACTTTTAAGCCTTCTAGCATGTTTTGCAAACCATTTTTTATGAACAAACTGTAAAACTATCAATGGGACAAACATTTTATGCAAATATGTATTCGTATACAAACACCCCAACCAACGACGGGGTTACATTCCAGTTGATCTGTCGTCAGTCAAACTTATTGTAAGTTGAAATGCTAATAAGATTGAATCATTGTAATTTCAATGAGACATCTTCAGTGTGTATCCACTAGTAAGACCAAACCAACTTAGTTTGCTGATGGTGGCTACTAGCTTGGACTGCAAAATATGTCTTGGATGAAAACACCAGAGCCTCATCATATTAACCATCAGACTATGGAAATTCACACTTATACAATGCATGTACTTCTAGCAATTCAACAATTATGCAAGTATTGGCTGACCAGTATTGTGTGGGATGAACAAAACACATTTGTACTGACAGTGTTTGATGTATGATCTTGTGCCATGGCTACACCATCATCAGTCCCAGATTCCTGACTGTTGAGTCACACACGCCAGCCATACTGTTGCTCAAGTAGTATCACCAAGCTTTAACATTCAAAAGATGCCATCAATATTAATGTGCCACCCATTGTATTGGCCAAACACTATTAGTGAAGGCTTAATGCCAAAAAAATGTCACCAATATTTCCATAAAAGCATGAGTTTTATTTTTGCAAGGCAAGACTTGATGGCTTCTACCCCATATCCTCCTCAATCTCTCATGCAGAGCTTCCCACCACTGGTGTAGCAGTATTTTCTCCAAATCAACCATCAAAAACATTTGGAGGACGTTGTTGCTGTAAGGCGTAAGCAAATAGAGTATGTGAAGAAGAGTTAGTTCAGTGACAGTTCACAACAGAGCTTCATTGTGGTGGCAGTCAATAGCCTTGATTTTCTAAGCTGGTTTCACCACTTCCTCTTCTAGCTAGAGACGTGATGACAAGACTTCAGACATGGTGGAATATAAGCATTTTTTGTAGCTGCACCAGAAAGGCCATGTCACTTCAAAACACAACATAAATCAGCTGTACAACACAGTCTTCAGGGAAAATAAAAATAATAATATAAGCAGTATTCGGCCAAAATAAAGAAAGGTTAGAGTGAAAATTTTGTATGAAATTAATGAAGTAAAGATCAAAATGGAATGATGTTTTACAGTAGTGGGTCAGTGGTTCAAATCTCGCTTGAGTCACTAAGGATTTTTCACTGATAGGAAGTGGTAACTGTCCCCCTTTAGCAAGGGGATGGGAGTGTGTGATATGTGAAACACACACACACACACACACACAAATATTTTAAACTGGATAGAGTATTACCTGAGAGGAAGAGAGATGAGAACAGTCATAAGGGACACAAAATCAGAGTGGAGGAAAGTCACGAGTGAGGTACCACAAAGCTCTGTCTTAGCACCACTGATGTTTTTAATATACATCAATGACTTGCCGGAAGGACTGAACAGCTACATAAGCCTTTTCGCTGATGATGCTAAATTGTTAAGAAAAATAAATAGTCAAGAGGATTGCAAAAAACTACAAGAAGATCTAAACAAGATCCAAGAGTGGAGTGAAAGATGGGAGATGGATTTTAATGCAAGCAAATGTCATGTGATGGAAATAGGAAAAAGCTCAAAGAGGCCTTCGTGGACATATAAAATGGGAAACGGCATTATAACAACAGTAGATCAAGAGAAAGACTTGGGAATAGTAATGCAGGATAATCTATCTCCAGAGAAGCACATAAATAAGATATTTGGAGAAACATACAATATGCTAAGAAGTATAAGAGTGGCCTTTCACTATATGGGTAAAGAAATGATGAAGAAGATTATCACTACAATGATTAGACCAAAAATGGAATATACTGCAATTGTATAGTCTCCACATAAGAAAAAACATATAAAGAAACTTGATAGAATACAACGAAAATGGTTCCAGAGTTAGAAGGGAGGACGTACGAGGAGACTGGAAGAAATTAATTTGCCAACACTTGAGGAAAGAGGTGACCTGATAGCAGTATACAAACTGTTAAATGGAATGGATAAAACAGATATGAATATACTATCAAAGGAAAAAGCTGCTTATACAAGAGGCCACAAGAAGAAATTAAAAAAGGGAAGATGCTTGAATAACACAAAGAAATATAGCTTTCCACATAGAAGTATAGACACATGGAACAGTTTGAAAGAAGTTATTGAAGTGAATAGTGTGCACAAACTGAAGGAAAAATTTGGATCAATGTAGATACGGAGACAAGACCACACGAGTCTAGCTCAGGCCCTGTATACTACAACTAGGTAAATACACACACACACACACACACACACACACACACACACACACACACACACACACACACACACACACACACACACACACACACACACACACACACATATGCATTATATGCACCAGAACTGGTGCCATACACATGAACAAGAAAAAGTAGTGTGATTAGTCGATTTTTTAAAGCACCTACCATAAGTTAGCATAACCCAACTAGTCAATGCATTTTTTATGTAGCTGCCCAGAAAACATATGTTTGTTTTTTGTTTGTCACCACAAACACACCACAATCGGCTGATGTCAGAAATATATGTGATAAAGCAGAAAAGAAAAAAACATTCAGGCTCATGATATTTGTCCAGAATATTGAGTGAATAACAAAAAATGAAGGGAAGAAGGGATGCCGAGAAATAATATTAATTCAATAACTAACAAAGAAAATAAATTTTGTTCTTTGTTGATATGGGGAATCACACGGTATTTGAGTTTCTCTGATAAAAAATTACTTCTTGAGGAGTGTCACAAACACAGACTGCTTTTCCCTTTTTAAGTTAGTTATTTAGTTAGTTAATGCAAAAAGTTATTTAGTTAGTTAATGCAAAAAGGAGCAAGCGCCAGACATCTAAGGTGATATGGTGCTATGTTAATCTAAAAGGTAGACGGTATAGTAGAGGTGATGGTGAGGCAAATTATGGGAAAGAGCAATTAATTATAGACAAAGGATTAAATCAAATGAAGGATGTGTATTTGTCGTAGGAAGGAAATTATGTTGTTTAAGTGGAAATATGGTAATTCTGTAAGAATATCATTAAGGCGGGGAGGTCGAGATAGATGAGTTAAGTGAGGGAAAGCTGTAGCTCGTGCAGCAGTGTAACAATGGCAGAAAAGCAGAATGTGGGGTACAGAGAGGGGGGTATTACATGTCATACAAAGGGTCGGTGGAGAGTGTCATAAACAATGGTAATCCAACGTTGAAGGAAGATTTGTAACACAGTACAAGGAATAGTAATGTCAATGTTGAGGTAAGTATATGGTGTCTTATGATGGATAAGAATAGAATTAGCAGCAATAGCATGAGGAGAATGGATGAAGTGGTAGTTAGGGATTGGTGTGGGTGGTTGAACCAAGGAGGTTTCTTGAAGGCATATAACATGAGGTTCATAGATAGAGAGTAGATAGCGAAGGTCATTTCTATGGAAGCAGAGACCACGGATATTCCAGTAGAGAATGGACATCATTCAATAATACAGACAGAGCGAAGGGACAGTGTAAATACACACTGTAAGTGTGAACACTATTACACCCAACACATACTTGATGGGTGGCCCAGGGCCCGTCTTCACCCACGTGTGACCTGAGTCAGCCTCGGCTATGGCTGCGTCAGCAGGAAGACCTTGGCAGCTGATTCAAACCGCCCCCCCACCCCTAGCTCACAGGGGCAGTAACCTCTGATAACAGTGAAAAGCATTTTATTGTGCCTGAGCGGGGCTCTAACGCAAGCCCACAGAATTGCAGCCAAGTGTGCTTCCACTGTACTAGCCAGAGGCTACTAAGGCATTATGTAGGTGTTTGGAGGTGTGGTTTGTGTGTTGTCCATTGTTATTTTTAACTTGTGGTGGTGTGGTAGTATGTGTTGTGTGTGGTGGTGAGGTCAAGAATGGTGGAGGAGAAAGATGTCTCAACATCATATTGCAGCATCATCTCCCATTCCTCCTCCATCCATCATTATTTTTACATTTTTCCCTTTTCAAGTGACTTTGCCAGACTATAATCCAGATATCTGGAAATGCTATGTGTTAATTTAGCAGACTGTTTTGACGACTGTAAAGGAGAGCTATTTCAACAAGATAGTGCATCGTGCCACACCATTCAATGGGTTAGCAAAATGGTTGAATGACTATGTTAATTACACAAGAGTGTGGTCAGCAAATACTCCTGACCTTAATCTAATAGGAAATATATGGTCTAATATGAAAAAAATTTGAAAGAGTAGTTAAGCAGTGTGTAGCAATACTTAAGGGATTACCTCTTACACAAGCTTGCAGACTCAATTCCTAAATGACTACAGGAAATCATCTGCAGAAAGGGCAATACTACTAGATACTAGAAGATGATGAGTGTTGATATCCATTATTGGTCACTTATGAGAAGATTTACCTATTTGGAGGTTGTGAGGTTCATACTAGTAAACAATGTTACATACCAATGAAGAGGCTAAGTAAATGACCACTCCTGTGTACGGGCTTAAGGATGATATGGGATGCAGGAAGAAAGGCTATACAATCAAGCAGAGGAAGAACACAAAAATTGACAGAAGCATAGTCCATAAGATCCCTGTGAATGTGACCAAGTGTACATCAGCAAAACTCACTGAGGATTAGTAACCAGTCATAGAGCACAAGACTGACATTAGATACAACCACACCACTAATGCTTTGGTAAATCACATACATTATTTGCCTGATCGAATGAAAGCATCACAATAGTTTCAGTGGTTCTATCTTTGAACACAATCTCCACTAATGGTCTGCATGACTATTTCTGACAATAGTTAAATAAAAGTTTGCCAAATATAACACGCTCATGATATTTAATGTTCCATCCCCTCCTTAAGGAAATAGAAACTAATGATATGAACATTATGCAGGTATTGATTGTGTTTATTCTATTCCCTCAGCGTGGCCTAAACATTGCAACATTTTGCAAGGATTTCAATGCTCGTACTGGACATTACATTGAGGGCGTCCCACTCCCATGCAGGATACTTGTGAAGTCAGACCGCTCTTATGAACTTACCATCCACAATCCACCATCAACATTCTTCCTTAAGCAAGCTGCAGGGATCCAAAGAGGAGCCATGATTCCAGGCAAGTGTGTAAAGAACAGTGTAGGTCATATGGAAAGTTGTGTGTTCTCTTATGTAAGGGTTTGTCTTGTTCTATACTTTAGGTGTTTCTGTGTGTATTCATTTTCATATTGTGCATGGAGGTGCTTGTTTTAAGTGTAAAACTACGATAGAAAACACTTTTTTGGAGAAAAGAAGTGCACCCATCGCAGCACATGAGGTCAGTCGTGCAAGTGGGGCTGAGGGTGAAGGTTGCATCCACAACGGTCCTAAGGTTTACCCCTGCCACTTCATGTTCAACTCATGCCCTTTCCCTCCCTGCACCTGATCTGATCCAGATGTGCAAGAACCTCCTCCATGGGTCAACATTGCATCATTTCATATGCATTCATCACTGTTCTCCATTCACTTCTATTATACACCTCATTGCTCCACAGATATTCCTCTTTCATTCAACACTTTTCACACCATCCATCCATCCTGTTTGTGGTCTTCCTCTGAACCTCACACCTCTCACATCAGATCCTATTATTCTCTTTACCAACCGGTCCTCCTCCATTCTTTCCACATCAACACACTCTGCTCTGCTCGACCAGCCGACTATCTCATAACAATAATTCTCCTTTGCATCTCCTCATTTCTCACTTGGTCCATTGGCGTCACTCCACACATACTCCTCAGACCCCTCATTTCCATTACACTTAATTTCTTCTCTACTACCACCACACTCAATGTTTCAGCTGGTTCAACTACTTCTTCATACAACCTTCTCTTTACATTCATTCCCATTGCTCTACAACTAAACACTTTCGTTCCTCCCAACACCTTTCCTACATAATTGATCCTAGACTTTAGTTCTATCAATATTCCTTCATCTACAGTAATCTTGGACCCTAAATATTTGAAATATTCAAAATAACCTCCTCCTCGAGCAGTTCACTATTCAATGCAACATTCATCCTTCTACTGGCAACCTCCTTTGTTTGTGCCTTTCTTACTTTACTCTATTCTCATTCACTCAAATTCCTCCTCCACACTTTCGTCCAAATTTTTCTACCAACTGACACAATTTCTCCTGAGAGTAGGTAGGTATTGCAATAAATTATGTTGCTAGTCTAGATCATGATATTGATGATAAGATGACAGAGCATTTAAAATTTCAAAAATAAGAAGTTTAGGGAGAGAAAAAATATCACAGGTATATTATATACCAATAAGAGGTAAAATATCTCATTGTACAGTTGAATTATATTACAGGACTGTAAGCAATTTTGAAAGACAGAAAGGAAGAAAAGATAGCAATATGGCTGCAAAGGACAATTAAATAATTTGTTAAATAGTTCATATTTGTAGATTCAAGATGTATATGATATGAATTGAAGATTAGAATGGATAATTATTCTTATGGATTATATACTTTGAAGAAAAAAAAATTTACTTTAAAAATATTGTGTAGAGTGATTCTATCTATAGTCTCTCTGCTCTGCTCACCCAGCTAACTCTGGTGTTACGATAGAGTTGGTTGGTTAAGTAGAACAGAGTGTTGAGGTGGTTTGGAGAGAGAAAATGGAGGAGATTGGTTGGTGAAAAGAATAGTAGGATCCAATGTGAGAGATGTGAGGTTGAGAGAAAGGTTGGATGGAGGTGTGAAAAGAGTGATTGGAATGTATGTGGAGCAAAGAAACATAATTATGCGTGATAGAAGTGAATGGAGAGCAGTGGTGAATACATGATTAATGACACAGCCGTGACGACCCTTGGATGAGGTTTTCACGCATCTGGTGAGACCCTTGGATCATCTCAGGTGCAGGAAGGGAAAGGGCATGAGTTAAATATGAAGTGGACTCTGTTGTGGATACAATCCCCACCCTCATCCCTATTTACATGACTGACCTGACACGCAGTGTTTGGTTAAGTTGTACTACTTCTCTTCTCCTATGGAGGCCATAGGGCTAAGTGAGAGGAGTGTATATGTATGTATGCATGCATGCCTAGTCTTGGCTATACCCCTTAGATAATCTCTGACACCTAGTTTCCTCTGGGAACATCCCCCAAGGGGATGGCTACGGCAGAAAAGCTTCCACTTCTCCCTATTCGTACACTCCCTCCTTCCCTCCCTACCCTTCTATCAGCAAATTACAACTGGTCTTCCTCTCCTTCTTGGAACCTCAGTTTCACTCACATATACTTTCTTCCCATCTTGTCATGTTGCATGCTCCTCTCAGATAACTCAGATAAGTATGTGCTTTTTTATGACGTGGCATAAGATAATTGTCATTTATATGGAAATATGGCAAATTATCAGTTATTATTATTCATTGTGATCATCATTTTGAATGGCTCCACACGTGGCACCCTTGTTCACCTAACGGTGGGTCACCAAGCTGCACACCCTCTAGGAGCCTCCATTCACAGGCCTTGATCTTTAAGGTCTTTCTGTTCCACCTCATTCCAAGTTTTTTCTTGGTCTAAAATATTAACTTCATTCATATTTTTAACCTTTCACCAATCACTCTTACCATCTTCTCAACATGACCAAATCACATCAGTCTATCTGCTAATGCAGTCAACTCCCATTCTCTCCCTCCCACATTAGGTCCACCACCATTTATGACAAATGAAAGCAGAAATACAAGCAACTGAACTTTGTTTTGAATACAGACGTTGCAAAACTTGCAGAAAAATTTTTCACTCTAACTGAATCATGAGTTACACAGCCAGACAAAGCATTGTATAAATTGTTTGTTCAGAAGAGAGCTGAGGGTTATGCTCTCTCTCTGGCATCCTTTTCATCCAGAAAGCTAAGGATTTTCATAAAGAATTAAACCTGTAGACAGACAATAAATTCAGTAATTGTTGGCTAACAAAGTTTAAGTGTCGTCATGGCATAAAGAGGCTTGATGTGTTCTGTGAAAAAAGATTGGTGAGTCAAGAAGCAGCAGATGAGTATAGTGAAACCCTGAAATCCATCACTGCTGAACATAACCTAACCTCTGAACAAGTGTATAATGCCGAGGAGACAGCCTTGTATTTTTTAATGATGCCCGACTCCACACTTGCTGGTCCTACTGAAAAAATGACAGCAGGATTTAAGAAGAATTAGAAAAATTAGTGGTTCAGTTCATAAAGAATAAGACTGTTTTTTAGATTTCATAAGCTAGTGCTGTTAAAATTGCTACCCATCAGACAAAATTGTATCCAATCAGTTGGATGAGTGACGTGTGGGTGGAGGGTGGATTGCAAGTGCATTTTTTAAAGAAGACCTTACTTAGTGATAAGTAAGGTTAATAAGTATTACTATTATATCATGTATTAACAAAAGTTTTATTATACTGCAATTCTGTAGTATGTTTAATTTATGCACTTTTTTTTTCTCTCTCTCAACTATGGTATGGGCTGTCTTCCTCGCAGGGAGCTGGACCACAGATTGATAGAGGCAACCTTATTCTGTCAACCTTGAGCTTATTTATGCCGCAGTACCTTACTTATCACATATGTATTTGAATCTTGGTGAAAGGGTGTTAGGTGACAGGGATGAGTGGAGGGAGTGGGTGCCAACTGTGTCTCTCTCTCCCTTTAAGCTTTAATATAATTGATCTTACGAATGCACAAAAGTGCTGCTCACATAAATCACTCTTATTTATTCTGTTGCTTATACATCTATGAAGCTACATTCATGAGGATACGTCCTCAATTACATTGATGAGTTGTTATCTCAATTATAAATATTGAAACTTTTCTTGTGCAGTATTATATTTTGGTAAATAATGTTCTTTAGCCATTTAGTTGTATTTCATAAGTTCTGTTCATTGTATTTCAGGTAAAGAAATTGCTGGCAAAGTAACACTGAAACATATATACGAAATAGCCAAGATTAAACAGCAAGATCCACCTCTACAACTCACAACTCTTAAGGAAATATGCGAGCTGGTTATTGGTTCAGCTCACTCTTGTGGGATTGAGGTGAGTTGGAGGAGGATGGAAAATTTTAAAGTTCTAGAAATTTTATGTTTTATACATGTTATGTACTATATAGATGCTGAAATTATTCTTCATTGAAGCAGCCACATAGACATCATATTATGTTTGTTGACACACACACATACACACACATACACACACACATACACACACACATCTGCCATATAAGACGCACCTTTAATTTGGCTAGGATTTTTTTTTTTTTTTTTAACTAAAAGGAGGGCTTTGTAGCCCTCCCTTCAGTAGAGGCTTGGTCAAAGATGGTAGGTTAATGAGTATTTTCTAACTGAACTTCTTAAGCAAAACATGCAACTAACCTTATAAATACCAGTGTTCATAAGGCTAATCCCCACATTTTCCCTGAGCTTCATAACCTTCTACTCAGTCGAATTTTGATCAAAGATTATGTATGAGCTACTGGGTATTCTCCTACTGAATAACTTTACTTACCCTAAGTAAAACATGCAATTAACCTTATAAATATGATTTATCTGCACTCATAGGTAACCTGCATGGACTTACTTGTTTGGGGTTTATAGGATAACTCATACTCATACATACTCATTACATGAGTATGGTTCACCAGTACACCATTGTTTTTTTTGTTATGTTCCATGATTTACCAGTAGGCGGTTTAATAGTGAGTTGTGCAGCCTAGTGTACTGTAGGCCTATGTATATCTGTAGCACCCTTGAATGTACCATAAAGTTCAACAAGAACATCCAGCTGTAACCATCAAACAATGTGATTCTAGCTTCTGGTTTTCAGTTTTCTATATTTTAACATTACAGGTATTTTTATTTGTAATAATATAAATTTCATTCTGTGGTCATCAGGGAACTAGTGTGTCAAACAAGGGTGTTTAGGTGCTAGCCTAGTACCAGTAACCTCTACCCAAAGAAGAGCAACCTGAGATTGCTTGTCTTTCATCTTTTAATTATACTAATTTGGACACTAAGCTATCTACATTTGAATGCAATATTCATGACATTTAATCCTCTTATTTTACCTTGAATCATGTGTATTTGCAGTTAAAAGTGTCTTGATGATGGGGTTTTTGGGGTCATTTACTTTCCATTATCTCTTATGGGGAAAATAGTTTCCAAAGCTGAATTTTCGCAATTCAAACAGCCACCAGAACGGATTAAATTCTCAATTCAATGGACCTCCATTCAACGAATTTCGGATTCAATGGACTCCATATACTACCAAACAGGCGGACAGGATCATTCAAAAAGTCCGCTGCTTAAAACATCCATCAGCTAAACATTGTATTTTCATGTCATTATTGTTTTCTAACAATATGTGTTGTCTAGGTTATACACATTTATACCCATAAAATATTCATAGTCATATAAATAAGTAAGATAGTGGAACAATCATTGCATTTCATAATAAGGATGCCTTTATATGTGGTAATCTGTGTACCATATGAAAAATACTGGTGTCTGTCCCACTAAATACCAAGCAACGGTCATTTCAAATAGCGGACAAGTTGATTCTCCATTTAGTCCGTTAAAACGAGGTTTGAGTGTATATACAATATATATATAAACACCATCCTACATCAAAATGTTCTTAGTTGACTGGATGCGAAGGTATTGTTGGTCATCCATCATGACTCTCCCAGTGTCTATGAGAACCTCATGTCCTTGTGACACCTGTGTGATTTATTCAGTACTGATGAGGTTTGTTGTTTACTGGCCCCTTTCTTAATATTATATGTTATTATTTAGCCTTGTGGTGGGAGCTACAAGAATTCTACACGGAGCGAGGGAGCTCCTACTCTTTATACTGTCCTATAAAACGACAAGTTGCAGAGTGGGAGGGGAGATTAATGTCTCCATGAACCCTGGTGTGCCTTGTCTTGGCCAACCACTTTTTAGGGGGATAACAGCATGGTATATAGATATATATAGATAATTTGATGTTGACTTTGCTATCCTGAGACTGATTCATTCCTTTCAGGTTGTCAGAGATTTAGATGTCAAAGAATATCAAAATTTCCTTGAAGAACGCAAATTAGTGGTTGAAGAGCAGCTGCAAGAGTTACAAGAGAAGAAAGAAGCTAAGTTATTGAGGAAATAGTCTAATGACATTATCTATGGTATTGCATTGAGTGTTATATGTCTGTACATAATATTTCTTATTTCAGTAGGCTCTTATTTTAGATAATAAATTTGAGTGATATTTTCTACATTTTTGCCTTATTTTACCTTGTTGCTCTCCTGTTATGACCAATTACTACTTATAAAGAAGCTGTATCCTGATAAACCAACAAAAGTAACATAAATAAAGGTAAGTAATAACAAAAAGTAACAGACTTCATTGAAAAAGATTAGGAAATATGACCTGAGATATCCAAAACACTGTCCTAAGTGACGTCGCCAATTCATGACTAACATGCTGTGCTGACGCCACTGTTTCTGCTAAAGGTGGCATAACACTATAGAAAATTCTTTGATAACGGTAATATAGAAAGAGACAGAAGATATATGTAAATGCTCTAGAAACCCCATCCATTTCCAAGCCCATGTTGAAGTGGAGGGACTTCGGGACTAGACATAATGACCTGATCCTGTAATGGAGACCTTTTGATCTACTCCACAGCCTTGGACTTCAGTCTCTGGTCTAAACTATTTTTGCTTCACCTATACTTTTTTCTAGCTTTAGTTCCCCTTGTCTTATCTGTCTTTTCTTTCTTTCCTCCCAATATTCCATTTTTTTCATCAATTGTGAGAGCTGTCCTAAGAGGATGAGAATCTAACTGCAAGTTCAGTCATGCCTGAGGGTGGCATTGGCACAGTATACCTTCCCTCTTTTGTCCTTCCTCTTACTTTCCATGGTGGTTACGTGGAGCTGACCATTTATAGCCTCCATTTATAATCAATGATCACGCAAAATTAACAGGTGCATCGGGGAATATACCTCAAAAGATTGGCCCACCCAATAACTGTACACCTCTAATCCCAAAGTCTCAGCAGAACTATCATTCTCCTAGATGTCTGCCAAAAGCCTCCCCTCGCTCTACCTCCCAACCCACCTCCCAGCAGACAAAATCCCTCAGTAGGAATGCTCCTGTGTAGGAGGTACTCCACCTCCCCACACCATCACTATCTCATCCCCCACCTCCTCAGCTTCAGTCTCATGGTACCACCCAGCCAGTAGTCCAGCAACCCCTGCCCTTGCTTGGCAGTGCATGCCTTGAGCCTCCTTTAGCCTCTTCAAGGGCTCGACATGCTTTGGGTCCTTTCTGGTCACACTTCATTATGGGATTAGTACCTCTTGCACTTAAATTTCTTACCTTCTTCTTACAGGTTCTAGCCTTCGAGAAAGCCTCCTCCAGTGCTTGCTAAGGCTCCTTGCTTATCCCACATTGCTTACACAGTGACTTCTTTGCTCCCCTCCCACTTCATACTGTGGAATGCCTGGTCCTTGTACTGGAAGCTTCCAGTCTTTAAAACCACATTGTCTTCCTATTCACCTCCAGTTGTTGGCGTCTGTGAGACGTGGCTCATTGACCAATTCTCCCCTTCCTTCCCCAGCTATTCTTCTTACAGGGCGGACAGGTGGAGCAGGAAGCGGCCTGATACTACTAGTCCATCAATCTCTCTCCTTTAGCCCTCTTGCTGTCACTCCCTTCCCCGGGGGCAGACTGGCGTACCTGGGGGTGACTATTACCTTTAACTCGGGTCCTCTTCAGATCCTCTTGATTTTGCAATCCATGCTTGGATGTCTCTCTTCAGGAGTTCCAGGACTTGTTTTCACAGCTTTCCTCTTCAGCTTTAATAATGGACTATTTTAATGCCCATCACGACATCTGGGAACTGGTCCTCCCTGGAGCCAAAGAAACTGATCAGGTCTGTCCCTCTCAGCCTTTCTGGCAGACAGTGCATTTTTCTCTCCTTACACCACCTAGTCTCCCTGCCAGAACTGATCCAGTTTCAGGGAACCTCTCCACCTTAAAGCAAGACACTAATACACATTGTGCATGGCAGACTCACTATAGTGGTAGGAACACAAACACCTTCGTCCTCCTAACATGGTTGGTTTTCATCCCTACCGAGGCACCCTTAATGCCCTGCTCCAGCTAGAGCACCAAATTTAGGAAGAATTCAATCACAAGCAATTCACTCTGGTAGCTTTTCTAGATCACAAAAGGAGCTTTTGACACCTCTTCACATGATGCCATTCTTGAAAACTTGTTCTCCTGGGACTAAGGTTGCCACCTCCATCTCAAAAAAATACAGAACGCAGTAGCTAAAGTTGGAACAGTGATGGTGAGAGGAGGGAGCCATCTAGCAGCAGGGCTTGAAGATAAGTTCTTTCATAAGTACTCTGTTTTAGGAGGAATTTAAGGTTATCTGGATTAAATGCGAGGATATATTTCAGAACACATTTATCATTTGAGTTGTCAGTAATATATTATTGAAGTTACATGTCGCTATATAATTAAACGTGACCCTGAAAAATTATTTCCCTTAAAAAAAAAAAACTCATTTGGAGAAAACAGTGCCTGGAATATGGATATATCATGAATATTTGCCATTACATATATATTTTTCCATATGTTGCTTCTTGCTGCAGCAAGAAGCTTTTTATCTTTCCTAATGTTTGTGAGAAATTCAGCCCAGCTCTGTTCAAATTTTAGAGCAACAATCAGTTGACATTTGATGAATTGAACACAGCACCTGTTCCTAGTGTCACTCCACATATTCTGCATGATTGAGAATATTCTTTCCATGTATCCAGTTGAGGATGGTACACTCAATATATAAGAGACGACAAACAGCATATTTTTGTGAACTGGTTATATTATTGTCTCAATATTTGGTCACGATGATTTTGAATTAATTATTCAATTTGTTTGACTATTCATACAGCCAAATACAGAATTCCGTATTGGTTCAAAACGGAATGCAACATTTCACTCCAATACGGAATGAATTTTAAGGGACAAGTGGTCACCCTACCTGGGACTCAATGGTTCCCCCTTCAATTGGGTTGTCCTTCCTGTCTTCCAGGTCCTTTTCAGTCTTTTTCTCCACACACACACACACACACACTCTTAAACAGTAAGCTTTCACCTTCGGACACTCACTGCCTAAACCTCACAAAACTTCTTATGGAGAAAATATGAATTTGAATCTGGTAATATTTAGTTTATACCTTTTTTCACTTATTTTACTTGTTTACCATACTTTTAAGACCAATTTTAATTATGATAAGTAATTTTTTTAATTTTTTTAATTTTGAAAAAAAATATCCAAGATAAGGTAACTCAGGGTCTAAGTGGGCTTGTTGGGTTGATTCAGAGGCTAGAGGTTAAAGGTGGCTTCACAAATCCATAAACACTTCTAAGTCTACGATAGTGTTGAACGTGATCAAATTTACAAATATGCAAGGATATCAAATGAAGACGTGTTTTCTGTCAAATTTATAATAATCATTCATCAATCATTCTTACAGACAATTAAAAAAAAAAAGTAAAATAGTAGTCAAGTTGCAATGCTAAGAAATGAGTAAGTAAACATGTACACAAGTTTTGTGCTAGTAGAAAAAAACTTATTTTTTCTACCATAAGTTCACTTGTGTGCATGCAAATAATTTAATTTCATATCCTATCAGTTCCTAAGAAATATTACAAATCAGAAGTTTCAAATATCTTGAACTGACAAAATAGCATTGTTCTGGCAACTACATTATATTGCACTGCATTCTGGTCTAAAAAGCATTACAGGTCAATTTACCAAGCTAGCCCTCGGGTGTTTCAGAGGTCACTGAGATCTAAAGCATCCACCCTCTGCTCAAAATCCTCACACTCAGCCTTCTCGTCATCAGTCTTGTTCTGTGAAGGACGTGCTTTCTCAATTATCAAGTTTCTCCAACTGGATGGCTCAGCTTTCCTAAGTTTGATTTCTATCTTTGATGCAGCTAAGTTTACACTGCTCTGCTGAACATCAATAATCTGAAAAGAAATTTTTAAAAATATTAAAAAAAAATATATATATATATATATATATATATATATATATATATATATATATATATATATATATACACATAATATAATGTATAATGTATAATATCTAACATACAATATGTAACATAATATATAATATACAACATATATAAAGGTAACTCGTTTTAAACAAGTTTAAAATATGCGTTTTTGGTTTAACATAAAAAAGTCAGTATTTTTGCTTTAATTACAGAATTTCTTTAGAATAATGTGATGTGATCCAAATAAAAAAAAATTTGTTTATTATAATTGTACTACACTGGTACCCCCTTCATCGCGGGGGATACGTTCCAGACTCTCCCGCGATCAGTGAAAATCCGCGAAATAGAAATACCCTATTCAAATACACCCTAGGCATATTTTTAAAACTTTTACGGTACTTTTAAAAGCATTTTAAGGTCTTTAAACACATTTAAACACATAAAAGATATTGAGAGAGAGCAAGAGCAATGGATAAATTTTACCTTGAAGGTTGTTCACAGCCTGCACTGGTTTCCTGACGCTGATATAACTGCCACATTAATAAATCAACCCAACTACTATTTGTCTCAATATTTCGGTGAATAGCATCCTCCAGCCATCCTTACCTATTTCATTGTGTAGATCTTTTATCTTTCTGAGTATTTAGATAGTTGAACTAGGTAAGCAAATTAAGAAATAACCGTAATATTAAAATTTAAATAATTAGGGGGTCCAGCGGGCGACACCCCCGGTTAGGACGTTAGGTATGGTTAGGTTTGATTTATTTTTGGTTTGATCATTTTGCCGAGATATGGTTATCATATTAATTCAAAACACATCGAAATCCATCAGAATAATATAGTTTTGTCTTGAGAATAAGAGGTTACTGTTTTCCGAACATTTTTCTTTTTCTCTCCCTCGTAGACTGAGTTTACGCTGCCATCCAAATTTTTCTAAAAAATTTTCATATTATCATTATACCCCTACAACATGTTGCTGTATTGTTAAATAGTTTTCCACATATATTTCAAGAAATAATATAACTATATGGGGATAAGAATTTTAGTTATTTGCTAAAAAAAATTGCTTTGTTAAGCTCCGTTGGGGAGGTCCCTCAGCTACATAATATAAGCAGCAGCAGCAGCAACATAATATAACTTCAAAGACGTTTTGCGAGGTAAATAATGGTGAGCACCGCCTGAAACCTTCACAGATGTGTTGAGTACACTATGTATAGTCATAGGGAAAGAGAGAAAAAAGAAAGAGCTGGAGCAGTAGCTGTAAAGAAAAACCACATTATCATAGTGGCCAGATGTTTTCATTGCTATATACTTCCAACAAAGTGATCACTGCACACTCGCCAATGACTTCCTTTGGCATCCCACCGCTTATGAGGCTTCTTTATGCTCTGGGCTCTCTTTAATGCAGAAATCCATTTGTCACGGGGTTTCTTTGTCGGCTGGAATCTTGTAAAAACGCCTCCCCATAACCTACCCATGCCTGGTGTGACATTTGTATGCACAACAGGTAGTTACCAAGATTGAAAATAGTCAATTTTATGCAAGTCTTACAGTGTTTTCTTGTAATTGTGCCCCCAATAATTTGGTCGGGTAGCCTACAAACATGGCAGTTGTTTACATTCTGGATCTGGGTGTGACGTCAGGTGCAGGAGCTCTATAAATCAGCTCTGCTGGATCCATCGTCTCAACACTTAAACATCCCCATAGTACATTTTGGTCATCCTTCTTGCATCATTATCCTGACTCCATTTGTCACTTCCCACATGAAATTCTTATCCTTCTTTCATTTTTAAGTTTTTCAAGCACTCTATATTTATTTTCAAATTTAATGTTTTCACTTCACTTTTTTTTTTCACGATGAGGATAAAACTGAGACCTCCATTACTATTTGAAAATTTTACCCTATTTTTCAAACTGCAATTCAAATCAACTATTTATCTACATATAACTGGCTTATATCTTTATCAAAAGGGGATGATAGCCAAGACAATTCTGAATATAATCATTCATGAATTACAATTCCAGATTGAGGTTAGATCATAATGGTGATACATTGTTGTCACTATCCCTACTTATCCTAACAAGATGGGAAGAAGTAAGACAGAAATGAGGAAAGCTAAATACCATATGATGGACCTTCACCTAAAACTTCCAAATTCAACCAACACAACAAAACAAGACTGGAAAGCCTATTATATTCTACACACATCTCTCTCCACTCACACTTCTATGATTACATAACTTTTATCAGCCATGCAACTTACCCCTCGTAGCTCAACATCCAGTGTGAACAAGTTTGTTTCGCCAAATACGATGTTTGCATTTAGCCTGATGGGGTTGGCCTCGACATAAGTGGAGGCAGGGTCACAAAGCTTGGCATAGATGGCAACACATACATGGGTTGCCGTCTGGTGCCAGTCATAACGGCAGGTGGCCACTTGCTTGGAGTCCTGAAAAGTGACATTACCACTCAGTTGTCATATTTAGTTACAAAATATCATATCAACCACCAATACTATGAACCTCTCAGCAGTGTGTTCCACCCATATATAACATCACTTCAGGTTAGACTAAGATCACTGTTCTCTTATATATCCAAGAAAACATTGGTCTTATGGAAAGTGTAAACTGAGCCAAATGAGTAAAATTTATAAGAATAAATAAAAGTCAGGGACTATGAAATAAAATAAAAGGGAAAGCAAATGACAGACAAAGCAGGAGAAGAGGACGAAGAAAACAAAAATTAGACATATAACTGATTTTTTTGTGTAGTATATAACTTCTACTCTTGAAAATAGATGAAAAAGAAAACATGTCAAACCCTTAAACTCTCATAATTATAGACCTTTAGAACATTATTCAAACTCAAATCAAAGTGGGAGAGTCAAGTGCGATATATGAAACTTCTAATAACGTAGTATACCAAGAGCCATTAGAGCCAAAACTGTGCCAAGTGCATCACTACATTGCTTTAACCATCTTTTATTTGAGAGCAACAAGTGAAAGCCTTTGAATACAAGGGAGTCTGAGGCAGGGATGTGTGATGTCCCCATATCTGTTTAACTTTATATATGGATGATGTAATAAGAGAGATGAAAGCAAAGGTTGATGTTTGAGTGGAAATGTGTGTAAATTGTAAGAAATGGGTCTTGAATACAATTTGGTTTGCTAATAATACAGTCCTGATTGAAGAAAATCAGTGGACAACACAACCTGGTAGATTTGTTTGATCTATCTATCTCTCTATCTATATACCAGGCTGTTATCCCCCTAAAGGGTGATAGCCAAGACAAGGCACGCATACACACATACATACACACTCCTCTTATTTAACCCTTAGGTCCCCATAGGAGAGGAGAAGTACATCCCGCCCAAACACTGCCCGTCAGGTCAGACAAGCAAATGGGGCCGAGTGTGGTGGTTGAGGCTTACTCCTGCCACTTCATATTTAACTCATGCCCTCTCCCTCCCCACACCTGATATGATCCAATGGTCATACCAGATGCGTGAGAACTTCCTCCAGGTTTAGTCAAAAATTACAAAGTTGAAGATGAATGTCAACAAAAATAAAGTGATGGTGTTTGAGAGGTAAAAGTGAAGCGGTTGATTTTGATTGATAAGGTAAGAGTTGAAAGAATGGAGGAAGTACATGATTTTAAGTATCTTGGTTTTATCCAGTGCAAACATGGATAAAACTTCAACCTTTTACTAAAAAGCTTCTGATTGACCTGGTATTTTACTGATAGCTTCCTGCTAAAATCTTCATCCAAAATGTCCTTATTTTACTTTACTCTTCTCCCTATATGATCCCTTCATTCTTTCTCTCTTCCTCTGGCAAATTCTTTCACAATAACTTCTTTGTAAGCGCTCTTTTTGTCCTTGACTGCTTCCTTTATCTCATTTGTTCACCATGCACTGCCTTTCTTTGCATATCTTATACACAACTTCTTCCTCGGTCACCTGAATCAATCCTTTAAAAACTTCAAATTTATCATATAGCTATCCAACAAAAATCTAAGTTTAATCATGCCCACCTACTTGGAAAAGTATGCTCTGGATTCCACCTAAAAGTTGAGTCTCAGTGACCAGAAGGATGACATACTTTACATATTTCAATATGTCTTAGTGTGTTATATTAAATCTATAGTTGCAATGTGTCATATATTGCTTCTGGAAAAAAAACATGCACTGCCTGCTATCCACCAACCTTCACTACTCAGTAAAAAAAAGTGTTTGTATGGTTCAAACAGGCATTTGATGTCAAAAGAACAGAAAGAATTTAATTTCAATAACCAAACAATCTTCAAACTGCATCAAGACTGCTCCTGAATCCACTTGAACCAAAATCGCCATTAGTTCCAGCAGGCAGCACCATTACCAAAAACATCGCAACTTGGTTTTGACAAAGCCAGGTTCATAGCCAAGCCTCTCATTTGCACAGTGAAATCCCACTTATACTACACTACTGGAGTAGGCACAAATGTATCTAAGCACACTGTTACCTTTTTCTTTCATGGCAAGGAACCCTGAATGCAAGATAGTGTGAAAGTAACCTAATAGGAAGTAAAGAAAAAAAATTCCCAAATCTTCCTCCCCCATTAGCCATATAATGGGCCTTGTAATATAATTTATGCAGCATGTCTACATGCAAATTAACTACGTAAATGGAAGTCCCATTGTAATACAAACCTTTCTTCTTAAAACTGAGGTACTACTTCCTAGCTGGTGTATCTTATTGCTGCATAATACATATATACACAATAAGGTATACTTATGTGAAATACATAGTGCTCCCTCATAGTTTTTGTATTGATAAGTTATTGACCAGCACTTAGCTAACTCCATATCTTAATGAATGACAGAACTCACCAGCTTAACCCAGCAGTGATGACATGTTGAGCAGCCAGCCTGTTCTAGGAACTCTGTAAAATCTGTTGTCTTCTTCTGGCAGCAGGTCCAGTATTTGAGTCCCTCATGGAAAATTGGGTAACCAGGGTGAGACTTGCACATATCTAGGTTACTTTGGTCACCCTCGTAAGTCTGTGGGATCAAATAACTTATTAAAGGAGGTTACTCACTAAGGAAAAGAAGAGTTTCATCATGTACAATAAGCATGATGGAATAGAAATTCCATAAACATCCCTTAGTGTGCCAGGAAATGTGTATGGGAGAGTGTTGACAGAGACGGATGGAAGTAACTGATATATCCAATTATATATATATATATTATATATATATATATATATATTATATATATATATATATATATATATATATATCCAATTTTATATATATATATATATATATATATATATATATATCTATATATATATATATATCATATATATATATATATATATTATATATATATATATATATATATATATATATTATATATATATAAGCTGAATAATTCAAATAACTTTAAAAAATTACACCCACAAAATAACACAGGGACATATCTCTTAGGTGTTCATGTTATAATGTACTTTCATTATGATCAAATGCATTACTTTCATGAATGTCATTCCATTATTATGTCATTTATATTTATTAGCTGCTGCCATAACTATACATGATCACTCCCTCCTTCACTATTCTGGCACTCACTTTCATATCTCACTTCCTAATCTTTCAATTCAAAAATACACAAATACGCATCTGTATTTTTTATTATTTATTGATTGATTGATTGATTATTACCTTCTTTTTATATATATATATATATATATATATATATATATATATATATATATATATATATATATATATAATCACTTCATGGTTAGTATAGCCAAGGGATTTAATTATCCAAGCTGGAATGCAAGCTCTATTAATCCTGTGCTTGACAAACTATCTTAATGTAGAAAAAAATGCCTAAATTACTCTGCAGGCTATGGCCAGGTACTTGAAATATAGCTTCTAAAAATGAGGCCGTAAAAAGGTATGTATGCCATAAAATACTTAACAGCTTAACAAAGAGGAGCTACTCACAGCTCTGCAGCCATTATTCTTGCAGTTCTCCCCAAGCTTGATACCAGACTCTGTCATCACCCCTTCCTCTACACTGTCCTCAGTTGTCTCCTCAGCTGCCGCCTTCTCTAGGGCCTGGAACCACAAGGTGTGGAAAGATATTGTTTGGTAAAAAAAGTGATGTACCAACTGTCACCTCTCAGCAAAGAATACCAAGACAGGTTACATAGTTCTCTTGTTACCAAGGATGTAAAATGGAGAGAATTGCCACTTTTCACCTGAATATTTGACACTGAAGTCTGTCATCAAATCCCATTTCTTAGTGATCACTGTATCAATATTAAATAGGAAAAAAAAAGTTTCTCACTATCATATGGGAGAGGATGTAATATAATCAATCTTAGAATACAATCTCCACTCTCAGACTCAGTTAACTTATCTTTACTCTTATCTATCTATCTATACTTCCTGACGCCTCACTCCCTCCGGAAACCAACCCCCAAGGGTATGGCCCAGCAGAAGTGCTCCACTTCTCCATCCTCTATCTTAATTCTCACATTGACACCCTCTACGCCTCCTTTCTCTTTCTTAGCTTCCTTCCAAAACAACTTTTTTATTTTTGTTTAACTTCTCTCTCAGCTTTATACCAAACTCTTCATCTACTTTCCTTTTACTCTCTTTCACCAACTACTTAACCTTATTATTCTCCTCCTCACTCATAACTCCTCTACCACATTCCTTTGCAACATTTTCTTATACGCCTTCCTCTTCCCTTTTATAGCCTCCTTTATCTCATCTGTCCACCATGCACTTCTCTTTCACTGACTCCTCTAAGCTCTATATCCAAACACATCTGCTGCTACTGCAATCCCTGCACCTTTAAATACCCTAAATACCTTACTATACTATACTAACTTATCTTCTCCTATGGGGGTCTAGGGGCAAAGTGAGAAGCGGTATATATATGTATTCACTGTACAGTCTGCTGCTGGTCTCTCTCGAGACAGCCGGCCGTCCCCCTATGGAAAGAGCTCAGAGCTCATACTGACCAATCTTCGGGTTGGACCGAGACCACTCACACACAACACACCGGGACAACGAGGTCACAACTCCTCGACTTACATCCCGTACCTACTCACTGCTAGGTGAACAGGGGCTACACGTGAAAGGAGACACACCCAAATAATCTCCGTCCGCCCAGGGGATCGAACCCTGGCCTCCTCGGTTGTGAGCCGAGTGCGCTAACCACTACGCTAGCGGACCGTGTGTGCATGGATGGATGTGTGTATGCGTGTCTTGTCTTGACTACCCTCATTTAGAGGGATAACAGCTTGCTAGATATATAATATGGTATAAAAACTATAGATATAATATGAATATTGAAATCAAAGAATTTATGAATTTAATGACACCTATTGCTATATTTATAATGTATGAGTAAATATGCTTTCTCTTCTGACCATCACTGTTGCTGCTGCCACTGCCTTGTGTCACCACCACCACATCTATGAAACCTTCCAATTGTCATCTACCATGTATTATGAATATGGTAAATCATAGATATATAACTTAGTGCCACTATTTATTGCTAAGTTAGTAACACTTTTGAATAAGCACACAGTCATCTACGTCACAAAAAGCTTCCTCCACCTGACTAACACTGCTGCCGCCACCTTGTTCAACAACCACTACACACACACATCAATCTTTAAAACCTTCCCATTGTTATCTAGCATGAAATATAAATAAAGAAAAAGAAAAATCAATTTAAAGCCTTTTTTACTGCTAATTAATTCATCCAAATCCATGTGTGGTCACCTGGTTCACAATGAGCTTCCCTGTGTGACTGCCACCACCGTAATGTGTGACTGCCACCACACATAGACACCAATTATGTACTCCATTCATATCATTACTTCACTTCTGGTTCTATCCATCTATCTATATACTGTACCTGGCTTTTTTACCCATTAAAAGTGGGTAGCCAATACAAGACATTTAGGGTTGAGGGAGACTTTACTCTCCTACACTACACTGTCTTTTCATGGGAGAGAATACAAAAGAGGGACTTCCTAGACCACTTGCCCCGTCCCTTTTGGTCACCTTTTACAATCCTCAGGGAATATGGTGGTAGTATTCTTGCAGCTCCTACCACAGGGCTGCCTACTTATCTCTATTGCATCAGTAGAAGTCACACTGCATATTTATATTTTGTCACCATTTCCATGTGTAGTTTTCAATCTGGTTGAAGGTAGTCTGACAGCAACACTGATATCAATGACACATTGTCCTTCTTTGAACCCCCTCAAGTTTTGTGTCCAAAGGAATAATTGTTCTGTTTTAGGTGCTCATCTAAAATGAGTTGAATATGACACAGAAAGAATAACCTTTGTGACTACTATAGTGAATGTTACACCATCATGTAACCACCACCACCCACTACCACACTCCTATCCATCACTACTAGTACCCAATACCATACACCACAGCACACACAGCTGCTGGCACATACCTGCTTCAAAGATGGTGAGATGGTGACTGGGAGTCGTTTGGTGGGAGCATTGAAGTCTGGCCTTGGGAGTGCCTGGGGTAACTTTGATGTGTGGGAGTTTGCCCGAACAATAATTACTTCATCGCGGGTGCTGGGGTCCACCTTGGGCTTCTCAGGTTCAGGTGGCTTCTCAGGGTTGTGTTTCCCCTTCGTGCATCCCTGTGGAGCCCAGAATCACTGCCTTAGATGCCATGGATCACACCAATGTCATGGAAATGATAACCACTGGAAGCTTTAGACTCATCCCCAAATCAACAAACATTATACATACACATGAGATAATCATGTCACACACAAAAAATGTACGTATACTGTACATCCTGACATATAAAGCAAAGTCTAATTTTGGCAGACAGGCTCTCTCCACTATTGGGATATTTCAAGGTTTCTTATCAAATGAAATCAACATAAAATCCCACTATTTCCTATTAAAAACCCTAAAATTCACTGTGTTGCCAACAAAATAAATACTGAGAAATGTGGCATCATTATTTAAACAGTTTCATGAATGCATAGCCTGTAATACTCTGTAAAGGAGAAGACACTGACACCATATAAATAATGTCATATAAATAATGTCAAATACTACTTATCTAAGACAGTACACTGAAGTACACAGTACGTACACTGAAGTTGCAAACTTCAACTATGTGCAAATTCATAAAATCAATTAATATTTTCTGGCAATATATGAAAAAGCTGGTGTTCACTTTTTAATCATGCACATGCATAATTCTGCAGCCACCTGCCAGGTGGCTTGGCAACTGCTCTTAATTGCTGCCACATTAAAGGTAGCAGCACAAGGGGCAAAATGTGATAAGGATGACTTCAATTAGCAAGCTTTTGATACAGAGTACATTGGTGTTTTTAAATTGATGTGTGGCGAATGGTGAATAATGTATAAGTACCCATTCCTAGCCACGGCACCTATTACCTCCACTCAACCAAGTGTGGTGGTGTGCAGTTGTCACAGCATTATGTGGTGTTCTACAATGACTGGGTACAATCCTGGCTGTTAAAAGTTCATGGGTGTTGTCCCATGCCTCAGGATTGACCCTTCCTTGTTATATTAACAAAGAATAATATTGACATCCCACATGACTCATTTACTTGTGACCAGCTTGAGTGCAGAGGTGGCCGCCATGTTTTTTTTAATTATATTTGCCTGGTGACAGGAAAATCCAACTACTATTATGTATATATATATATATCTATATATATATATATATATATATATTATATATATATATATATATATATATATATACTCACACCCATAGGCGTCCAAATAACTAGTTTAAATGGATATATTATACATAGCCATACATAAGTCCTCAAAGAAGCTTGTTATGCTATCAAGGGAAGCTCTGACTAACTTGAGAATAATGTATCACAAAACAGCTCTTCAACACATCCCCAATCTGCATCTCCTCACCAGTAAGGTAATAGAGAAGCTATAGATAGGTCAGGGGTCCCTCAGGCTCTGTCCTACCACTACCCAATCCTTGACAACTTGGGAAATGGGAATAAAGGATAAATATTGAATTGCACCATTTGTTAATAAAAAAAAAATTAAGTGAACACAAATTAAATAAACATGAATTCCATCTACTATAGTATAGGTTAACTATTGTAAAGGTAAATATGTTAAAAAGATAAATACTTTGAGTTCCTACCTTTGTGTTGAGAAATGTGGTAAAATCTGTACTTTTTTTATTACAGCATGACCAGCCCTTGTATGCATCATGGAAGATGGGTGCACCTGGATGGTATTCACATGCATCTGTTGAGGAGGACACCAAACATTAATACTCACTCAAAAATCACCACCACCGACATGAGTTTCATGAACCATCTTTAATCCGCTGGGAAATTATTGTCATCTTGCATCCCACCATTTTCAGGACAAAACTATTTTTTCTACAGATTCTGAGTTAATCAAAATAACACACTAAATGCAGAAGAGTGAAGACTGTGAACCATCTGTCTGAAAGGAAAATATTAGAATATGTTTTTTTGTTTCTTACAAAGATTCCCAACACATTAGGACTTCATTGTGTCTATAGAGCCACTGACCAAACACGAGGCACCACTGCTTCCCCCACCTCATTGGAACTCTACACGACAGTGAAGAGTTCCAGGCAAATATTTCAATTAGACATTATAGCTACCAGAGTTTTTTCATATGACACCAAGAGAATTAATCAATTGTTTTTTGTTTTTACCCAAACTTTAAAAAAAATATATAAATTGTTTATAAGGTAAATTATTACAACACTAAGGAAACTGATGTATAATGGGGTTTTTTCAGACTTACAACATACTGTGAAAATTTCACGGAAATCAAGGAATATTGAAGTCATCATCATCAACCTCTTTTGCATTCACTGCAGGACAAAGGCCTCCCTCAACCTTCACTTATCTCTATCAGCTGCCTGTCTATTCCAGATAACTCCAACAAAACTTTTGATCTCATTTCTCCATCTAGTTATCTGTCTGCCCTGCCGCCTTTTACCATTCCAAAGTTGCCATCTGTTACTCTAACATTCCATCTATTATCTGTTCATTGCATGAAGTGACCTGCCCATGTCTACTTTTTTCTTTTAATTGTGGTCAAGATGACTTCAACTTTGGTCCAAGGACTTTCGTAAGACTCCATGTTTCTAATCCATATGTTAGAGCTGGTAGAATGCATTGATTATATACTTTTCTCTTCAGTGATAATGGGAGATTACTTTTCATGACATTGTGTTGTCAACCAAAAGTACTGCATCCCATCCATACTCTTCTTTTGATTCCTTTTTCATGATCTGGAAATACACCAATTTTCTGTCCTAAGTAAATATATTCCTGGACACATTCTGTTACCTCACCACCTATTTCAATTTCATGGTCTAGTAAGAAATTGTTAAACATCACCTTAGTTTTCTTCATATTCATCTTTAAACCCACTTTCTGGCTTTCTCTGTGCGACTACAAAATCATCTACTGTAGTTTATCTGTCCATTTGCTCATAAGAACAATATCATCAGCAAATATAAGATTATTTAGATATTCTCCATTCCAAGTTTTCAAGAACTTACTCTGAAACTGTCATGAACAATTTAGGAGAAATAGTGTCACCTTGTCTGACCCCTTTCTGTATTGGTATTCTATTGCTGATCTGATGTTGCTTTCCTTGACATGAATCAGCTTGCTATGGTGCATCCAGAAGATTATTATTACAAAGAAATGTAACTACAGTTTCTTCTGACTGTAGAACACGTCGGTAAAGTTCTTTCAACTTCATTGTGGAGTGAAATGAACGTAGATGGAAGTTTGGGACTAAACTGAGGAGAGTCATCTTTGTTCCCCTTATATAAGACAACTATGAACTATGATAACCTGACTTGCATTAGCTACCTGACCTATGACCTGTGGACCAGTAACTAGTCCCTTCAGATGCAGCGGTAGGGGATCAATGGACCAGTATAGGGGTAGATCACAGCCCACACCACTGTAGACTGCAGTACATAGTAAAGTAGCATCGACTTTACTTAGCATTAGTTAGACCTCATTTAGATTATACGTACTGTGCAGTTCTGGTCTCCGTACTATAGAATGGATATTGATAAGCTAGAAGCAGTACAAAGAAGAATGACTAAAAAGATTCAGGGGATAAGGAACTTAACTTACAATGATAGATTAAAACACCTCAATTTATACTCTTTAGAAAGACGTAAGGTAAGGGGAGATCTGATAGAAGTGTTTAAATGTGTCAAGGCCTTCAATAAAGGGGACATAAATAAGGTTCTCATAGTCAAGGAGAAACTCAGAACACAAATAAATGGTTTCAAGCCAAGAATACCAAGAATACCGAACTTGCAACGTTTAACACTTAAGTGAACAAGCGTGATAACCTTCCAGTTTAACATAGTGTGGAAGATTGACGTGGAGTGGGTAAAGATTCGTAAGACGACCCATTCGATATCTCCTTACCTTTATAATGCACTGCAAATTTATCCTCAGATACTTGTTCAGATCACCTCAAACAGTTATGCTGCTGAATTACAGAAAAAAATAAGATTTTTTTTTTTTTAGTTTACATTAGGTTTGGTTTAGTTACATTTAGTTAGGTTTGGTTGGGTTAGTTTTGGTTAGGCTTATTTAACTGCAGCTCTGGGAAGGGTATGGTAACAAAGTTATTTTTTTCGGTAAATTTTTACATCTTCACCAGAATAGCGTGTGGCTACGAAAGAAAATGGCGTCTGCACCTCGCACAACACCCTACTTTTAGTCATAGAAAACATTTGATAGCTTCTAAATTAACATAACATAACATAACAACCTAACCAAACCTAACTAAACGTAACAAAACCTAACTAAACCTAATGTAACCTTAAAAAAAAATTCGGGTAAATTTTTATATTTTCACCATAATGGCGTATAGCTATGAAAAAATGGCGTCTGCACCTCGTCCAACCACCGACTTTTGGTCATAGAAAACATTTGATAGCTTCTAAATTAACATAACATAACCTAACCTAACCAAACTTTAACCTACATTGACAAATAACATTCTTGTTCAAACCAAACTAAACTTCACCTTATTTTCGAAGAGAAGGTCTCATAAAAAATATTGAATATCTCACTAACTAGGAATTTGTGACGGAAATGTAATTAAGAAAATCTTTTCAGAATTCATCAGATAATGTATTAATATAACACTGAATTCTTTAGAACATTCTGGTGAAGATGTAAAATAATACCAAAATTCGTGTTTGTTCCTGTAATTCAGCGGCATAACTGTTTGAGGTGATCTGAACAAGTATCTGAGGTTAAATTTGCAATGCATTATAAAGGTAAGATATCGAATGGGTCGTCTTACGAATCTTTACCGTGGAGTGTTATAGATAAGATTACAAATCGTTCACTTTGTTTGATTGAGAAAATAATCGAAAAAAAAATCGGTACAGAGATGAGCAAACCACAGGGATGCATGATTTCGTAATTTCCCCACATTCAAAGATAAATATTATGCATATATACTTAATTAGAGACATCACATTTCCTTATCAATTATCAAACCATGGAGAAAATACTCTGGATCATCGGGACGCTTAGCACTATGCAGCCTACCGATCAACCCAGGCAACAAGAATGGAAAGTCACTACCATGAGGCACACACAGTTCACCAACCTTCACTATTGTCTTCTAGCTTGAACTTCTGGCCACAGCCCTTATTGTAGCACAAGATGAGGGTCATGCCGGGGAGGCGGCGAGGCGGCGGACGACCTAAAAAAAATTTCACCTGGCCCTTAGGTGTGCTAGTGAGACCTTGTGTTTGTGTCTCCAACAAAGTACAGGTGGCGGTTGCAAGGAGAAAAATGGCTGGATTATTGTACAGTGAGTGGGGGCAGAAACCAGGAGACACGAGCAGTATTCACGTCCTGATGCTCGCCATGAAAACACTGACACAATGTGGTGTTTCAACCTGCCTTTTATTCCTACATGGCTATAAAGTCTTCCTTTCTTAGAATGTTGAACATACTTAATTTAATCTAATCTAGATAACATTATGAAGTTTTTAATATTTATATCTTTAAAAACTAGATTAATTTCAGCATTTTTAAATATTATAAGATAGTCGAAGTCAGTTCCATTATCTACATAATGTATTTTAAGATCTCCCTCCAGAATATTCTCGAGCACATATTCTGTAAATGTCAATAAAAATGTTCAAATCGAAAAATTTAACGATAACCAAACTTATTATATGGTTTAAAACGAAGCAGTTTTATTTTCACCAACGATTGTGACGTCCCTCGTCACTCGTCCTCATTTTTTTATTTATTTTTTTTAAACTGAGGTTTGAGACAATACGGAAGCGGAGGTACTTCTCGCATTATGCTTCGGCTAAGTGTAATGACCTGAGGAGTTACTATTCTAATTTTCCATGGAATGATTAATACTTCCACGTCAGAGATCCATCTCTTTGTGCCAAACGCATATCAGATTATTGTCTCTGGCATGGAAGCTCACAAACATTGGTTCAAATTAGCTTGTTCTCGTGCTATCCATGATAGAGAGGTGGCTCACAAACGGTACTTCAGCCATTCATCTCATGATACTCACGCACCTTATATTTTTGTCCGGAATCACGCCAAATTTGTTCTCCAACGAGCCAAAAGCTCCTCCATTAATAGGAAATGCCAAATCGTTCTAGTTCTAACTTTCCTCGTGACTTCTGGCATCCAGCTAAAAATATCTCCAAAAATATCACTTCTTCATCTTTCCCTCCCTTACTTCACCCAGGTGGCACCCCTGCTGTTTCCTCTGTTTCTAATAAGGCTGAACTCTTCGCTCAAACTTTTGCTGACAACTCTACATTGGATGATTCAGGGCTTATTCTTTCTTCTCCACCACACTCTGACTACTTCATGCCTAATATTCAAATCCTTCCTCCCAGCTCAAACCCATTTCTTCTCGTTATATCCTGTTTGCTTACCATAAGAATTTTGATAAATATCCCCTTTATTGATTCCTCTTAAGTTCTAAACCATTTGAATACCTCAATAAGGTCTCCCTTAACTGTACGTCTCTCCAACGAGTGTAGATCAATGAGTCGCTTTAACCTATTCTCGTAAGTAATATGTTGCCTATTCCCGCTATCATCTTTGTCATTTTCCTCTGAAATGTTTCTAGTAATTTTATGTCCATCCATCCTATGACATGGGGACCAGAACTGCACAGCATAATCTATAGGTGTGGTCTGACTAGTGCTTAATACAATTTCAGAACTGATTTCTTTGAGGGATATATTGCGTAATGTGAAACTATGATCTAAGTTATCCTTACCCAAATTAATTACACTACATTAAACTCCATTAACCACTTACCCACCCAATCATTCATTCTATCTAGATCCCTTTGCAGCGCTTTAACATCCGTTTGTAATATAATAACTCTATCTATTTTAGTATCATCTGCAAACTTACTTAGATCACTGTCAATATAATTATTTAAGTAATTTATGTATGTTACAAACAATAATGGTCCTTATACTAATCCCTGTGGCACCCCACTTGTTACCTGTCCAATGGTGACCCTTTGGTGTCTATTACCGGGGCCTCGGAAATATACTATATTTCGGAGGCCCCGCTATTACCCAACCAAGACTGGTAAGAACTTTCCCATCTATTCCATGCGATTTTATTTTATCTATAAGCCTAACATGTGGTACAAGGTCAAAAGCCTTACTAAAATCTAAGTAAATGATGTCGTAGCTGTCATTACTGTCTACTGTTTCATAAACATTCCTATATAAAAAAAAAAAGCAAATTCGTTAAGCAAAACCTACCCTTATGGACCCTAACCTACCCTTACTGAACACTTATATGTAATTATACTTAATACTACTACTATAATTACAAAATAGTAAACTACATGTGGTATAACAGAATAGAGCATAACGAGGCTCATTGTTTATGATACTGCCACTGCATAATAATCATTCAGATTAATCAGAACTCATCAAAGGTCAAGAATGCTTACAGAGCTTCAGGCTTCAGCATACATTATACTATATAGTGATTTAATTCTCCTTTGATGTAGTACCTGCTTCATATGATCCGAATTTCACCTTTCTTCCAGATGTTTGATAGTTGTGCGGCAGCCACGATTCCATTGTTTACTTGGTTTAGGGACTTCCCGCCAGAATCAATCAGCTGGTGGTCGGTGTCTTGTTCTAGTGAATTTGAGTGAATATAAAGCATACTAAAGAATGTCAGGCCTCCTCGAAGGTTGCAAGGCGTGCTTTGGGACGCAGGACTTGTATGAAGTGCTGCAGGTCCAACATAAGGCCACCGAAAATGAGTGTAAGTCACTGTTAGAGTTGATAGCTGGTCCTCCCTGCCCTACACCAGATGGTATCATTCCAGTGTTTCATCCGTTTCACTGTGAAGGATACCTATGTGTTACATGAAGTGCCTTCTGCACATATTAGACACTGCAGTATTGCTTTTCCGTTGGAAGTTACTCGTTTTTGAGATATTCATTGTGTTCAATAACTGATCGGAGTGTCGTGGCGGGTGGAGCCCTCATCGTTAGGTCAAATTTGGTTATGTTAGATTTAGTTCGATGTGATTAGGTTGAATTTTAAACGTAAAATAGTGCTATTGGAAATTCTGAACCAAGCAATAGAATAACATGACGGGACTTGGACGGGCGCAACATTGGAATTTTACCTTCCAGATGTGTTGAACAGATGTGCAGGTGCACCTTTGTATCACCTCCAATGGGAAATTAATGTCGTAATAGTTTGTAGAAAATAAGGAAGGGAGTAATATTGCTTACTTACTTAGTGTTTTGAATTTGTTAAGGATTGACAGGTTTGTGGTGATGGTGGAGCAGTGGCTATGTGGAGGTTCTTGTAGATGGTGCACAAGACACTAAACGGTAGAGGAGCACTATGTAACTAGGATAGTCTTCATACCGGATCATTATTTGCAAGAATGTTTGTGTAGTCACTGTGGGTATTTATTTATTTTATTGCGATTTTTTTAACGGGCAATCTTACCATACCCAGTTGATTTTAGCTTTACTTCTCATACATACACTATAAAACTCATCCACCACTCTCTAAAGTTCCTCTTATCTCTCTGCAAACAACAGTGTCATTTGCAACCCATTATATGAATAAATGGCATTAATTGATAATATTTTTTTGTGCAGTATTAAATTATTATATAACTTATGTGTACACACAGCCATTGGTGCAGGGGAGGTTACTATATACCACATTAGGGTTGACTTCAGCTGTGATAGGGACAAAATGGGATATATGTACTTCTGTGCATTAAGTGTGAATCACGTAAAGGAAAAGGGTGCTTAAGTTGACACCACTGTGTATGGTCCAATGCACTTTGCTTTTTCTCCTGTAAGTGCCATCGCCACATGCATGGGAGACTGCCAGTTGTGTGGAAAAATAAAGTGCCAATTCAGTCCTCCACTCTGGTAACCTTCATTTGTTAGTCTTCTAGTGTTGGGTGTATACATAGGTCAGATAGCATCACAGCAGTCTTAGGGGCATGTAGGATATATGTTTCAATAATTGAGATAATTGAATACTTAGTGATAATTTACTGTAATTGTTCACTTTCTTTGGCATACTGGCATGATAAAGAACCAGTAAACATGAGACAGGAACGTTGATATATTTCTTCTTCTCCTACAGTAAAGAAAGCCTACCACAAAGTATCCCTCAAGGTCCATCCAGATAGGGTGGACGAGACTGAGAAGCAAGAAGCCACACGGAAGTTTCAGTTTCTGGGGAAGGTGTACTGCATCCTCTCTGATCCAGAGAAGCGGGCAGTGTATGATGAGACGGGTACTGTATTACAACTTACTATACCTGGTGAAGGTTACTAACACATACTAGTCTTTAACCTTCTCCATCTGTTTACTTATCTTCAACTTAAAAGAAAAAATAATAAAATAAGGAGATAAATAAGTTCGGAGCAGGAAGCTATGGTATTACAGGAAATTAATGAGATTGTGTGAATGAACTGTTAAATGGCAGATGGATTTCATTATCAATAAGTGCAGTACAATTCACATAGGTAGACACAACACAAGAAATAGACATACCCTAAACAGAGCAGACAGGAAAATAAATCTCGGAGAAAAAATTAGGTCAAATTCCGAGTCATACAATGCCGAGTTATAAGGGTTTTACTGTACTTCTTGCTGGAAGTATGCCTACATACAACCTGTTCCAAAGAAGGTTCACCACTCCAATCCCTCAAACTACCGTCCTATTGCTTTGATTTCCTGCTATTCTAAAGTCTTTGAGTCTCCTTAACAGGAAGACTATCCACTCACTACCTTCTATCTGATCATCAGTATGGCTTCTGAATGTGAAGAAGACTAAGGTGATGTTCAACAATTTTATACTAGACCATGAAATTAAGATAGAAGATGAAGTAATAGAATGTGTTCAGGAATATATCTACTTGGGATAGAAAATTAATGCAAGTCCAGATCATGAAAAAGTCATCAAATAAATTATAGGGTTGGGGTGGATTGCTTTTGGTAAAGAAAACAGTGTTATGAAAATAATCTATCACTATCCTTAAAGAGAAAGGCTTATAGTCACTCTACCAGTACTAACATGGATTGGAAAGTCCTGGAACAAGAACTTCAGAGTACTCAAATGATAGTCAAAACATGGAGAGATATGAAGAGAGCATCGTAAATTGGAAGTAGACCGAAGTTGAAGACATCTTGAATACAATTAAAAGAAAAAAACTGGAAACGGGCAGTAATGTACCATATAGGTATAATAGATGGACAACTATAGGTTAGGTTATAGAGTAGCAATGACAACCTAGGAATAGCAATAGGCAGACAGAATTAGATGGAGAGACAAGATGGGGATGAAGGTGTCCAGTAAGGATTTGTGGAGAAAGTTGGGGAGGCCTTTATTTTGCAGTGTAACCAGAGAGATTGATGATGATGGTTTGATGAATTAGTTTATGGATTTTCATTATTTTTACATGAAAGTCATGGAATTCTATTGTTATTTTAGTGCAGGAAACCCTTTCCAGAGATGTAGAAAAAAAAAGATGAATGCAACCCTTGAACATCCAGAGTATAGTATTTGTAAATGAATAAGTGAATTGTTTTCAGGTCCTGTTTTTACTAGTCATGACATTGTAGTGTATAGAGTAGTGTGAGTATGGAATATACATGTAATGCATGCATGTGATATTTGAATATAATATACTCCACTAGAAATTATGTGCGTCAAAATCATCATGTATAAGAGACAGTAAATTCAAAACTGTCTACCACAAGAAACTCCACTTGGATGTCAGCGGTGCAAACATGTGGAATGACATGGTCCCACTGTGACAGAAAGAGTTGAGCTGACAGGACATGGTACCCAGAGCATGTACATGTGTATGTTACAAAATCCAATATATTCTATATCTATCTATCTATCTCAATAGTATCTGACGCCTCTGAATGTTTTTTCTGCATTGTACTTCCAAGAATAAATGCATAATGGTGTTGTTATTCCCCTGCAGGAGAGGTGGATGAGGAGAACGTCATTCCTGAAGATAAGGACTGGAGCCAGTATTGGAGGCTTCTCTTCAAGAAAGTAACTGTAGAGGATATCAAAAATTTTGAGGGGAAATATAAAGGTAAGGAAATTTTGTCTTTTATTAGCAACAACCATCTAGGATGACATTACAAATTGGAAAGGAGAGGTTGTGCATCCCAGGAATCTAACCTAGAACTATGTACCATAGTTATGACCATAACACTGAACACTAAGTTGAGATGACATAAAACTTGTTGTTAAAGTTGACCTCATATGAGGTGCCCAGAATCAGAGTGATATAACTGACACTCCTGCCAAAATAAAGATTTTTATTTTATATGATAGAGGAAAATATTGTATATAATATAGGAAATAAAGAGGACATCATAATGGAGCTTGCAATAGGGTTGAAAATCCATCCAAGGGAAATTATCCAATGCACCTTCTTTCTGCACTTGAGACAAGGCTATCAGCTGATGCCAGAACACTGTATATCCCTCTGCACAACAGTAAGGGAAAGCTATCCAATGACAGCCTATGTTGTGAGTCCCGTGACATGCCTGGGCCAATGAGCCTCACCAATGTCTGTCTCTGTCCCGCCACACTCACTCACCCTGGGATAATAGAGTTTACGTAAAAATTGTGCCTTTCATTATTATGGTGGGCAACAACGTTCCCCCTGATGTGCCAGGGCCTTCCAGGGGCAGAAAAAGGTTGTGTAATCCTGTGGAGTGGCAAAAATACATCCCTAAAGGACAAAGAAACATGGAGGAAGTGTGCATGATCAGGTCTGGGCTGCCACACGTTTTTTATTATTATATATATATATATATATATATATATATATATATATATATATATATATGTATTTTTTATTTTATTTATCTATTTTTTATATTAAAAAGGTACTGGCCAAGGGATAACAAAAATACATTAAAAAAAAAAAATCATGCTTATCGCCAGACCCTGTAAAGAGGACAGTTGGAGAAATAGAAGCAAGGATTGGAGGTACATTTTAGTATGAAAGGTGTCTTGACACTCCTCTTTTGAAAGAATTCAAGTCATAGGCAGGTGGAAAAACAGACAAAGGAAGAGAGTTCCAGAGTTTACTAGTATAAGGGATGAAAGAGTAAAAATACTAGTTTACTCTTGCATTAGAAAGATGGACAGAATAGGGATGAGAAGAAGTAGAAAGCCTTGTGCAGCGAGACCATGGGAGGGGTGGAGGCATGCAGCTAGCAGTTTCCTACTCCCTTTTCCAATCTCCATCAGATACTCGTTCGCATCATTCCAGAACTCTCCCATTTCCGCTTCTTGGATTTACGGGTGCATACACACAAACTCATGCATATTTTATTATTCCTACCTTCCCTGGACCCCTTTCCATCATGTGCCTCTATGCCTTCTCATACCCTAGGAAACATTAGGAGTGCACACCCTTCCTTTGTTTTTTCATCTACTCCACACCACATTACTCCTTGCATCACCTCCCATACTTCACTGTTTACGTTTGCGGTGCGGGTTACCACGATATCTACCCCTTTTTTTCCTGGTAAATAGTTTGATGAATCGTGCCCTTAGTTGCTATTCTCTGTATTCTTTCCAATTTCAATACATGCTTTTTCTTGTGAGGGAACCATATTACGTACTTCTACATATTCCAGTTTTAGTCTAATCATTGTAGATATCATTTTTCTCATCATATCTTTATCTAGGAAGTGAAAAGCCATCCATGTTATATTCTTAGCATCCTGAATGTGTCACCAAATATTCTATCTATATGTTTCTCTGGTGATAAGTTGTCCTGTTTTACTGCTCCCAAATCTTTCTCTTCTACTATTGTTATAATTTTTTGTCCTAACTTATGCATCCATGAGGGTCTTATTGCACTCATTCCCATTTTTAACACATGGCATTTTTTTTGCATTAAATTCCGTTTCCCAAGTCTTGCTCCTTTCATATATATTTTATTTATATTATTCTGTAGCTCCTCACAATCCTTTTGGTTTCTTATTTCCTTAGTAATATTGCATCATCTACAAACAGACTTATATAACTGCTTACTCCTTCTGTCATGTCATTTACATATACTAAAAACATTATTGGTGCCAAAACTGTTCCCTGTGGTACTCCACTTTTCACTTCTCTCCATTCAGATTTTTCATCCTTTACTACTGTTCTTATTTCCCTTCCTTTCAGGTAGTCTTCCATCCAATTTTTAATGTTCCTTTCAATCCTCCAATGTGTTCCAACTTCCATAGTAATCTCCTGTGCGGAACCTTATTGAATACATTTTTTAAGTCTAAATATGTTTTGTGTGTTATATCTATCACTTTTGAGTAAAAACTTAATAAGTTGGTGACACATGACCTTCCTCTTCTGAATCCAAATTGTCTATATTATTATTCTTTCTCTCTCTAAGTATTCAGTTCATTGTTTCTCGATAACCTCACATAATTTACACACTGGTCTATAATTAAATGGTTCTTCTTTGTTTCCAATTTTGTAAGTAGGCATTATATTAGCTCTTTTCCATTCTATAGGGACACTCAATTATATCAAAGTGACAGCCATTTCTTGTCTACCTGTCTGGTCCTATTGTTTTTCTCTCATCTAATTCCTTCATCATTTCCTTTATATCTTCTTTATTTATCCTGATTTTCCACATCTCATTTGTTCTTTCTCTTTTTTCCTTGTGGCTTTTTAAAGTCAGATTCATTTGTAAATACTTTCTGAAAATTCTTATTCAGTACTTTACTCATTTCTTTCGGGTTCTCATATACTTCATTCTTTTCCATCAATCTAGTTATATTTTCTTTATGTTTTATTTTTCCATTAATAAATCTATAAAACAGATTTGGTTCTTCCTTACATTTGTCAACTATATCTTTTTCATATCTCGCCTCTTCTCTTCTTACCCTTATATATTAATTTATTTCTAGTTTATATTCTTCTTTCCTTTTCTGAATTGGTTTTCTTTTGATTCTTTTCCATGCTTCATCTCTTCTCTTTTTAGTTCTTTCACACTCTGTTAAACCACTTTAACCTTTTTCTTTTACTTTATAATGTATATCATTAGGAATAAATCATATTTGTCTTGCACTTCCTTTAGTTCTTTAATTTTCGTCCAGTCAGTTCCATTGAAGAACTTTATTGCAGTATAGTTTGCTTTTGCATAATTCCTTCTTTTCTTTTCATATGATTCCTCCTGTTTGTCTTCTATATCTCCCTTAATCTCAATTTCTAGGACCACATGGTCATTCCTCCTTCCAAAGGGGCACTCATAATTAATTTTTTTCTTCTTCTAGATTTATTCCTTTGGTAAATAATAGTTCCAATGTTGATGGTTTATCTTCTCTATATCTTATATAATCAGTTACTCATTGTATCATTGTATTATTCATCATTTTAGTCTTAATGATTTATTCCCCCACGTATTTTCACCTCCGCTTTCAGACGTCTCCCACTTTCCTTCACTAAAATTTAAATCTCTCACCAGTGTTACTCTTTGACTGCTGTTAATTATCTTTTTAAGCTCTCTAGGGTATCTTCTATTATTTCTTTGTGTTCTTCTTTAGTCCATCTATGTTAGTATAAGATAGAGTGGGAGCACACGCTATAGCTGCACATAGCTGCTGGCACTCATCTCCCGTCACATTGGCCTTTGAGTCAGTGGTGGAAATTAATCCATTACCCTGCGACACAGGGCCATTGTAACATCCGACTTTCCGCAATTTACCTTTCCCAGGTTCCCTAGGTACCCATTTATCGACAAACCCATTTGGGAGAATGAACAGCTGGGTGAGCTGTGTGCCAACAGCCCTCACCCGGCATTGAACTCGGGCCAGTGGATTCGTAGTCATACGTGCTAACCAGTGCAGCACTGAGGCGCTATATATTACTTTTAATTCATCACTTGGTTATACTTACGTAAATATTTTTAGTATTTATTTATTTATTTTTGTTTATTTATTTATTTATATTTTTTATCACTTGCAGAGTCAGAGGAGGAGTTGAATGATCTGAAGCAAGCATATCTGGATGGGAAGGGAAGCATGGACTACATCATGGAAAATGTTCTATGTGCCACCATTGACGATGAACCAAGGTCACTGCTACATCAGTACTTTCCAGTTACATGAACCACCTGGATTAAAGGAAGAAATCTGTCAAATATATAAATATCAGTAGCTATACACTTCATTGTTGAGTGTTCCTTCTTCATGTTTTGATTGCATAAAACTACAATCTTCTTAAGAGTTCATGTACTATGTACCTTGGAGTTAAATAAGTGCATATGGTGAAAAATTCCTTACTTATGATTTTCAGATTTACCAAGATATTGCAAGGTTGGATAAAGGAGAATGAGGTGCCAAGGTTCGACAGCTTTACCAAGGAGAACAAGAAAAAGAAAGATAACAGGAAGCGGAAAGTAAGTGTCAGAACACATTCCTTAGCTGTCTTAAGCCTCTTTGACACGGGGCTAGTTTACTAGCCTCTAGTGCTAGTGACCTGTAAACTACCCCTCTACTTGCCCAGTGTCAACGGAAAGTTAGTAAACTTGCCCACTTGCCGGGATAGTGGTAAGTCGAGTTGATGTCCCGACTACTTTACTAGCTACTTGCCGGTCATGTGACCCACTAGCGGCCACAACTTTCCCCGTGTAAACGTCAACTTGCTGTGTTGCTGGACAGTTGTCATCAGCTTGCCCGGACACAAACATGTGCCAAAAGTGGAATGCAGAAGAAATTTAAGTTTTTGGAAAGATATGAGGAATATGAATGTCTGCGGGATATAAGGCACACTGATTACATGAATAGAAACAAGCGTGACATGGCTATAAATACGCTAGCTGAAGCTTTGATCAAGGAAGGCCTTCACGTTCCCAACGTTGATTTTTTGAGGAAGAAAATTAAGGTTATCAAAAATGTGTATAGACAAGAACTCGTGAAAATTGAAAAATCAAAGAAAAGTGGAGCAGGACTGGATGACATTTACCATCCTTGACTGTCATGGTTTAAGAGAGCTAACGCCTTCCTACGAAATGTAACAGTAAGCCGGACTTCATCCTCAAATTTGGTAAGTATCTGTTGTAGCATACTTCATTTTATTTCCTGTCAGTAAACAAATTATGATGCAGACTGAATTAATACCTAGACTAAATTAGGAATATGTAGGTGTCAAATGAAATACTGTTGCTTTTTCTCTTCTTTTACTACATACAGTAGGCTACAGCCTTTCACAAGTGATGGCGTACATGATTCATTCAGTAGAGTAAAAATAATAAATGATCAGTGAAACTAGTAACAAAGATCTTTTATCCACTCAGTGTACTGTATTGGCTCCAATGGAATTCATTTGCCAAGGAACTGCCCCTCCTCCAAAGAAATATTCCGCATACTGCTCCCGCTTCTTTGCAGCATCATTGCTGTAGGTGTTAGAAGATAGGTGTCTTGCAGAATGAAGCTCACTGTTCGTGCTTCGCCAGCTACTGGGGTGTATTTCTCCTGTATCTAAATCCTCATAATCAACTGTGCCAGTTACAAAATAATTTTTGGTTGATGTTGCTATAAGCCAGTTGTGAAGATAACAAACACACTTGATCACAAGGTTAATGGTATTTGGTTTCATATCTATTGGGCCATACAAAATCCTAAATCTGGTGGCAAGAATATCAAAGGTGTTTTCAACCACTCTTCTTGCCCTTGAAAGGTGGTAGTTGAATATTCGTTGCTTCAGTGAAAGGTTGACGTTACTGAATGGTTTTAGCAGGTTAGGCCTGAGAGGAAACGCATCGTCGCATCGTCGATAATTGAATTATGTGGCCAGTGCAATAAATCATTTTGAATAGCAGAAATTAGTGTTGAGTCCCTAAATACAGCACTGTCATTAGCTCTACCATTATGACCAACATCTATGTAGATAAAACAGTAATTGGCGGCTACTAGAGTAAAGAGAATAATACTGTAATGGCCTTTGTAGTTGAAGAATTCTGATACAGTATTGTCTGGACATTTAATCTGAACATGTTTTGCATCGATTGCTCCACAACAGGAAGGGAAATTCCACTTCACTTCAAAATCATGCTGAATACTCTTCCACTCGTTTGTTGATTGTGGCACCTCGGAAGAAAAAGGCGTGCATTTAAAAACCAACAGGTTAATTTACTGATGTGTAGGTTACACTGACGCATACAGTTTACTTGTATTACTTTAACTTATAGCCTATAAGTATTAAAATTCGTATAACCCTGTGAAAGTTGATAAAAACACATACGGTATGTGAATAGAACATAAACTGTCATCCGCTGAAGTATCTGCTGCAACTCGTGGGACACCCTGTATTTATACACATAGTATAGATGTGCAAAATGCACTGCATGGATGCTGTTTAATTATGAATGCTTAATTTTTTAGGATGCAAGTGAGATTTTCACCCCAAGTGAAACTGAGGCCAACAATCCAGATGCAGAATTCCACAGTCAGAGAACCAGTGAATTATCTCCAAAGAAAGTGAGAGAAAACTGAATCCAGATGAGAGTCACATCAATAAAGTGAATGACGTACTTGCAAAGTTACAGGACATATCTATAAACTGCAAACAGGAAGATGAGTATGACAACTTTGGCAAGCATATTGCCTCCCAGTTAAGGCAGTTACCTACCAGAAATGCCATCATATTACAGGAGAAAATACAGTCTTTGATAACACATGAGCGACTTGTCTGTTTATCAGAAAACTCAACCTCAGTGGTGCATTCTTTTAATGCACCGTGTGGTTCTACAGTTTCATACACCAATGTAGGCCCTATGAGTAATGAATCATAATTGTCCATTGAGAGCGTTGCTTGTTATGAAGAACTGTAATGGTTTATATTACTTTGCTTTGTCCACAATATTCTCTACATTGAAATTTGCTCAATAAAAGCTTATTCACAACACTATTTTCTTATTATTCTCCTTCCAGTTCTCTTTTTGATTTATGTGTCATCACTACGTATACAAATAAATATATGATTTTGCTGGAAATGAACAATGTATGGGTGGCAATTGCAATGTCTCACCGGTGTGTCCTTTGTAGATATGTAAGGCTCCACCAAACACAGCAGTTCCTCAAACTTCTGCACATTCATGCGCATATGTCTTTTATATTAAGTAGGATCTTCAGTGGCCAATTCAGTAAGTAGTGTACTGGAGCCTCCTAATCTTTCTATCCGCTGAAGCCACTTCCTCACCCATATTATGCGTTTCTTCCATTTCTTTTTCACGATTATTTCTAATTCTTTTGCGAGAACAGCTGCAGCATCAATCACTACATCTATGTCTCTGGACATCTTGATGGCTACTGGCTGCAAATACTTTCTCGTCAAACTATCCTAGTGTTAACACTTACTTGCCGGGTAAGTTAACTTGTAGCTAGCACTAGCGGCTAGTAAACTAGCCCCGTGTCAACGAGGCTTTAGGCAGGAGATTGTTGCCAGCAGGGGCAGCTCAGCTTACTTTATGATTACACAGTAATCTCCCTCTAATTTGGACTCTTTAAGTGGCTTGGTTAGGTTAGAAAAAAAAGTATCTACTGGAAAGTCTGAACACTTCCTGTCCAAGGAACAACAACGACATGGCTTGGCACAGGCAGGTGCATTTCTGGAACTTTACCACAAGAATTACAATTTTTTTCTGAGAACTGCAAGAGGCGAGTGTTGTACAAAACATGTAGTTGGAGGAGGATGCTGAAGACTCATTTCTTCCTCTCATAACCCTTGCAAGTGATCCTATGACAAACATGCCTTTTAAACCCCTCTCTCATTGTCTCATATTAGTTTTATTAGCCAAAAGCAATATTGCTATAATGTTTTAGCTTTAGCTTAATAAGATTTCTGCTTTCATCACAACTTTTATTATCCATTCAAGGTTTTACATTAAGCACCACTCCTTTACTTTTTCATTCTTGTCAGGCCAAGGCTGAAGAAGCAGAGGCAGAGGAGATGAAGAAGCAACTGGGCCTAAATGATACAGCAGACAATTTGCAGGCTCTTATTCTAGAGCGAAATAAGAAGCGGGCAGGAGAAATGGACTCCTTCCTAGATTCCCTTGCAACCAAGTATGGAGGTGCAGCTAAAGACAAGAAGAGTAAGAAGAAGTCAGGAAAGAAATGAAGTTTTGTTGGCTACAAAATCATGGTGCAAGCAGCAGACTATCCCATATGAAGTGAGCAAACTGTTCCATGTAAAGTGACAAAAGTAAAAAACTGAGGAAATATTGTGTGTGTGTGTGTGTGTTTGTGTGTATGTGTGTGTGCACGCGTGCGTGCATGTAAAAGCTTGGTATTGCTAAGTGACCAAGATGTGATAGCTATACCTACATAATATTATAAATTTTGAATTTTAGCATTATTGAAGGTTTTTGTGTAGTTGTATAACCTTAAACCTTATTACTCCCAAGGAGACTGGTTCAAGGCACTGCTTTGGGCATGTTCTCAGACTCATCCTCAGTTTGACATAAGATGAGAGATGTGGATGGAATAAGAGATGTAGGAAGACACATGATGGAACAACAGTAATTTACTTTTTCCATCATTTTGACAAGAGCTTTCTTCGCAGAATACTCAAAACATAAGAGAAAGTAAAGTACAGTCGGCCCCCCAAGGGTGCGCTTAATGTAGTCCGAACCCTTGGAAAAACGCACCCTTGGAAGTCAATAACCTATGGGAAATTCACTAATGTAGTCCGGGACTCTTAAGACTTACCCTTTTTTCGCCTAATAACCCCCGAAATACATGATACAATGAAAGAATATACAGTACATATACACATGTGGTTAAATATGATAGATAATAGATAGATACGGTACTGGCGGAAGCCATTACAGTATCTAAGATGGAGGAGGAGGAATCCCATATCTGAGAGAGAGAGAGAGAGAGAGAGAGAGAGATATGACGTCATCACAACATGGCCGCCCGACAAAAGCTGAATTCCTTTGCGTATTTCCCGTCTTATAGACGTGAGAAGAATGCAAAGAAAATTAGCGTAATTGAAAAGAAAGGACTAGTAAAATCGGTAAAAATCTCCCTTTGTGTTGCACTTTCTTCCTATTCACGTCTATGGAAGGATAGAGGAACCGTAACACCAAGGTAGATGGGACCTACAAGGCGATACAAACCATAACAGGTCACAAGAAGCAGAAGAGGAGGAGGAGGAGGAGGAGGAAGAAGAATTCCACATACGAAGCTTTAGGATGTTGAGTTCTTTAAAGGAGATGGAAGGAGGGAGAGAAAGACGAATGGTGGAGAGAGAGAGAGACTGCTACCTGACAACACATCAAGGACTGATGGAGAATGGCGGGGTGTGTGTTGCCTCATCCCGCTGCTGCCAGCTAGTGATTTTGCGCACGCTTTGAATTTTATCGCACCCTTTGAACATAAGTGCCAAACCGGTACTGTCCGCACCCTTGGAGTGCGCACCCTTGGGGGGACGACTGTACTGGCTTTCCATCCTGCATTTTGTTACACCACTTATTCCACTCACCATCATCTGATTCAGAGAATTAAATTTATTTAGAATTTGATATTTTTAGAGTTTAATAATGAAAAATGTAATGTAATAATTATTTATTAATAAAAAGAAGTTTTATTAACATCAATAGTACACCCAACTTGCCACTTGCTACAAAACACCATAAATTATCTACGCCACACCTTCAGGGGTAGATGGGTAAAGGTATTAAAAAATAATAATTACATTTGGTTTAATTCATTTCTCTTAGAAAGTTTTATTAATTTGAATTATAAATTTTTCAGTCTTCCTGTGAGGAAAATGTGTTTGCTTGGCTCCATGTTTTTTATTTCTGTTGATTTGAAAAAAATACTTACATAATAGTGGATGTAAGAAAATAGTTTGTGTTTATGTAGAAGTAGCGCTTACTAGGTTCTTACTAGGTTTTTGTTTAGAGGTCTATGCCTCACAGCCATGGTGGACCACCGCTGCACCACTGTGGTGCCCGACCACAGCAGTTCCTCCCCAGTAAACAGCTTAAGCATCTCGGGGCCCGGGCGGGGACTCGATCTGCCGACCAAGCGAATGCAAGGCCAGCGCGCTACCACTGTACTAGCCAGGAGGCTTGTTCTACATTTTTATATATTTTTTTTGTTTATTTTAACAATTTAATTATATGCATTTTTTATCAAATTATTTTCTATTTCATGGATGCAGGAAAGGGATAGTTGTATGAAAAATATCTCCTCTTGTTTCTTCTTATATAGTTAAGTTCTTATGTAAATATGGTGGTTAAGTGATTTGTGAACTTAACTCGCAACAGATCGATCCAGGGCTTCAATACCTTCCTAGACAGAGGCAGTTTAGGTTATTCTCTTTTTGTGCTGCAGCCACTTATCACGTAACAGACAATTGATGTATGTCAACACAAGGCTAGGAATTATTATCTCAGCCCAACAACAGGAGCAAAATGCTAGTAATCTTGCCCTTCTGCATATGTTTATTTGGCCTTGCAGAAGCATAAGACCAACACTCCTGTCCTCCTGTGGGATGATGTGGAAATTGGGTGGGTCTGTGGTACAGTGCTCAGCTCGTGGCCTAAAGGTTGTGAGTTTGATCCTGGCTCACAGCAATATCTTGGTGAGAAGGATAGTGCTCTTGTTAACCCTACCAGAACTATATGGGCTATAGCTACCTAGTTCGGGGTTATTATGTAATCACTAGAAATGCTCTCTGTGCTACAATTCAAGGTATTGAAATGAAATTAAGAAATTCCTGATTTATAGATGTTAATATCAAGCATAAAGTTTTGGCATTCCTCTTTGTTTGGTAGCCAATAAGTTTTTTTTTTTTTTTTTCCCCCTGACTGTCATTGGGATACTTCAAACTTTTCTCATGTTTTCTGAAAAAGTAGGGAGGCAAAGTAGGATGGGTTGAAGCTGTGTTGAGCAGATGGAAACCCGATAAATGGAGTGAAGCTTTTTATGGTGTTGAGGTAAAGTGAATTGTGGATGGAAATTTCAGAATACTAGTGGCATGAAACTAACATGTATAATGTAACAATTGGAAATCTAATCACATCTGTATGCTAATTACATTGTTTATGGAAGATGAATTTGAGCTGGTTGGGGTGGGGCTTGCAACACCTCCCCAGATTATGGAGTAGAGGCTGGGGTCGAGGCTCTGATCGCGGGCGAGGCCTTGGCTGTGACCCTGACCCCGACATGGCTTTGCTGGGGGATCCAACCACTCAGACCCCTGTGATGCCAAGGCATCAGGGGGGCCTGATGCACCAAATGACGAATGCAAGGCAAAGCCCACGAGACCCCTGCAACCTGAATGGGATGGGAGGACCCCTTCACCCTACTTTTAATTCTGGGGGTAACAAAGGGGCTGCAGAAGTGGCGCCTACTCGCCGAACCAGCTCGAGTGTAAATCTCCGGCGGGTTCTGCGTGTGGGCTCTTGGAACATACTAACCCTCTCAGAGAACCACGGACTACCTCATCTATCTGATGAGCTCGGTAGGCTGAGGATAGATGTAGTGGGACTTTCTCAGATGAGGAGGCCTGGCAGTGGCAAGATCAGTAGCAGAGGTTTTACCTACTACTGGTCCGGCATGAGTAAGAGAGTAGCTATAGGCGTCTCTAGCAGACTGCAGCCGTCCGCTGTTGAGGTTATTGCGGTTGATGAGCATATAATGTGATTGAGGTTGAAGCACACCTGGGGATTCATGTCTTGTTGCAGTGTACACTCCTACCGAGGTGTGTGGGACTGATGAGAAAGAGATGTTCTACGCTAAACTTGACTCTGTACTGGATCAGTGCCCCCGCTGGGACACACTCATTGTCTTGGGCGACTTCAATGCTACCACTGGCACTGAGAAAGCTGGTTACGAGTTATGTGTTGGTCCCCATGGCT
>JAPQNM010000018.1:25169730-25189730 GCA_029783475.1 Metacarcinus magister
AAACTAGAGATGAAGGTACAGAGAGAAGGATAGAATCCGTAGGAGGGTAGTTTAGAAATTAAAGATTTATGCCAGACTCTATCGAAGGCTTTCGATATGTCAAGGCCGACAGCAAAGGTTTCACCGAAGTCCCTAAAAGAGGATGACCAAGATTCAGTTAGGAAAGCAAGAAGATCACCAGTAGATCGGCCTTTACGGAAACCATACTGGCAATCAGAGAGAAGGTTGTGAGCTAATAGATGCCTCATTATCTTCTTGTTAAGGACAGATTCAAAGGCTTTAGAAAGGCAGGAAATCAAAGCTATAGGGCGGTAGTTAGAAGGATTGGAGCGGTCACCCTTTTTAGGGACAGGTTGAATGTGAGCAAACTTCCAGCAAGAAGGATAGGTAGAAGTAGAGAGACACAAACGAAAGAGTTTGACCAGGCAGTGAGCGAGTTCAGAAGCACAGTTTTTGAGAACAACAGGAGGGACTCCATCCGGACCGTAAGCCTTCCGAGAATCAAGGCCAGAGAGGGCCTGGAAAACGTCATAATAAAGAATTCTAATTTTAGGGATGAAGTAGTCAGAGGGTGGAGGAGTAGGAGGAATATGCCCAGTATCATCCAAAGTAGAGTTGGTAGCAAAGGTTTGAGCGAAGAGTTCAGCTTTAGAGAAAGAAGAGACAGCTGTGGGGCCATCTGGTTGAAGTAAAGGAGGGAAAGATGAAGAAGTAAAATTGTTAGAGATATTATTGGCTAGATGCCAGAAATCACGAGAAGAGTTAGAGTTGGAAAGATTTTGACATTTTCTATTGATGAAAGAGTTTTTAGTAAGTTGGAGAATAGATTTGGCATGATTACGGGCAGAAATATATAGGGCATGAGTTTCAGCAGATGGATGGCTACGGTACCGTTTGTGAGCCGCCTCTCTATCATTGACAGCACGAGAACAAGCAGAGTTAAACCAGGGCTTTTTAGCTTTAGTATTAGAGAAAGTATGAGGAATGTATAGCTCCATGCCAGAGATAATCACCTCTGTTATGCGCTCGGCACACAAAGAAGGATCTCTGACATGGTAGCAATAATCATCCCAAGGAAAATCAGAATAGTACTGCCTCAGGTCTTCCCACTTAGCAGAGTTGAAATGCCAGAAGCACCTCTGCTTAGGCGGGTCCTGAGGCTGCACTGGAGTGATAGGACAGGTAACGGAAATAAGATTGTGATCGGAGGAGCCCAACGGAGAGGAAAGTTTAACAGAGTAAGCTGAAGGGTTGGAAGTTAGGAAAAGATCAAGAATGTTGGGCGTGTCTCCAAGGCGGTCAGGGATACGGGTAGGGAACTGCACTAGCTGCTCTAGGTCATGAAGGATAGCAAAGTTGAAGGTTTGTTCACCAGGTTGGTCAGTGAAAGAAGATGAAAGCCAAAGCTGGTGGTGAACATTGAAATCCCCTAAAATGGAGATCTCAGCATAAGGAAAGTGAGATAGGATGTGCTCCACCTTAGAAGTCAAATAGTCAAAGAATTTTACATAGTCAGAGGAATTAGGTGAGAGATATACAGCACAGATGAATTTAGTTAGAGAGTGACATTGAAGTCTTAGCCAGATGGTAGAAAATTCTGAAGATTCAAGATTGTGGGCACGAGAGCAAGTAATGTCGTTACGCACATATGCGCAACAGCCAGCTTTGGATTGAAAATGAGAATAGAGAAAGTAGGAAGGAACAGAGAAGGGGCTGCTGTCAGTAGTCACAGACAACTGTGTTTCAGTTAGGAAGAGAAGATGAGGTTTAGTGGAGGAGATATATATATATATATATATATATATATATATATATATATATATATATATATATATATATATATATACATACACACACACACACACACACACACACACACACATACACACACGCACACACACACACGCACACACACACACACACACACACACACACACACACACACACACACACATACACACATACACACACAGATATATATATATATATATATATATATATATATATATATATTTATATATATATATATATATATATATATATATTTATTTATTTATATATATTTATATATATATATATATATATATATATATTATATATATATATATATATATATATATATATATATATATGTATATATATATATATATATATATATATTATATATATATATATATATTTATATATATATATATATATATATATTATATATATATATATATATATATATATATATATATATATATATATATATACATATATATATATATATATATATATATATATATATATATATGTGTGTGTGTATATAATATATATATATATATATATATATATATATATTATATATATATATATATATATATATATAATATATATATATATATATATATATATATTATATATATATATATATATATATATATATAAATATATTATATATATATATATATATATATATATATATACATATATATATATATATATATATATATATATATATATATATATATATATATACATATATATATATATATATATATATATATATATATATATATATATATATTTATATAAATTGTAAATTACATTTTTTGCTGAAACTACATGTGTGGTTTCGATTCCGCACAAGTGAGACATGTTTGCAATGACTTTTGTTAGGTGAAATATTCATCATATTGATCGACTTGAACATGTCATACAACACTTTTTTAATGCCTTTCCACCACATACATGTGCTGTACACACGACCTTTACTGCAATAATATTCCCCATAACCATAACGCTCCATCTCCTATTATGTCTTCAGAAGTTATAACGTTTCCGCACGAGTTCACTATATAATGGTATAATGTATGGGAAAGTACTGCACAGTCAGTGAGTTCCATCCTCGCCTCAACTGCTTCCTGAATACTGCAGCTCAGCGGCCCTTGAAGCTGCAGCAGGATGTAAGCATATAATGTTTGGGATGCCGTTAATCCATCTACCCCACCACTCCACCAACTACTATCCGTCATCACATTTGACTAGTCGGTTCGTGTTATACTTCGTCTTCCGGGGATCCGGAGATCGAACACTAAGATAAACAATACATAATCAGTTTTTGAAAAATATCACTTTCCTTTACGATTAATGTGTAGCTGTTCATCTGAATTAGCCTCTACTGCGGCTATACGGGCGAAGATGAAGGATGAGGCATGTGTCATGGCTGGTCGCCTTTGATCCTCCTAAGAGAAACGCCTTGGCCTCTGAAATCAGTTGCCAAGTTGTGTGTACTGTACAAGTCACTATATATGTTTGAGTGAGAGAAACACTACATATTGAAAGGATAGAGGTGTGTTTTAAGTACCCTGTATAGAACCACCTTTAATTATATATAGTTATCGACGATGTCACCCCGAGTCGGGTGGTGACAATGCTGTGTTTTATTACTCCAAGCTATGTTTGGGGGATCAAAACACAACACTGTTATACAACCAAGCGATTTAAATTCATACGCTCCTCTTTTCCAGTTTATTTGCTACGATTTCACGAGGACTGGCGGTGCAAGAAAACATGAATGTTAGCTGTGGCTCATCGGTATAGTTGAATAGGAATAGTGAATATGGGATTGTTATCAAACTAATCACAGACTTATCACCGGCAATGAGTCCTGTCCATTGCAGGTGTGAATGAGAATATAATTATTAGTTGATCTATTTGTTCTGTAAGGTATGTAATTTGCTATATATGGGACTATGCATGTCAATTAAGTTATTTCCTAGCTGGGCAGGACAGCACAAAGATAAGATAAGCTTCTATTGGAAGGGTGCAGCAGCCTTGGACCACTGGCTCTCAACTGTGATAATAGCGTCTATCAGCTGTACGTCACCTAACAGTGATTGGTCGCCTGTCCCCCTTCCACTCACACTGTGGGGCTGGCTACATTCCGATTGTGCGATGAGACGTGATAGTAGGAGATAGCAAAATAATGAGCCATGTACGTATGTCGTGTTAGAGAAAGTTGTGAATGCCCAGCGTGGATGGCTTGGCGAGTCTTGGATTTTGCAGGTTTAGATGGACGAGAGACTGAAGTTGAAGTAGGAAAACAAGATGGAACACACTGCAATTATCATATTATTATCATTATTATTGTTTTAGTGGAATGGTAACAAAGAGACAAAATAGCAACGGTTAAACGGTCTAAAACCATAAACAACGGATGATATTCGAAAGTACAGCATGAACATGATTGAGGAAACTTTAAACAAGGTTACAAGTATAAAGATAGCAAGGAGAACACTTGGCATTGGCAGAAAGCAACTTTATGCTTTAGAAAAAAATCTAGCTAGCGGAGGAATTCTATAGAAAATTGTATAGTAGTAATGGTAGGCAAACCGTAGACTCCAGCTTGGAAACTATGAACAAGGAAGTACCCTGTATAAAAAGGAACCTAACATACAATGATAGACTAAAACACCTCCATCTACACTCTTTAGAAAGACGTAGGGTAAGGGGAGATCTGATAGAGGTGTTTAGATGGGTCAAGGGGTTTAACAGAGGCGATATACACAAGGTTCTCATAGTGAAGTAGGAGGCCGGGTGGCTCTGTGGTACAGTGCTCGTGACTCAAGGGTTGTGAGTTCGATCTTGGCTCTTAGCAGCTTCTTGGTGAGGAGTAGTGCTCTCGGTTACCCCAGCAGAGCTATATGGTCTTTAGATGCCTAATTCGGAAGGATTATTTAATCTATTAATCATAGTCAAGAAGCAAGTTAGACCACGAATAAATGATTGAGATTCAGGAAAGAGATAGTAAAGAATGTATTTACTAATAGGATAGTGGAGTGGAACAAACTCCGCAAAGACAGTAGATATTTTCAAGAAAAGGTTATACACGTATATGAATGAAAAAAACAGATGGTAAGTGTTAGATGCACAAGAGCTGCCTTGAGTAGGTCAACTGGCGTCTTGCAGCCTCCTTATTTTCTGTTGTTCTTAAAACAAGTGAAATAAAGGAAATACTAAAAGCAATGAGCAGGGGAAAAGCAGGAGTTGCAGATGGCTTATCGATTTTCTACTAGACAAGCTCGCAGTACTTTATACCAAATGCATGCAAAACTGTACTGTACCAAATACTTGGAATAATGTTTTGATAATACTAAGTCACAAAAAAGAAAAGACCTACATAACTACCGTTCAATAAGTCTCCTGTCTGTAGTATACAAGCTTTTTACAAAAGTGCTCTCTAATAGGATTAATGCAACGCTGGACTCAAACCAGCCAAGAGAGCAAGCACGATTCCGAAGTGGTTATTCAACAACTGATCACATCCATATAATTAATCAAGTAGTTTAGAAAAATATATACAGAATATAAGGAGACCCTTTTTCATCTAAATTGTTCAAGGCAGTTTTAGAGAGGGTTTTCAAGAACTTGGAATAGGAAGAGGCAGGAATTCAGATCAATGAAGAATATCTAAGTCTTATATTTGCTGAAATTGTTTTAATGAGCGAAAGATAAATGAACTACAGCAGATGATTTTGCAGTTACACACAAAGCCAGAAAGTGCGTTTAAAGATGAATATGGAAAAAATCAAGGTGATGTTTAACAATTACTTACCAGACCATGAAATCTAAATTGATGATGAAGTAATAGAATGTGTCTAGGAATATATTTACTTAGGTAAAAAAAACTGGTGTATGTCCAGTTCATGAAAAAGAAAGTAAGAGAAGACTAGGGATGAGATGGAGTGCTTTTGATAGACAACACAATGTTATAATAAATAATATCCTATTATCACTGAATAGAAAATATATAATCAGTGTATTCTACCAGTTCTAACATATGGATCAGAAACCTGGAGTCTTTCGAAAGTCCTGTAACAAAAACTTCAAATTGCCCGAAGGGGAGTGGAGAGAATAATGAATGCTTGACATAACATGGATAGATAGAAGGAGAGCATCATGGATTAGGGAGTAGACCAAAGCTGAACACATCTTGACAACAATTAAAAGAATATAGTGGATGGGCAGGACACATCATGCGACGAAAAGATGATATAATGACTGTTAGAGTAACAAAATGGCAAACCAGGGATGGTAAAAGGAGGCAAAGCAGACAGAGAACTAGATAGAGAGATGAGATAGGAAGTTTTGCTGGAGTAACCTTAAATAAACTGGCATCTGACAGAGATGAGTGGAGACGGTTGGACGAGGCGTTTGACTTGCAGTGCACTCAAAAAGGCTGATGTTATAAGCTGTGATCACTGCCACAACCATCATAGGCTACTACACATTAACATCAGTAGAGCGAGACATTCCACTATGTTTCTCTTTTTATGAATTCGCTGCTTTTTCATCCTGGAATCTGCAGCCCAACCAGCGCGACAGCCGTCCCACGAAACCAGTGGTGTTGAAAGCAGGGAGAGCAACACATCACAGTGGCTATGTAGACTTATTATTTTTTTTTTGTCAATCTTTTTCTTTTCCCCTTTACCTCGGAAATAAAAAACAAGTGTGTTATGTACGCCGTTCACTGTTCATCGTAGTAATATCAAAACCGTGGGTTGTAAGCAAGTACTGTTGGCGCCAACCACTCAACAATGAAAGTATCAATGAAATGAAGGCGTGGATGCCGTGGCGAATGGAGATGGAGGGTGTGTTGGGCCGTAGGAGGGCTGCACCAACCCTGTTGGATTTTGTTTATCGAACTATATATATATATATATATATATATATATATATATATATATATATATATATATATATATATATACACACACACACACACACACACACACACACACACACACACACACACACACATATACATATATATATATATATATATATATATATATATATATATATATATATATATATATCTTTTATGAACTCAAGAGTCACTTGTATTCTGTTTCGCTTGAGAATGGCGTGGCGGCGGGAGGCTTGGGCGACGCGGCGAACTAAACCTATAGGGACGCAGGGCAGAGTCCGCATCAGATGTGCCTGATATGACGGTGGTGCGGTAGTAGAAATAAGGATTGCGAGCGACAAGAGGCGAGGTGTTTATTGTTGGTGTGGCGAGGGGCAGGAGCAACGCTGGGCTAGTCGCCTCTGGGCCTCCCTTGCTGGTGGGGGACACACGCCGCGTCGCCCCTCTCCAAAGCATCTCAGGGGAACATATTAGGCTTACTTTAAGAAGACTTTAAGGTGTGTTTAGAAGGCAAGACTGGTTACATCAAACCAATGTTGAGCACAATGATCAATCCAGTGTAGAAGTCTTTTTGTGTTAATGTATCACATCACTGCGCCAGCCTTGTAATAAACCCTATTTCTCTCCGCCACTCCTTACAGTCTGCTTTGTAATAACTCGTCCAACTACATCGAATATTGCGGCATAACACCCCGCATCTGAGTGGTGGAGCTCGGGGTTATTATCCTGCTGGCTGAGATGAGTTAGTAATATATCTGAAACACGCCATGATGTCGCGCTTCATCTCCCTGCCGGACGTACGATACATCTTTGTACCTTACAAAATTTTATCGTAATAAGGCTTTTGTAAATCACTAAATGTACATAGTTCATGTCTTATGTTTGTATTTGTTCATGAAATTTGAAGTGTATCAGTAAAACTCTTAAATTCCTTAATTTCCGTAGGACAACTTCTAATCTAGATGCACCATGAAATTGGCAACGCTTGCCAGTAACTGGCAGTAAGTGAGAAGTCTCTGGTGGGTGCGTGTTGTCAGGGTCTCTCTCTCCCAGGCAACAGCGTGGTGGGATACAAAGGTTTTGTGAGTATCGACTCGTCTTTGACCAACTGCTGTGTAATCTGCCTTACATAGCAGAGTGGTCAAAATAAGAGTGCGGAGTGGAGGAAGTGTTTGTTCCCGAGGAGAAGGTTGAGTGTTTTTTCCAAGTGTAGTCAGCTGAGTGAGGTGCAAGGCGGCTCACTGGCCAGATAGAGTCGCCAGGTGTAAAGCTGCTTCAGAAATCCCGTGAGGTGCTTACCGTGGCCACTGCTCTCCATGTGAGGCTGTCGTGCTGGGCCCAGGTGTGCACTGTGTGGGGGCGGCCAACGCGGGCGTGAGGCGGCGGGCGTCGAGCACACCCCGCCCATGGCTCTCGTGGGTACTCGCTCCAGCAGTGGGCGGCAGCATATGATGGCGGGCGTGGGGGAGCGAGGTGTGGGCGTAGTGCCCCCCACCCACAACGCCGCTATCCTTGCAGCCGCTCAGCCCAACTATTATGCCCACTTGGACCCTCGGGGGGGCGCCCCCCAGCCGGGCACGGGCGTAGGGGCCATCCACGCCCACCACCCGCACCACAGGACCAGCAGCGCCTCCGCCCAGCAGCAGCAGCCTCCACAGCAGTCAGTTGCGGGCGGCGTGGGCGGCCAGCAGCAGCAACAACCTCACCATGGACAAACGGCCACGCCCTCACCCACCAATAGCAATGAGGTGACGCCCGACAGGCCCATCGGCTACGGCGCCTTCGGTGTTGTCTGGTGAGTGTTACAATATAGTTTCTTTGTTGAACGGAGGTGAGCGGTCGCCGACCCTCGCTGCCTTCTTGGGTGGAGGCCGCCCCTAGCAGGCTGTGTAGGGCAGCTGTAGGGCATGGGGTGCGATATAGCAGCAATGGGTTGTGTGGCGGCGTGGGCTTGTGTTCGGTGGCGTCCCTCCCTCCCACGTGTTCCCTCACTCGGGGCTTTGTTCTCTCCCCGTGTGCATGGACGTACCCTGGCAGCCCGCCCGCTGCTCCGCGCTGCCCTGCACCTCTGCATCTGTATGTCCGGCAGGCGACCAGTCTCACGGTCTTGAGCATTATCTTTGCCTGCTGGCGCTGACGGAGAGGTAGTTTACCCACCTGGTGGGGTGGAAATAAACGAAGTTGATCAAACCAGCACCATTGCTACGAGTCACAGATATACAGATAAACCACTACACACCACATTTCAGATAATGACCGTGAGCACCTCCAGTTTTGCAGATCACATCACCAAATTGGAAGCCAAACCATCGTCACCACGACTTTTTACCAAATTATCACATAAAGAGTCTGCAATAGTCCAGTCGGCCTACACTATTTTTTTACCTTTTACCATATCGTGTTCGTCCATAAATCTAACCAACATCATGTGAAACTTAATTTCTTATGCGTGTTTACTACCTGACTGCTTAGCGTGTGGCATTCACTGCCTTATTTGTAATCCAGTTTTTACCTATATCTTACCAAATTTGTTTACATCTAACTGAACACATTGCTGCGAATCCTCGCATGTACATTTACGTGAAGAACATCACCTACATATCTGTTGTAAGAAACAGTTCCCCATTTAAAAACCTGCCATGTCACCCGCACATTCCCTCTGGAAGGAATGCAATGTGAGGTGCTGTAGCCTCTTTTTGTATGGTGAATGTATTGGCCCTTAAATGGTTTATTGACGTTCCTCTCCGTACTGGTTAACGAATTTATATCCGTTTTATTCGAAGACCCAAACTGCATGACTTATGTAGTATTACCTGGTTGACTTACCTGGTTGGCTCCCTTGCATTATGAAGTATAGCACTAGGTAAGCAGAAGGCTGTAAGAAATAGTTAGAGAGGGGAGCCCAGAGCTGCTGGTGTGCCAGACCAAGTGATATACAATCTACAATACTGTCTTAAATAGTAATGGCTGGATTGTGTTCACCATTTGCAGCATTTGAAAGACATTCAAGTACAATTAATCGTTGAATTTGAATAATAAGTTACCCAAAGCATTATAAAATTAATGTTACTGCCTTAAAGTCAATTCACCACATGGATGGATATATAAAGCCACAGCCTTCATCACCACTACAGAGAACCATGATTATCACCATACCATATCAGATAGCAAGACGCCAAGCACCACAAATATTGCTAAATTCATCACCATTTTTACACTTAACCACACCACCATTATCACAGCAGCAATTCAGATAGCCAGATCACAGACTCACATAGAAACACACACGCACACACGTATATATATATATATATATATATATATATATATATATATATATATATATTTAGTATACCGTTTAACCTAACCATTATCACCAATGTCACATCTCTTCGTCACCAGTGTTACAGGCACACAATCACCACCATATACACCAACAATGACACCTGTATCTGACAAATTTGCTCAGACTGCAGTAACAGCAGCCAGCCTTAATGGGAGTTGGGAAGGAGCTCTAGAGAGAGGTGGGGGGAGGGGGAGGCGAGTGCAGGGACAGCGTAGGAGGTGATGAAGTGAGGTGACGCAAGCAGGGAATATAACGCAAGTTGGCTAATGTTGTCGTCCCTTTTTTTGTGTTGGGGAAGCGAAGGGAGAGGGGGATGAGTTTATATAAGAGTGTTCTCAGGGACTGACGTGTGTTTGTGTGTGTGTGTGTGTGTGTGTGAGAGAGAGAGAGAGAGAGAGAGAGAGAGAGAGAGAGAGAGAGAGAGAGAGAGAGAGAGAGAGAGAGACAGAAAGAGAGATTAAAAAATGCAAAACTTCAACTGTGTACCACGCATTAGCAAGGGGAGACCTGCCTGCTTGCTTGCTTGCCTGTGGAATACCGGGGCATGTTATTCCCAGAAAGGCAACAGCTGGAGGAGGAGGTAACAGAGGCACAAAGAAAAGGATGTGGTGCTGGTGGGATGAAGAGGAGTGGGAGGGTCAGATATTAGCGTTTCATAAGTTGTTCCAAGAGTGTTACCTCCATTTTGTCCTATGGGTGCGTGTGACTCAAGGGTGGGACAGGAGGTGCAGGTGAGACGGGGCGAGACACTTTGTATAGACAGGAAAGTTGAAAAACAAGGTGATTCTCTTATATTTATTCGTGATGTGGGGCTTTCCATTCATCCAATACCTAGTACTACTTTCACCCCTTGACTGGTTGGCGGCACCGGTGACAGGCCTGAAATGAGGTGAATTTTTGTCGAGAAATCATAATAAAAACGAAGCCGTGCCTCTGCTAGGTGCAACTTTTTGGTTTTCTTCTCTTTTCCTGAATATTGTATGACGACAGCAGCTGATAGGAAGAAGGGGCAGTGAGTGACCTTTTCGTTAGGTAAAGAAGAAAGGGCTTGGGACCACGTGGCGCTTTGAAGTTCACCATCACTAGTATACTATAACATTCCTCCTCCTGCTGCCGCCTATACCACCATTATCATACTACCAATACTGCTACTACTAATACTACTACTACTACAGCAATAACCATTTATGTTCTGGTGTAGTATTACTCTGCTGTTAGTCATCACCCCTATCAGACACATCATCACTAATATTATCTGACCTTAATCATCGCCTTGAACGGTCACCACACAGTCACGACCACTGCCAGGCCACCGCCGGGAAAAGTGGAAAACTCAGACACGTTCATCCTCACACTGTCTTAAACGAATAGTGAAGAGAGTAGATATAGATGGTAACTCAGTCGTAATGGCTCTTAATATGATTTTTTGCATTACATATGACTGTGACCACCATTATGTGTAACTTACGGTGTGGTAGCTCCTGCACAGTTAGCGCCTCCACATATAGTAGTCCCCGCCATCGGGTTGCGTCCGGGCCTGACAGATGGTATACAGTTGATGCAACTGTTCCTTGGTGGATCAATGAATGTCCTTGGAAGGCAAACGGTTGTGTCCAGGATGTTCTTGTCCGCCTTGCGTCACGGTTCAAGGGTAGTATACCCACCACAGGATAAAAATGTGGAGACAGATGAACGCTGTGGCAAAGAAAGAGGTAACCCTCACTACTTCTCGTATGGCGCTAAACAGACTCCTCCCAGTTCATCGAGAGAGAGAGAGAGAGAAACAAGAGTACGCACTCAAGGTTCCACCACTGTTTATGGACTCGCTTAAATAATCGCCTTGTTTAGCTGGGATAGGTATATACGTGTAGGCGAGGCCAGACCCTACTGGTGTGTTTTGGCCATTCATCCTGGGAGGGCTACGTGGATAGGATGGGGCGAGCTGTACCGTGGGCGTCGGTTGGGGCGTGTACATGATGTATGTAAAAGTGTGTGTTCGCTAGTAGAGCAGCGGAAATGGGTGATTGGAGGTGGCGGCCACGTACGAGTCATAAAGCTGTGTGGTAAGCCCTGACGCACCAGCAGCCTCGGTGCAAGTCAAGGACGAGCAGCCTACAGGTAACAGCGGCGGCCGTGTGCACTATCAGGCATGTGTGTGTGTGTGTGTGCGTGGTGTTGGCCGCTGCCTCGCCAGTGTGGGTAACGAGCACCAAATAGTCACTGCCGGAGATAGATGGCCGTGAGGTGACGTGAGGGACAAATAGGGACGCTGGTTCATAGCGTTTTCTCCGGAACATTATTAAAATGTTACTGTTTATCGCCTGACTGATCTGCTTCGGTCCCTCTGTCAGCCTGGGAGCACTCCGCGTCCTCGCCTCACAGATGATGGACATTTGCCATCCCCTCTCCCCGTCCTTTATAAAGATCACTACCGCGCCCTATGCGCTTCCTTTCTCTCCCTTCCCCGTCACGCAGCGAGAGGGACGAACTGGAGTTGGGCGGCACGAGAAGGATTAGTGAAAGTAAATAAATAACGACGTTGGTGAGTCCCAGCGGCCGTCACCTGGCCGCGGGTGGCGTGAAAGACTAACGCTTTACCCTGTGATGCGTAGGTCCATGACCTCGTATTGCCTGGCCGCCCTTAGACTATGTAGTGGAAACATTAAAGCCAGCTGAGTTAAGGTGTGTCCACCCGCTCTGTTTGTAAGACACTGAGTCACCTCACCTAAAGGGAAAATTACAAGGAAATTAGTGAATGAAAGTTTTCGTAACACAGGTGGGCGGGCGGACAGGCCCCAGCATGGGCAGGGCAGCAGGCATGGCCGAAGGTTGCTACATAGCGTCACGGGTGGAGCCGAGGAGAATGTAAAGTAATTTAATCTGTAGACGTAAATGTTAGGGCGGAGTGAGTAGAAACGATGCCTTGCGAGGCCAGGCATGGGTGGCATCACAAAGGCTGCGCTGCGGCAGTGCACGTAGTGGCCAGACGTGGGTGTAAGTCACGTGGCTGCGCTGCGGCAGCTGATGATGCGGTGGGGGACGGGCGGGGGCCGGATATGTGAACGCTGACAACCCGTGGCGTGGGCGGCTGTGCGTCCTTCAGGTCTGACTGCTCGGGTTGGCCTGGGCAGTTCTCAGCACCGGGCGGGGTGGGCGGTACAAGGAACAAACGGTACTATGTGTGTGGCATCGGTAGGTAACACTTTGATATTTCGCTGAGACTTCACTTGCGTTTAGTTACATTTTATCAGGAGGAAGGTGGCTGATAATGTGTAGACGCCATCCCTGTGCAGGTGTGTGTGTGACAGGGAGGCGTGCTATTCTAATAGTTGTATTTGTGTGTGTATATATAAATGAATGAATATATATATTAGTATTTCTGTGAATAATGACGTAATACTTTTGTCTGATGCGGGAGTATAACCCATATTTAGAGAGAGAGAAATAAAATAATCATACATTGCTTTGTGGATCGTAAAACATCTTCATTACACCTTAATTATGTGACTGTATAACACTACCATTACATTACCACACGACACATGCGTATAACAACGAGAAGGAAGGTGGACGGAACCTGCCTAACTATCCACTCTAAAGACATGAAAACTGATCCAAATGTATGCATGTTTGTTTGTTTGATTCTGAATATTAAGAAAATGCAGTTAGGTGTGGGTGGGTGAGCGAACGACAAGCACAAGCACAAGCAGTATAGACAGGATAAATATAGGCCCAGGAGGAGGAGGAGGAGGAGGTGGTGGTGGTGCCCAGGAGGAGGAGTAAGCGGGTGTGAGTGGTGGTGGTGAAGGTGTATATAGGAGAGAGAGAGAGAGAGAGAGTGAGTGTTATGAAGTTGTTCCTTACTAGTTTCCGTCCGTGTATGTATGTGTGTGTATATATATGTGATAAAGTTTGTAAAGGGTAAGGAAGTGCCTAACTTAATACTACAAGCAACACCTGGGGAACAATATTAGCTCAGGTGAACATAAACTACATATATAATTGACCAAATGTTTGCATCTCTTTACACACTTATCTATACACGTGTTAATTTACTCCTCCAAGCACGAGTGGGTGTTGTGTAGGTAGTATGTACGTGCAGTACGTAATACCGAGACTCACATATACGTACTAGTTAGTGACAAGTAGCTATATATGCATTAAAAAAAAAAGTGTATGGTGTTGACGTACAAGTTTAATATCGTGGCTATGCGTGTAGTGCAATGTACAGTACCGTGCATGTATAGCTACGTATTTGATGTCGTCCATGCGTGTTAGTATATATTTAAAGGAAAGCAATTTGATTACTACACATTCCCATCTCTCTCATTTCCTATCAATACTTAGGTTACTTTTTTTGTTACCTTCGCAGTTCTTTTCATTTGTTATTTTGTTTTATTCGATCAGTATTTCTTGGTAGTCATGGAAGGAAGCCGCCGTTAACCTTACCTGTCTATAGTATTTACCTGTAATGTGAGGGACGAATCCTCGGTATTCCCGGAGCTCAAGGGTGTTATAGGTTGTGTTTTGGCAGTAGTTGTAGTAGTCCTGGTAGCCTTGCGACCATGTAGTAAACTTTTTCTCACACACACACACACACACACACACACACACACACACACACACACACACACACACACAGTATATAAAACAGGCTTCTTTTTTTTTAGGCAAACGGGTGAGTTTTTATAATGACATTGTTCTTTCATGTTTAAGGGAATCAGTAATTTACTTGTCATTATTCAGGGAAGTTATCGTTGTTAGTTCCCTGGCTTGCTCACTTTAGGTTCCGAGGCCCAGCAGCCGTGCTTGGTGTAGCAGAGTGTGGGAGCGTCACCTCGGCGGACACCACACCATACCACCTTGTAAGCCTTAAGAACCACTTACCAGATTCCAGCCTCAGCCTGAAGGATATTTATTGGTGGTGATAGCAGTGGTGACGTTGATGAGTGGTGGTGATGATGGTTGTAATGATTTTTGTGTTATACAAAATGTTGTCCTGAGTGGTAGCGGGGCCGGGCCGGGGATGTGCGGTGTGGTGGAGTGCTGGACTGGTGGCCACAAGGGTCGCGAGTTCGCGCCTTGCCCACGGCAGCTTCCAGGTGAAGCAGACCGCGCTGCTTCGTTACTCTGGTTGAGGCTGTTCTGTTCTTTGTTGGCGGGGCTCAGAGTTTCTTTGATCGCCTTGTGCTCCCATGGCTGCTTGGAAGTCACGTCGGTATGATGTCGCGCCAGCATGAGGCCGGGAAGGCGATGGTAATGGCGGCGTGATTGCCTTTTATGCCTCGCCTCTGCAGGTCAGCGGTGGACCAGCCTTCAGCAGCCGTTACGGACCTTGGTGGTGGCCACAGCAGGCCCTGGTCCACGGGCGTCTCCCAGCTTGTGTGTGGGCGTGCGAGAGACGCACGGGGGTGGGGAAAGGCCGGAAATAAGTACTAAGTTGAGCCTTGTGGTGTTTCCTTGTCCCCGCGCCGGACATAACTACTGCCGCTCCCACCCTCCCTTTGCCCCTTTGCCCCTTTGCCCCTTACAGCACCAGCAGTAGATGAGGAAAAGGAGAGGGAAGCAAGTTGAGGTGGAGGTAGAAAGGATGGTTGTGGTGGTGGTGGTGTCCGCTACCCTAGCACCTGGCGTCCTCCCTCCCGCCTCCCTCATCCGGCCTTGAACCCTCCGCCGCCAGCTGCCGCCTGCTGGTGGTTGCCCTCACTTCCAGGGGAACAACCCGCCGCCGCCTTGCCTCATAGCAGCTGTCTTCGCTGGAGTCCTCCACGGACCGCACCGCTGCCCAACGGATTCCTTATGCCGCTGCCTCCGCCGGTACTGCTGCTGATAAAACTCATCCTTCTTGGTCCTGCAACAGGCACATGGAAGCCCCTGGGGGTGTGGGGCTCCATCACGCTGAGACGTCCATCCCTCAGTCTTGTCTGTCAAGTACTGTTGTTTATATTGAAGAACACACACACACACACACACACACACACACACACACACACACACACACACACACACACACCACCTCGAGGAAGGGGGCAGCGCGGTACCAGAGCAGGCAGCCCAGCTCTGACCAGGTGCAGCCGTGCAGGGCAGGGAGTGATGGGCCTGCTGCTTGCTTGACAAAGACCCGATGGCCTGCTGCTGGGTGTGGTATGTGGTGGTGATAGGAGTGTCATGGGGGAGGGGAGGGGATGAGTGGAGCGTAGGGTACTGGAATGCGGTGGTTTAGGGTGGAGATGGTAGGCAGTGTGTGGTGGTGTAGAGGGACAGGTGGGGTCGTGTGGTGGGGCATGTGGATGAGGGTGCACGGTGTGGATGGGAGGTAGGGGCGGCATGTAGGGGTGTAGTGGGTGGGGGAAAGGAGTGCAGGGGCGTGTGATTGGATGTTGGTTGGATGGGGGCTGAGAATGGGTAGCCTTGAAGGGAGGTGGTATGTAGGGTTGGAGGATGGAAGAGGTGGGACATGGTAGTGTGTTCCCTGCCATGCCATGCCATGCCCTGCCACCCCCTTCCCCTGCATCGCGTCGCCTGGGTACGTGCAGGGGAGGTTAGGTAATTGATTGAACAGCGAGGTCGAGCGGGCGTGGCGGAGAAGGGCGGGTTTGTCCTTCCTCCCGCCCACCGCCCTTGTCCTTACACCTCCGACCACCCCCACCTCCTCCTCCTCCTTCTCCTCCTCCGGCGACCTTTCTCTCCCTGCCTTTCACCTAGTCTTCTCGATGCCTTGACACCTTAAGTTAAGAGCAAAGGATAACTTCCTCCTTTTCCTTCTCCGTGTATGTGTGTTCGTTTGTGTGTTATCATCTTAGCTAGCCCTCTCATCTGCCGTATCTATGCTGATGTGTGTGTGTGTGTGTGTGTGTGTGTGTGTGTTTATGTGAAGCCATTCATACCATCCAGGGTATTGATCGTCCACCATCACCACAGTGAAGCCAAGGATGATGCTGATGTGTGTGTGTGTGTGTGTGTGTGTGTGTGTGTGTGTTTGTTTGTGTGTTACAGCCTTCCAGTCTCAGTATAAATGTTTTTTTTTCTGTTTTATTTATCAATTTGTCTATCTAATGGTAGTGATAGTAGTAGTAGTGGTAGTAGTAGTAGTAGTAGTAGTAGTGGTAGTAGTAGTAGTAGTAGTAGTAGTAGTAGTAGTAGTAGTAGTGGTAGTAGTAGTAGTAGTAGTAGTAGTAGTAGTAGTAGTAGTAGTAGTAGTAGTAGTAGTAGTAGTAGTAGTGGTAGTAGTAGTAGTAGTAGTAGTAGTAGTAGTAGTAGTAGTAGTAGTAGTGGTAGTAGTAGTAGTAGTAGTTCCAGAGGCTGTGTAAGCAAGCGAATGTGACCCAACATGATAAAGTTTCACACAGATACATTTTCTTCTTTCTCCCGGCAGCGTCTTCACGTCTCTCCCAAGTTGACTTAAGAGGTTTAGGGGAAAGTAAGCTCTGAGTGGCGTCCTTGGTGACCCTCCTCCTCCTCCACCACCTCAGAATTGCTTGTCCTTTTCTTCTTTCCTCTCCACTTTACTTGCTATTTGCTCTCTCTCTCTCTCTCTCTCTCTCTCTCTCTCTCTCTCTCTCTCTCTCTCTCTCTCTCTCTCTCTCTCTCTCTCTCTCTCTCTCTCTCTGTGTCCCTTTGCGTAGACACCCTCTTTATCTCCCTTGTTCTCCCTCCCTCCCTCCCTCCCCTCACGTGCTAGGCAAGGGGAGAGCAATGCCTCCCCTCACCCTCGTGTGGCACAGACGTGCGCCTCACCACCCTTCCCTCCCTTCCCTCCTTCCCTCATTTTCCTCTCCCTGCTTATTTTTTTCATCTCTCCCTCCACGCTCCATCCCTTTCTTTATTCCTCGGTGCTGTGCATTCTCTCTCTCTCTCTCTCTCTCTCTCTCTCTCTCTCTCTCTCTCTCTCTCTCTCTCTCTCTCTCTCTCTCTCTCTCTCTCTCTCTCTGTGTGTGTGTGTGTGTGTGTGTGTGTGTGTGTGTGTGTGTGTGTGTGTGTGTGTGTGTGTGTGTGTGTGTGTGTGTGTGTTTTCGTTGCAGTTCTCAGTGTTGTTGGTGTTCAGAGACTTTTTTGTTGACGATTTGTTAGTTTTGTGGTGGTGGTGGTACCGGTACTGGTGGTAGTAGTGGTATTAGTAGTGCTGGTACCGGTACTGGGGGTAGTAGTGGTGCTGGTACCGGTACTGGTGGTGGTACTGGTACTCGTGGTAGTAGTGGTGGTGCTGGTACCGGTACTGGTGGTAGTAGTGGTGGTGGTACCGGTACTGATGGTAGTGGTGGTGGTGGTGGTGGTGATACCGGTACTGGTGGTATTAGTGGTTGTGGTACCGGTGCTGGTGGTATCATTGGTGCATATCGTTGGTATCGTTGCTTTGCTACAGTTCCAGTGTGGTGTAGGACCTGTTGTGTTGTTGTTTGTGTGGTGGTGGTGGTGGTGGTGATGGAGTACGTGTCCTGGCGTGGCGGCATGTTGTGTGTGCTGCCCTGCGGTCTGCTGCTATCGCTGTGGGGCTCTTTAAAGCGGCGCGTTTGTGATTTAGCTTGGCGGCGCCTTGGCCAGCGCGGCATGTGCCCGTGGTGGCCATGTAGTACGTGTATCTTAGGAAGGATGGGAGGCTAGTGGGGTGAGATGGCTGTGAGCGACGGCGCCTTGTTCACGGGGGCGGCGGGTGGGACGCTTGGCGGTGACACTAGCTTCACAAAGCAGTGACATACCCGCTTATGTTCCTGCTGCTGCTGCTGGGAGTGCGTGCCGCGTGCCGCATTGATGCTGCAGGGGTAGTGCAGCTGCATGAGCATCAGATCCCCGTGCGTTGTTAGGATGGTAAATCAATAAATTTTGTTGCCTGTATACAAGGTTGAGGCTATGTAGACGCCTCTCCTCCACGACGCCGGCCTGGCTGGTAAAGGGCGCCCACCGCCTGTGTAAAGACGCTCCAACCCCTGCTGAGCCACGCCAGCGACGCGGCGGCGCGGCCTTCCTGTGTCGCTGGGTGAGGCCCACACGCGTGGCTGGGTGACGCTCACCTCTCACCCTCACTGACACATGCCTGGCTGGTGGTTCTTAAGGCTAGTGTGGGGCTCCGCAGCCTACAGGTCGGGGGATGACCCGAAAACCTCGCAGCATCGGAACGGGGCAGGCTCACAAACATCCGGGGCGGAGGGCACGATTCCGGAGAAAATGAGATCCCGTCCGATATACCCACGGCCCCGGTGGCATTCTGCCGGTGCTGTAGATCGTTAGTATTACCGCTAGGCGCCTTCCCTGCTGGTGGTGACTCACTGAAAAGCTGATATACACACTTAACATCAGCTAAATACGCTGGATACTGCATGTTTTAATGGTCATGATAAGTATGAGATCATGTGTGTATTTGTGATAATTCCGCTAGTCAGGTCCTTTACTATGAGGCAACACACATTAGGTTACAGCTGAGTGGGAGTGGCAACACACAAGTCCCCGCCGCACCATACACTCCACAATCGTACATTACACATGGCAGTGAAGAGTGACACACATCCGGTGTCCATCAACACAGTGCAGCCCCGCGAAATTTTGGAATCCGTAATTTTCTATCCTAGCGAGGTGAAGCAAAAATAAAATGAAAATTCTCGTTAAGTTTAAATAAAAGCTGAAACCTAATGAAATATGTTTGAATTATATTCGGAAGTACGATGCAGAGTGAAAATAAGTCATCGTACCGTTTTATTTTTTAAGTTTCACCTGTAATATGTACGAATGCTTTGTTTTGATTCGTTGATTGTAGATTATCTTCATTATGTCACAATACTGCTGTGTACCATTCCAGACTTAGCTGAAGGAGAGGCGATTCAGGTGTATGCTGGTGGCCACGTGTTTTGGTGCCACTTAATCGGAAACCTTTACTTATGTACGAAACTACCAAAGGCCCGTATTTCAGTGCACGGAAAAGTAAAATCGTGTACTTTTAAGTCGTGTCGCTTCCTTCAAAACATGACA
>JAPQNM010000018.1:25192230-25202230 GCA_029783475.1 Metacarcinus magister
GAGAGAATGGGTGTGACGGTGTAGGTGACGCAACGTTCTTGGTCTTACCTTCATTAAAATGCCATGTAGAAAGTGCCTTGTACTTGGCTCCTTCTTCCTGCTGCCACCCACGCCTAGAGGAAGAGGAAGAAGAATGGAAGACAAAAAAGAGGATAACTATAAAGAATTAAGAATAGCAAGAGGTGGAGGTGGAGCAAGACGAGATAAAGAATGCAAGTCAAGAGGACGAGGAGGAAGAGTAATAAAAGTAAAAGTAACGGTCGTGCGATTAGAGGGAAAGGGTTAGCAAGAAAACTATTGAGGGAATGCACTCAGAGATTGAGTTGATATTGTTAGTATTATTGTGAACACTGCTGCTGCTGCTGCTGCTGCTACTACTACTACTACTACTACTACTACTACTACTACTACTACTACTACTACTACTACTACTACTACTACTATTACTACTACTACTACTACTACTACCACCATCAATACTTATAAATTTTCTTGCCATTACCACACTACCATTAAAAAAAAAACACTATCACCCCCAGTACTGGTATTGATAATTATTTCTGAACCACTATAAGAGCATAACAATACGGCCTGTACTAAACATTTCCTAATCTATCATAAACTACTCATACGTGACTCGCACAAACTAGCATTCAACATATATTATGTGTGTTGTGTGTGTGTGTGTGTGTGTGTGTGTGTGTGTGTGTGTGTGTGTGTGTGTGTGTATTCATATTATCCCAGCTGAGCCCTGCCCTATCCAGCCCCACCCTCGGCTTGGGCTCCAATGGGCTTGACGTGTACGTTCTATCTTATCATGACCCAGTTGAAATTTGTGCCGCGGCCAGCCCACCCTTTTTCTCCATTAGTGTCACTTAGTAGGCTGTACTACTACTGATACTGATACTCTCGCCGCTACTGTTACTACTACTACTACTATTACTGTTATTACTATTACTACTGTCTATGGTGTTCGTGTTGATACTAATTACCATTGTCGTGTTATATGAAGTAAATGTTTGCAATGATCACACAATATTAACAATAACTACTATTATTAATATATATATATATATATATATATATATATATATATATATATATATATATATATATATATATATAGGTATATATATATATATATATATATATATATATATATATATATATATATATATATATAGGTATATATATATATATATATATATATATATATATATATATATATATATAGGTATATATATATATATATATATATATATATATATATATATATATATATATATAGGTATATATATATATATATATATATATATATATATATATATATATATATATAGGTATATATATATATATATATATATATATATATATATATATATATATATATATATATATATATATATATATTAGTCAAACTGTGAAATCAGTCATTTCGTGAAATTACTAAAACTGTTAGTCATTACATGTAGTGCCTGTATGTCAGTCAATTCATGAAATGAGTGAAAATTCTAGTCTTTTCATGAAATGACTGAATTTTGTGCCCAGCCATTTCACGAAATAACTAAAGAAATCAGTCATTTCGTGAAATTACTAAAACTGTTAGTCATTACAGTTTTAGTAATTTCACGAGATGACTGATTTCACAGTTTGACTGTAACATATATATAATATATATATATATAATTATTTTTATTTTATTTATTTATTTATTTATTTTTTTTTGTTGTGTGTATTTATGCCTTCTTGTTCATCGCCATTTCTGTCTCATCATCCTGTTAAACATCATTACAGTCAGTCTTACTACTTCTCTTTCTTATGCAGTCTCTCCTCGTAGGGCAACGCCGCCCACCATTTTCTTAGCCGCATTTTGTATACCTTCCCTATAGTGTGTGTGTGTGTGTGTTTGTAGGTCTCTTACCCTGCCCAACCTTAGGTCTACATGTGCTATATGAGCGAGAAATGGAGAGAGAGAGAGAGAGAGAGAGAGAGAGAGAGAGAGAGAGAGAGAGAGAGAGAGAGAGAGAGAGAGAGAGAGAGAGAGAGAGTGAGTGTTGTAGAGGCAATGATTGGATGGGACGATGTGGACGTAGTGGTAGTGGTGATAAGGAAGAAAAACTAGAGGTTAGTGGTGGTGGTGGTGGCGTTGTTGTTGTTGTTGTTGTTGGTGGTGGTGGTGGCGGTGGTGGTGACTTGGGTGACAGTGGTGGTGTGGAAACAATACAAAGGTGGTCATCTGGAGTCACCGTAACAATGGGTTCACTGTGACCTCACGCACTTTACCCCTCTCCTCCTCCTCCTCCTCCTCCCCTCAAACCTCCCTTTCCCTGGCACCTCTCGTCCCTCTCCAACACAGTACTTTGCTCTCTTCTCTCTCTTCCCTTTTCCTCCTCCTCCTCCTCCTTTACGTCCACCCCGCGAGCCTGTATGTGTGTGTGTGTGTGTGTGTGTGTGTGTGTGTGTGTGTGTGTGTGTGTGTGTGTTCAGTTGCAGCACCACAAGTTTACATCATTTCGGAGGGAGAGGGAAGGGCGGCTCTCAACACCACCACCACCACCACCACCATCACCACCACCACCACCACCACCACTCCGTCACCCACAAAACCGACAGACATGAAAGTAAGAAAGTGAAAAGGTTGCTAGAATTTAAGCAATTGTGGCGTTCGCTGTGCGGAGAGAGAGAGAGAGAGAGAGAGAGAGAGAGAGAGAGAGAGAGAGAGAGAGAGAGAGAGAGAGAGAGAGAGAGAGAGAGAGAGAGAAATATAATGAATGATTGCTCTGGGAAATTGACTATGTGGGTGATGATGATGTAACAAGGGGTCTGTGTGTGTGTGTTTGTGTGTGTGTGTGTGTGTGTGTGTGTGTGTGTGTGTGTGTGTGTGTGTGTGTGTGTGTGTGTGTGGCTGGACTTTCCACTAGGAGGAACACACTTTATACGGTGATATTCTTCCTTTGATCTTTTCTTTGTTAGTAGAGTGGCGGTAACTTAATCCTTGCTGTAGCCTCGTGTTAGTTTCTCTCTCTCTCTCTCTCTCTCTCTCTCTCTCTCTCTCTCTCTCTCTCTCTCTCTCTCTCTCTCTCTCTCTCTCTCTCTCTCAGTGTGTTTGTGTGTTATTATTATTATCATTATCATCATTATTATTATCTGAGGGTTATTACAGGTTATCTTCCTCCTCCTTCCTCCCTCCTCCTCCTCCTCCTCCTCCTCCTCCTCCTCCTCCTCCTCCTTCCTCTTGCCTAGCCACCTCACACACCAAGGAAACTAGTAGTAGCAATTACATGACATTTCAAACCACGAAGAGACATGCGAAGAGGAGAAAATAAACAGCAACACACAGAAGATTACTCATATATTCATACATACATTCACCTCATTAACCTTACCTCTCCGGGCTGTCACCTGTTCACTCACTCACTCACTCACTCACTCACTCACTCACTCACTCACTCACTCACTCACTCACTCACTCGCTCACTCACTCATTCACTCACTCACTCATGCACTTACTCACTCATTATTTCAGTCACTCACTCACTCACTCACTCACTCACTCACTCTCAGGTAGTAGTGAGTTACGTAAATGTAGACTCTTACCTGCGTGAAGGAGGTAATCTGTCTGTGTGTTTGTCTGTCTGTTCCAAGCCACCTGTAGCGCACCTGTGGAGAGCATATAACACACACACACACACACACACACACTCTCTCTCTCTCACTCTCTCTCTCTCTCTCTCTCTCTCTCTCTCTCTCTCTCTCTCTCTCTCTCTCTCTCTCTCTCTCTCTCTCTCTCTCTCGTCTTCAGCCAAACACAGCTGTATGCAAACTCCTCCTCCTCCTCCTCCTGTGTCCAGCTTCCCCTCTCTCCCCTCTTCCCTTAATCCTCCTTTCCCTCCGTTTCGTATTGTGTTGGAGGGGAGGGAAGAGGGGAAGGAGGGAGGGAATAAATCTCTTGTGGATGTGTCCCCTCGGCTCATTCCCCTTCCATAATGCTCCTCCTCCTCCTCCTCCTCCTCCTCCTCCTCCTCCTCCTCCTCCTCCTCCTCCTCCTCCTCCTCCTCCACCCTCTCCTCCCTTTAACGAAGCGACGCGTTGCCCGATTGTTAGTGCCGCATTTAATTGTGAGGGAGAGAGAGAGAGAGAGAGAGAGAGAGAGAGAGAGAGAGAGAGAGAGAGAGAGAGAGAGAGAGAGAGAGAGAGAGAGAGAGAGATTGTGTGTGTGTGTGTGTGTGTGCAAGATGTTTCCCAGCCTCACCCTCACTCAGCAACCAACTCCCTACAATCTGCCCCCCCCCTCACGCATCTCGCATCTCGCCACCCTAGTTTTATCGATCTGACCGTATATTCTCTCTCTCTCTCTCTCTCTCTCTCTCTCTCTCTCTCTCTCTCTCTCTCTCTCTCTCTCTCTCTCTCTCTCTCTCTCTCTCTCTCTCTCTCTCTCTCTCTCTCTCTCATGATTGGTTGACATATTGTTTGATGAATTAATTTTCTGCACTAACAGTTTAATGGGTTGAGTTATGGAGGTGGAGGAGGTAAGTGCCAGTGAGTTGTTACGGCAGTTACGTGTCATCTTCAAGACTGTGTTCATTCATACATACATACATACATACATACATAAATATACACTAAGAACATGTGATCGTAAAAAAAATAAATAAATAAATAAAAATGGGTGTGGTAATATATAAGTAGATGGAATGTGTTGATGTGTTTTCTGTCTTTTTTTTTCTCTCGTCTGTGTCAAACATGAACTAAAACGAAAGGCTTGTTAGAAATGTACACACACACACACACACACACACACACACACACACACACACACACACACACACACAGTAGATTTCTAAAGAAAGTTAGTTTATCTCTTCAGGTGTCTTGCTACTCTTTCTATCCTTGATGTCTCTTAGGTCTTTACACTCCTAGTAAGACAGTGTACCAGTGAAGGAGGAGGTGAAGGGGTGAAGATGGCTATACGCTCTCGCTATCTATTCCATTAGTATGATGGACACAAGAGGCACCAGCGTCTAAGTAGAAAGTCTTGTTCTTGTGCAGCGGAACTCTGGAATGAGGAAGGTATGCAGCTGGCAGGTTCAGCAGAGCGAGCATGAACCTTGAAAATACAAAGTAGCGGTAGAGGAAAACAAGAGGAGAAACATCATTGTGGTAGAGCGAATAGTTAGGTCATTAGCGAAATAAATTAGACATGGATTGCATACTTACGCCATACAGAAGTAGACTAATGATTTGTATGTGTCTATATAGCTTTATTAACTTTATGTGAATGTCGTTGTGGTTAATAAAAATCATCTAGGTATGTGTTGAGGGTGGGATAGGTATGGGAAATTGATGGATATGGTATAGAGAATGCCCAACTTAACGGACACGAGATAAGATAAGAAATTTACAGTTCTGTTTTGTAGTAAAGAGCAGAGTACTTGATGCTGAGTAGACGGTGAGTTGATTATGTGTTAAGTGTTGCTGTTGTTAAAGAGGTAATGGTCTTGATGGTTATGTGTGGTTAAGGCATTGAACACCATGAGGTTCTCTGTCCCATTGATAAAGAAGAGGAAGGATGCAACTTAAACGTGTTCAGCAATTCTTTGGGAAACACGTGATTCTGGTTGAAAGGATGATTTACCACGTAAGGCCGACAATTAAAGATAGTTCACAAGTCTTGGGAACTCTACAACTGTTTGCTTTAAAGGAATAGACTGGCTTAAAAGGAAACTAAAAAAAAAAAGCATGAGGTGGGGCGGGAATAGAATCTGTTGAACGGTGGTTTGGAAAGTAAATATTTATGCCACACCTTGTGAAAAGCTTTTATCGTATCCAGGACAATTGTAAAGGTTTCTGGGAGAGGGTTATCAAGATGCAGTGTGCCGACCTTTCCAATCCCTAGTGGCAACAGAGAGAAGGTTGTGAAATGGTGGATAGATGCCGGACAAACTTTATGTTGTAAGGTGCTGGAAAACATTCATCCCGGTACCTCAATGGGCAGGACGCGGCGATAACAGCGACACATTGTAATACAGGGCACGGAGGGGGACGAGGAGGAGGAAGGAGGAAGGAGGAAGGAGATGCATCAAGTTTGAGTGATCGCGCTTCGCTAAGAGATTGAAAGTTAGTCAATCCGTGATGGAGGCCAGATGAGAGAGAGAGAGAGAGAGAGAGAGAGAGAGAGAGAGAGAGAGAGAGAGAGAGAGAGAGAGAGAGAGAGAGAGAGAGAGAGAGAGAGAGAGAGAGAGAACAGTAAGGCGGGTATATGACTACATTTCGTTATTTTTTATGTCTAATCTTAACAAGCCATCACAATTATAACTCCTGATTCCCCTGCACACAGGGATTGCCGACTGGTTTGGAATCAGACTACTTATCGGGCACGCTACCAGTTCCTTATTTACTTACTGACTTATTTATGTACTTACTGTATAGCACTTTGATAAGGCTAACGCGGCGTGGGTCTTGTGGGCAGAGGGGAGTGACTTACACAACAATTGATCGTATATTAATCTTATAGTGTCGCTTAGGCTCCAAGCGAGAAGAGAATGAAGTGAAACCAAAGTAAATGAAAGTAATGAAGAAGGAAAGGATGACGACAGTTAATGGGTAGACATAAACAGGTCCAGAGAGAGAGAGAGAGAGAGAGAGAGAGAGAGAGAGAGAGAGAGAGAGAGAGAGAGGCTTGTTATGGAAAAATTAAAGTAAGTTTTTATATATTTATTTATTTATTTATTATTTTTTTTCATACAGACAATGGAACTTCAAAATAACTCATGTGTGTGGTGTGTGTGTGTGTGTGTGTGTGTGTGCGCCAGGTGTTATCTCGTCTTCAAGTGTTGAGCAGAGGCAGTGGCAGGTAGTGAGAGGCAGCTAAGTAATTAATTAACGCGCTCAGGTGTGTTCCAAGGTGTGGGAAGCAGACTGAAAAAATATTGCTCATTCGACACAGCATTGCCAGAGAGAGAGAGAGAGAGAGAGAGAGAGAGAGAGAGAGAGAGAGAGAGAGAGAGAGAGAGAGAGAGAGAGAGAGACACACACACACACACACACACACACACACACACACACACACACACACACACATGCATACACTTACATAGTATACATACGCACATACACGAGTCATTCTGTAGGTGCATTGTCCTTTATATAAGTAAAGAAATTAAGAAAAGCAAAACACTTTATTTTTCCATATGAAGCTGTGTGTGTTTTTGTTGTTGAGGTAAATATGAGGTAAGAGTTATGTTAGCCATTAATTATGATGTGGAGAGAGAGAGAGAGAGAGAGAGAGAGAGAGAGAGAGAGAGAGAGAGAGAGAGAGAGAGAGAGAGAGAGAGAGAGGAGAGATTGCGATTGCAAAAGTAAATCCAAATAAGTATAAATGATAATTATATGAAGAAGTTATTAACTTAATAATAATGTAAGGAAAGATTACACACACACACACACACACACACACACACACACACACACACACACACACACACACACACACACACACTTGGCACGTGGATTGCCATGGCTGCCTTACACTCAGCGTCCACCATTCATGTACATTCTTGCACAAACAATCAAATCTTTAAATCATATTCTTGTCGAGGCTGTGACCGGTGACGGTCGTCGACAGGGGTACGAGGTCACCTGAACAGTTTGTAATTACCGTTGCTTACCTGCATATAATGAAGGTGTTGTGTGTGCAGGTAGCTTGGTGCAACAAATAGATCGATAGAGATACATGTATATTCGTATACATGATACTAGTTGTGAGCTAGACTTTATAATGTTGGAAGTTAACTCACCCGGTTTTATCATGATTTAAGTAACGTCAAGGCCAACCTGTGCCTGCCAGTCTTGTCCTGGGGCGGAGCGTGAGGGGCGGGTGCAGGCTGGCGGCTTGTTGACAGGCAGAAAAAGCTTCATGCATCGTTGTTGTGCTGATGTCACATTCTTTCCTTGACGCGTCGTCGTCGTCACTTATCAGTGTTGGCTAATGCCTAGTCTGTCACAAGGGAGTGAAGTAGTGGTGCCCTGGCTGGTGTACTGCTGCTGCTCCTTCCTCTCCCCTCCCTGGCGTGGCGTGCCATGCTATGGTCGTGCTTGCACGGAGGCTACTTCGGAGAAGCATGCCATGAATTATGGAAGAACATTTTTTTTGCGTCTAGTTAATGCCACTTAATATGGAATACGTTTATTGATAACTTTTTTATTGCATCACCAGATATCTTGCGTTCACCACTCAGTATGTTGAAGTCACTTATGTCAACCGTGACGCTTCCTTGTTCCCCGAGTCCAGCTGCTCTTTCAGTACCTTCTTGGTGAGCCTCTGAGCCTACTGCTGCTGGTGGTCTCGTCGCTGCATGACTTTCAAGCGTCTTCAGCGTCCTCCTCGTTCACCTCTTGTCATCCCAGCTTGGAATGATAAGCTGCACGTTTCTCTGGTGTGCTGCTGCCGATGTCCCTCAGTTGTCTCAAACCCCTGCCGGTCCTGCACGAATCGTGGCCACACCTTATTGCACACGCAGTCCATACCTGACTTCCACTCCATTCCAAGACAGATATGGTGTGTTCATAATGTACTGGCAATATAATTATATGATGGTCACTTTGATCTTCTCAGTCTGCCTCGGCCTCTGTTGTTCTGTCATTGGAAGGCGTCACGCAGACCTTGCAGTATGGGGTAGGGCATTGACGTGGTATTCAGGGCCAAGAACAGCACTGCGATACTGTCTGCTCATTGACTCATGGTGAGAGTGAACTGCACTGCACGACTGCCTGAGACCAATAGGACCTTGTTGGTGAGGCTATTAAGAGCGACGTACGAGTGCATACTCTTGCAGGCTGGATAAAGGAAGCAGTCAATCACGTAGCTGGTGAGGTGGTCCTTGACGTGCCTCTACAGTGCTTGGGAATTTCCAAACGGCAGTACAGAAGAGGCCTCAGCATCCAGTCACTCGGCAATTACCTCCAAGCACCAAACCGAGACAGTGTTCCGCGGTATTGCATCCTGGAACGGACTTGTCTTCATCCGCCTTGTGGGTGTCACTTCCAGCATAATAATCCTGTCCCTTCAAAGTTGAGGACTTGTTGGGAGAGCAATAACTTCCCTCCTCGACATTGCCTCGCAGGAAATCCCTCACGTCGTCAGCAGCACCGGGATCAACGCTAAGCTTCGGCTGAGAAACGAACCTGCAGCTCATCTTGTTGTCCTTCTTTGAGCACTGTGAAGGGGCTACACGCATCTACTTTATTATAGGGTGACTTAAACTGTGCCGCGTAATGAGTTATCATCAGGTGGGAGTGTACTATTATTTACCTATCTGTGCTTTTTTTTATTTATTTGTTTATTCATTTATTTATTTATTTATTATTATTATTATTTGTGTGTGTGTGTGTGTGTGTGTGTGTGTGTGTGTGTGTGTGTGTGTGTGTGTGAGTGTGTGAGTGTGAGTGTGATCTCAGCCTCCTGTGTGCGTGACTACCAGCTTTGATGCACTGTTGTCTTGCCTTGAGATCCCTGCCTTCGCCCTCACAGGGCCTAGCACACACGTGAAAAATTAAAGCCGACAAACGATCATCTTCGTTAATATTGTGTTGTAAGAATACATACACACGTAGATACCTGATGAACAGTGTAATGACAAGATCTGCAACTGTCTTACGTAGTAGTTTCGTCCACAAATTTACTAGTTCATTAGAGATTCTTACGTTTAAATGATGAATTTAAGTATATATTAAACAACACAACACTTATCATTACAGATTCCTATATATGTGTGTTTAATGTAGATATATAATAAACAATAGTGGTCCAAAAATAGCACCTTAAAGAACTTCACTTTATTACTTGCTTGTTACCGTACTTTATTTAGTTCCTAACCTAACCTTACTAACTACCTATCCTTTGTTTCCTGTCCATCAGCCCAAGCCTCACGCTATCAGAATAAGCTGCTGACACACCCTTATCCTCATTGTTTCCTTAAGTTTGTTTGGCATTACACTCCGC
>JAPQNM010000018.1:25214730-25219730 GCA_029783475.1 Metacarcinus magister
GTCACTTTACTTTACTTTCCTTTCCTTTCCGGAGGTGTCTTAAGGGTAGAGGCGCCGGTCTTTGCCCTGACCTAACACTCCTTCACTAATCCGTTATAAGTTACTACCATTCCGTTAGTTTCCTCCTTATTGTCGTACGAGAACCAAGAACCTTTTGTCCAACGCATCAACATCAGAAAAAATGAGACGAGTCAAAACGAAAATGTTTCAGTACGCTTCGTCTTTGTCATACTGGAACCAAGACTGTCGAACGTGTATTTAAAACTGTAAGGATAACTAACAGATAACACTGATAACTACACGTGTTGGATTTTTTTTCTTCTCTCCTTCACTTCGTTCTGTTTGATATTGTTTTAGGCACGTTGGAGCTCTTCGATTTTGTTGTTTTAGTTAGCCTTGGTGTGCCCTGTCTGTCTGTTTGTCTATCTGTCTTTTCATCCATTTACATATTCATTCATTTGTTCTTATCAGTTCCTTTGTTTGTTTGATGTCTATCTTTGCATGCATCTATTTATGTATGTGTGTGTGTGTGTGTGTGTGTGTGTGTGTGTGTGTGTGTGTGTGTGTGTGTGTGTGTGTGTGTGTGTGTTATCATAATCTACCTGCTACTGTCTCGTGTTAGGCAGGTACCATCTATCAGTATACCTCGGCAGGACGGTGGAGGAGAAAGGACCCTGCCAGCACCACGGCGACATGGTGCTGGCAGGGTGTGGTGAGGGTGAGAGGTGTACTGTTGTATTGGTATTAGTCACTTTTTAGCTGATACTGTCGATAGTTAGATGTATATATTGTGTTTTTCTTTGGTTCAGTAAGTTAAGATTTTTCCTTTTTTCCCCCCATTGCATCGTATCTTAGTCAGGCATGAAGTTATACAGGAACACTACCTGGTTGTTGTATTTTCTCTTGCGTATAATTTTAAAGTACTTTTGTGAAGTCTCGGAAGCCTTAGGAGTCCCAACACACATTCGGTGCAGGTATCTGGCCCCCCAAAAGATGATTAAATGATCCCCCAAACTAGGTAGCTATTGACCTTACCATTCTGCTAGGATTAACTAGAGAGCGCTGCCCCTCTCACTAAGAAGTTGCCGTGAGCCAGGATCGAACTCGTAACCTTTAGGCCACAAGCCAAGCACTATACTTTACCACAGAGCCACCCGGCCCCCTGGTGTCTAGGCCAAAACACTTTGATTCACACTCGTTACAAAGGAGGTGCTAGGTTCTCTCCGCTGTCTGAGGGAATATTTGTTTTCTTATACAATTTCACAGCCAAACAAAGGCTTATCCTGCATCAGCTTTGTCTTATTTGTCATTATAACGTTCTTGTTCTCAAGGGTTTCATTGCAGTTAGTAATGTATTGGTCATTTTTCAGTGTATCGAAGTAGGTTTTGACTGAATAACTGAAGGCATCGGTAAAAGATACCTGTAATCTGTGAATCTATAGTGAGGATGGTGGTGATGACATTAGGGTGATGGTGAGGGGCGAGGCTGTCGGTGTGGTGATGATGAGGTTGTAAATGCCTCGTGGGGGGGGGAGGGGTGACAGGTGTTAGGGTTTGAAACATCACCGAGGTAGTCATCATCCCACGTGGCAGCAGCCTTCCTGTGGTCGCTTCCTCTGGTCTGCCGGAGCCACCACGCAGCAGCAGCATCCGTGGAGAGCCAGCCGCAGACCCGCCTTTCTGGGTCACGATCCGAGGGTCGCTCCGGTGCAATGTCTCCGTGTGTACCGTGTTGGGGGGAGAGAGAGAGAGAGAGGGGGGGGGAGGTCTGTTTTGTGAGTCTGTACAATTGGGTCTAAAGTGGTCCACAGCCACGCCTCCTGTTGGGTGATTGTAGAGGCTGGTGTTGGTATGTCCGTTCAACACCTTCCTTCCATTAGGCACCAACACCTTCTCCCAGCGGTGATGGCGTGGTAGTGTTGGTAATGGTGTTGCTGTGGTGTGGTGTGGTGTAGTGTGGCAGATGGACGTTCATTCAGACACCCGCCAGTCGCCAGCGATGAACACTTGCGCAATTTCGTGTTGAATTTCATGGTGGTTGTTGACTTTCTCTGAGCAGCAGCAGCGGTGGTGGTGGTGGTGGTGGTGGTGATGGTGGTGGTGGTGGTGGTGGTGGTGACGCTTTCCTACATCATTTTGAGCCGTGGGTTCAAAGCAGTGCCAGGGTGTTGCAGGCTGGAATAGGCTGGTAGATGGGAAGGGGGGGGAGGGGGAGAGAAGGATGAGTGACACCCCAGTACGGACTTGAAGGGTCTCTCTCTCTCTCTCTCCTCTCTCTCTCTCTCTCCTCTCTCTCCTCTCTCTCTCTCTCTCTCTCTCTCTCTCTCTCTCTCTCTCTCTCTCTCTCTCTCTCTCTCTCTCTCTCTCAAAAAGGATGATATATATTTTTACTATGTCGTGTGTGTGTGTGTGTGTGTGTGTGTGTGTGTGTGTGTGTGTGTGTGTAGGTGTAGGTGACTGCCTCAGGTTGTTTGGGGGTGAAAAGCAAGCAAACAGACAAACAGATACAAACAAACAAACACCGTGTCAGAGCAGGTGTGTGGGCGGCGTAAGGATGGGTAACACGATTGGTTTGTTTGTTTGTTTGTTTTGTTTTGTTTTGTTTTGTTTTGTTTGTTTCTTGTCTTGTCACTTCCTATTTTTTTTCTCTCACTTCTACTTTTATACTTGGCTTTTTTTTATTATTTCTTTAGTTCAATTTATTTATAGTTTTGACTCATTTTTTTTTGCTTCCTTTCTGCATTTATTTATTTATTTATTCTCTCTCTCTCTCTCTCTCTCTCTCTCTCTCTCTCTCTCTCTCTCTCTCTCTCTCTCTCTCTCTCTCTCTCTCTCTCTCTCTCTCTCTCTCTCTCTCTCTCACTCACTACGTTGATTGTTTTCTTCCTCCTTTTATCATTATTGCTTTTCTTTCTTTCCTCCTTATCTCGCTCTCTTCCTCTTCTTTGTCTCTTCCTGTCGCTAACTCTCTCCTCTTCCTCCCTTCCTTTCGTCACGTATCAATTTCAAGGTTGTCATGGTTTTTAATCTCTCTCTCTCTCTCTCTCTCTCCTCTCTCTCTCTCTCTCTCTCTCTTCTCTCTCTCTCTCTCTCTCTCTCTCCTTTAGCTAAACATTTTCCAAGCTTATTCCTGCTAAATATAAGCTTTTCGTGAACTAGTAAGCTTTTGTTGGTGTATTTTTTAAGCTGTCTCAGGTGTGATTGTCTGTCTGTCTGTCTGTTCCTGTCTGTTCCTGTCTGTCTGTCTGTCTGTCTGTTCCTGTCTGTTCCTGTCTGTCTGTCTGTCTGTCTGTTCCTGTCTGTTTTTGTTGCTGTCTGTCTGTTTGTCTGTCTGTCTGTTTGCTGTCTCGGTTCCGGTGGTCTACTGTGTGATACTTGGTGTGTGTGTGTGTGTGTGTGTGTGTGTGTGTGTGTGTGTGTGTGTGTGTGTGTGGTGCGTGGCGTGTTTGTAATATTTTTTTTGTACACTTAATTTTTGTTTTTTATGATCGTTTTTCACTTATTTTCATCTTTCTTTCTTTCTTTCTTCCTTCCTTCGAATCATTAATTGTTTATTTATATATTTCTTCCTTGCATTTTTCTCCACCCTTTCTTTTCTTTCTTTCATAGTTACTTTCTTTTTTCCTCTCAGTACTTTCGTCCATCTCTAACATTACTCACAATACTTCTACATATATTTATTTAAACACATGACAGTACAAAAATAAAAAATAATAAAGAAAGAACATAAGAAAATAAGGAGGCTGCAAAAGACCACAGTTGACCTACACAAGGCAGCTCCTGTGTGCACCTAACACTTACCATCTGTTTTCTCCATCCATTGAAATTTCCAACCTACAACAAATAATTAAAAGGAGAGAAACAAACAATTTAAGACAATAATGACATGAGAAACAGAACTGTGTGTGTTTATAGTAGGACGAAGACATCATTTCAAGTCAGTCCCTTAATACATACATACATACATACATACATACAAGAAGAAGTAAAAAAAAAACAGGAGCAGGGAAGATTAAACCATGTATATGTAGGGGAAAAAATAGAGCCTCCTTAAACACTGTGTTGGAGGGAGGAACTGCAGAGGGATTTTTTCTTTTCTTTTCTTAGATGGTTGACCTCTGCCCGTTAGTAGCGCGGGTTAGATTTTTTTTTTTTTAGTGATGCCTCGTTTCATGTGTATGCTCGTGTATGATGAGTGTAATGAAGAAGTAGATAGTGGAAGTAATAGTGTGATGAATAAATGAATAACGGGTGTCATACAAAAGCTTCACAATAAACACATGTAATTAATAGATCAATAGTTTAATAGTGTAACCAAAAAAAACAACTATAATAATATGAAAAATATATACTAGTGTAATTAATAAGCAAATAGTAGACACATGCAGGGTAAAAAAAAATTATGTTGTAGAAGAAAATAAAAGTAAGAACGAAAATTAAATAAAAAAAAAAAGATTCGTGAATATTATGATAAACTTGATTCTACTTACAAAAAACAACAACATTATGACACATTATGACTTAGTATTACACACGTTACTAATGAATGTTACTTAATTAAAACACTCGTAACACACTACCTGAATGAGTGTCGCAGGTAAACAATCAACTTAAACACAGGTGGAAGATAAGATTAGGATAGTTTTAAAAGTCATTCAAAGTTTATTCATTTATCTAATTATTTATTTGTCTATTTATTATTTAATTTTTATTCTAGTTACCCTGTCTCACGTTAACACTGTACTGTACTGTTACTATAGATAATTATTGATGCTCTTTTGTATAGTGAAAAAGATGATGATAATGATAGAAGAGATAAAAAAAACTTGTACATTATTTTTTTATGTCGATGTTGCTATTTCCTGACGATGGAGGAGAAGGAAGAGGAGGAGGAGGAGGAGGAGGAGAAGGAGAAGGAGAAAACTCAAGGAAGTGATTTTGTTCGAAGATATGCTAAAATGATGGGAAGTATAGAAGAGAAGAAATAGAAGAAGTGATAA
>JAPQNM010000018.1:25232230-25242230 GCA_029783475.1 Metacarcinus magister
CCTGTATCAGATGAGTAAGAAGAAAAAAAAATAATAATGAAGGATACAAGGAAGGTTTATGGGAAATTAACATGTTTCCTTCTCTTTTATTTTCATTTATTTATTTCACTTATTTATTTATTCATTGTAATATAAAGATTAAGTGAGTAAGGAAACACAAGAAAGACTTATGGGAAATTTGCATATATTTTCGTCTTTTTTACTTTCATTTATTTAATTTATTCATTTATTTGATTAATTTATGTATACAGTATTTTTTTCACGGTGGAATGATAATAATTTTTTTGTTAAACATTTCCATCCTTTGTTTCCCTTGAGAACAACAACACAACCTAAATGTCAACACAGGTGCAATTATGTCATCATACATCATCTTAACACCACATAAACACAAACACACACACTCTCTCTCTCTCTCTCTCTCTCTCTCTCTCTCTCTCTCTCTCTCTCTCTCTCTCTCTCTCTCTCTCTCTCTCTCTCTCTCTCTCTCTCTCTCTCTCTCATTCTCATATTTACACTTAATCGCCATTACAATCTTAGAAATGTCCTCGTCTACCTCACCTGTTTCCCGCGGGACATATTTACCCACGTGGCTGGAACCTACTCGGGGCACGGGGTTGGTGTTGGGGGGGGGGCAGGAGGGGTTGTAGGAGAGGTTTAGGCTAAGAGGTGGTTGGGGAGAGGGAGTCCGTGTGGGGTTTTAAGGTGACAACAACAACTATGGTTATTGCCGCACTGGGAGGAGACGATGAGAGGAGTCGCTTTGGATGAGGGAAAGGGAAGGGAAGGTGGAGGCAAATTAGGGAATAGGGAAGAGGAATGATATGGAGAAAGGAGGAGGAGGAGAAGGAGAAGATTTACCTGTTTATTATCTTAAGACGACCCACCTGTTGTTGTTACCTGTGTGTGTGTGTGTGTGTGTGTGTGTGTGTGTGTGTGTGTGTGTGTGTGTGTGTGTGTGTGTGTGTGTGTGTGTGTTAAACTTGCATTATCTCCGTATTATTACAAGGGCAGAGGAGCACCGTGCCTGCTGGCTTCCCCCTCAACTTCAAGACCCACTTCCTCTCCCTTCAACTCGACCAAACTTTCGCCCAACCTGCCGCCTTCAATTCACCGCCGCCCACACGACTCCTTCACCTAATTACACATTCTTGATCTTGTCTTCGCCGAAAATCTTAGCCGCGGAACCTCATATCTTCTCTCCTCCTTCAAGTTGGACATCCTCAATAAAGTCAGGTTTCCAGTTCCTCCTCTCATGTCATTTTTTGAGGTCCGTAGTTTTCCCGCCAATTTTTGCTGTTCCATGGAAGTTGGAGACAAAAAATGTAGTCACGGGTTGAGTGTTTTTTTTTGTTTTATTGAAGTTGAAAGTTTTTGATACTCATTATTTTCGTAAGCACTTGGTGTAATTTTCTTTCTATTAAAACCTGGAAGTCAGGGACAGACCTGACTGGCGCCAGTATTCCCTTTGACACGTGTGTGACCTCTTATCCCTCACTCCAGGGGAATAATGTCGAGGGCGGGATGGTGCTGGAATCTCATTAAGACCTCACCTCACCTGCCCCTAGAGGTGACAGTTCATTCTGAGCGGTGGTGTGTGAGGCAGCTTTCCTTGAACATTGTTACCATTACCTAACACTGCTGTCTCCATGGATCGTAATACACAGGATTCTGTTCAACAATATATGAGCTTTTGTTGTGGTGTGACCTGACTGGGTTTGGAGTGTAAGTTGCGGAAACACAGTTCATGACCTGGCAACCCTGAGTCCCTCTCCCAGTCAGGTGTTGAGGGTTTACCTGTACGGCCACACACGTCCCCTCTGTCTGAGCCACACTGGGCTGGGCCTGGGTGTGGCCACCAACCATTAATCTCTCCATCTCCGTCCCTCTCACTGACTCTCTCTTCAGTCTCATCACTCAACCTCTATCTCGCTACACCTTTCCCTACCGAATGTTACTTAATCTCCAAACTCACTTGAAAATCTTGCAGTCTCACGCTTCGAAATAAGTCTCCCGCTTTGTGCCTTCATGTCCAACTTCCCAAAGCAAGAATGATAAGAATCTTGTGAAGGTTTCTCTCCCCGCGTGTGTACGTACGTTTCTTCGTCCCCGTGACCCAGAAGCATATTTCCGCGAGGGACCTACGCACCACACCTGTACGAGGCTCATTCATTTTGTATTTACTTCTGCTGCAGGGATTGACTTACCTAAGGTTGGGTTCGGTTAGGTTAGGTCAGCTGCTTATGGTTAGTTTGGGTTTAGCTACTTAAGGTTAGGTTTGAAGATGCATTGATCACGGTCATGTTTGAAAGAGAGAAAGAAGCACAGAAGACCTTCAGGCCACATAACTGAAAAACGTGACCCGGAAGTCCTGGCCGTAAAAGATCAGATGGGGTCAGGTCAGGTCAGGTCATCTCTATTCAGTTATCTATTTTTTTTTTCTTCTTTTCTTTTTGTGATAAATATTTGCAGTTTTTATTTAGCCTACGTATTGCTATGCCTTGGTCAGCCTCACCACCCCCCTCTTTTTTTTCTATACCATAATCACTAACGAGGAGACGAACGCATGACTGACATCACCTCGGCGGCACTGAATGAACAATTACCTTTCATTTACTTTAACAGCGGTGCACGTGGCGGCCCATTATATTCCCTGTCCATTCGTTTAGCGGACTCAATATTACTTCATCTTTAACGGAACACTATAATACCTACGCTTTGCTAAGAATGATAATAATGATAATAAAACCAAGAACAAGAAGAACCTTACAAATTAGTGTCCAAAGCGGTATCAATCCAAGAAGACTAAGAGTGACTTTGTGTGTATCGTTACCACCTTTGATTACCTAAAGCAAAGTGTTCTGAGCAGGTGTTCCAGGTAGGGTGAGGGGACAGGTGTGTGAATGCGTGAGGGATGAGGGGAATACAGGTGTGTGTGTGTGAGTGGGAAGTGAGAGGTGAAGAGGGGAGGGATACTGAAAGGGGGGGCGGGGGGGCTTAAGGGGTGACTGGTGGTGGTGGTGGTGGTGGTGGTAGGTGAAGGTTGGGTTATGGGGTCAAGTATATGATCCGGTGAGCTTGGATATATTGAACGTTGTGTGTGTGTGTGTGTGTGTGTGTGTGTGTGTGTGTGTGTGTCTTAAGTAGCGGGCTGCCTTCATCATTACTACTACTACTACTACTACTACTACTATTACTATTACTACCACCACCACTCTTTAGCGCATAGTTTCCACAATCCTCCGAGTAGACAGGTGAGAGTAGGTGGATGGAAGGTGGAAGGGAAGAAGTAGGTGGAGGAGTGGAGGAAGGGAGTGGATGTATAGTAGATGGAGGGAAGGTAAGGGAAGGTAAGTAAGTGTCAGACGGGTGTGGGTGTGGGTGTGACCGCTGCTCTTTATGTAATGGGAAAAACCTTATTGAAATGTCACGTCTTGGCCCTCACACACACCCACTCACTCTCTCTCTCTCTCTCTCTCTCTCTCTCTCTCTCTCTCTCTCTCTCTCTCTCTCTCTCTCTCTATCTCTATCTCCATCTGTACCGCGCGTCCCACCAATGACTCGGCGATACTAGAGAGAGAGAGAGAGAGAGAGAGAGAGAGAGAGAGAGAGAGAGAGAGAGAGAGATGGTCAATTCAGCAACATCAGGGATTTATTCTCCTGATTAAGTCTGTCTGTCTGTCTGTCTCAAAGTATCCCTCCCCCCCCTCACAAAAATAAAAAAAATTAAAGAAAAAAATACATGAAAAAATATTTGGTTCGTCCGTTATGATTTTTTTTCTCCTCTCATTCGTGTCATTTTGTAAAGAAACGAATTCAAAGGAAAGCTTGTTTGAACTTAATTTGTTTTTTTGTTGCTCTCCTTGTCTCCTCCACCTACCCTGTCTCTTCCTCCTCTTCTTCCTCCTCCTCCTCCTCCTCCTCCTCCTCCTCCCCTCCTCCTCCTCCTCCTCCTCCTCCTCCTCCTCCTCCTCCTCCTCCTCCTCCTCCTCCTCCTCCTCCACTTTACGTTCTTGTTTCTGTTGATTTTGTCTTTCTATCTCCCATTGTCTTGTTTTTTCTTTTCTTTCTTTCTCTCTCTCTTTCTATCTTTCTTTCCTTCTTTCTTTCTTTCTTTCTTTTTTTTCCTCTCTCTCTCTCTCTCTCTCTCTCTCTCTCTCTCTCTCTCTCTCTCTCTCTCTCTCTCTCTCTCTCTCTCTCTCTCTCTCTCTCTCTCTCTCTCTCTCTCTCTCTCTCTCGCCACCATTCACAATCACCACTCATCCCTGTAGAGACGCTGCCAGACAAAACATTAATAAAAAGAATATATACATATGAAGAAAAAAAACCACACCTACTCAGATTTCCTCCTCATTAATTACAGGTAAAGGTTACTAGGTTTTAAAAATAGTTGTCAAGGTTAAAACACGCTATTCATGGGGTGTGGGAGTGACGGACAGGTAGGCAGGCAGGTAGGCAGACAGGCGGCCTTTCGCGACCTGCTGTAACATTATGAACTTACGATTTACACTGTGACCTTCCTTCTCCCCTTCCTCTAATCCATTCTTCTGTTCTATTCATGGTGGTGGTCATGGCAGTGTCGATACGTGAATGTATGTAAACTTGTTATGAACGCCGTCAAACTTATTATTTTTTCTCCATTACTGGCAGTTTATTTGATATGTTTTTTTATCTATTCTTCTATTCTATTGTATTGTATTGTAATTGTATTCTAACGCCGTCAAACTCATTTTTTCTTCATTATATTCTGCTGTGTTTTTATTGTGTTCCTGGTAGGTTAGGTTAGCAAAGGTACCCTCACGCCATGTTTCCCACAATATAGTCTGTTTTATGCTCAAAGGCTGTCTGTCTATCATTGAGTCAGTTGCTCCTCACTCCCTCCACGGTAATGAGAAACTGTTCATCCTCTTCCTCCAGTAATCAGGTTGTTTAATCCAGGCATTGAGAGGAGATTACTACACTGGACCACTGATGAAATTCCACTTAAACTCTCTTTCATCCTTGCTCTTTCCTTCCTCCTCCTCCTCCTCCTCCTCCTGCTAGAGCCTTGGAAACTCTCGAACTAAGGAATAATCGATTACCAAAAGTGAAGCAACTCTTTTAAAACTTCTCTCTCATTTGCCTCTTGCCAGCTTTTCCTTTTCCTCTTTCCTCTCAGCCATGCCTCGCACGCTTTCATACGGCGAAAGGTTTAGTAAGCGAGGAGAAAGGAATTATAAGCTTTGATTTTCCCTCCTCTCGTTGGTAATGTTGATGAGGCGTCCAAAGAATTGTTGTAGTAAATATGAAAATGCACTGGACAAAAAACAAAAAACAAAAAAAAACTTTGAGGTGTGCGTAGGACCAGTAAAATAAACATCCAGGTGCAGTAATTAAATGGAGGGAAAAAAAAATGATGTTCAGGTGAGGTAGACAGAAGAAAGAAAGAAATCCAGGAAGAAAATTAATGCAATGGAACAAAATATCGGAGACTTTAGGGAGTTGGATAAATGGAAGGAAAAGGAATGAACGTAATTTTTGAGGCAGTGAGCAGGAGTGGATGAGGCGGACAGGTGTGCGCCGGACAGGTGGTTGTGGCGGACACGTGAAAAATCGGGAGTGTGCGGACAGGTGTATATGCAAAGGCACACCTGTATACCACGCAAAGGTCAAATATAGGACGAATTGGATCACGTAGGATGGATAGGACACACAGGATAAATTATAAGTATACTGTGGAAGAAGAGAATAGGATGTGATGGTGTATACAGTGCTATAAATCATATATATATAATACTTAAACTAATTAATTCTGGGTTCAAAGGTACGGGAAGGTGAGTGATGTAGCAGCGACACCCACCTGCACACACACCCACAGCCTGAGCCTATAATTACTTCCCTCGAGAGCGCGGCTGAGGTCGAGATTAACTTGACCTCACCTCATGTGACCACCAGGTCCGCGACGCACAGCTCACGTCGGGGAGTCAAGCCACGTGGCTCCCCTCACACATCACTCACCATCTCCAGGCTCTCTGTCCACTGTACAAGCTACTTGTGTGTCTAACAACTCGTGCACCAATAAACTACCAAAGCCAAGCCTGGGTGTTGTTCCAATCCTTATGTAGCAGACAACCCTCCGCTACAATACCATGTGTGTATGTATGTAAATGTGGAAGTGTTATTGTATAGTGGTGGTGTTTTATTAATTTGGAAGATGCAAGAATAATGAAGGCATGAGGATGTGGATGAAAAGGAATTTATAATGGTGATACTACTACTACTACTACTACTACTACTACTACTACTACTACTACTACTACTAATAATAATAATAATAATAATAATAATAATAATAATAGTGAAAAGGATAATAATGAGTGATAGTGATAATAAAAAAAGAGTGACGGAAGAACAGAAATAAAAAAAGGCATACTGACAATAATAGTGATAATGGATGGTGCTGATGATGATGATGATGACGAAACTCAGCCTGTGTGTGTGTAGGGGGGCAGGGTGAAACCTCGATTTTGAGAGCTAACACCTGGCTCTCTCTCTCTCTCTCTCTCTCTCTCTCTCTCTCTCTCTCTCTCTCTCTCTCTCTCTCTCTCTCTCTCTCTCTCTCTCTCTCTCTCTCTCTCTCTCTCTCCCTCCATTCATTCATCTTTCCTAGCAAATAGAACCTTACCTTAATCCCTTCTTCCTTTCCTTTCCCTCCCTCTCTCCCTCCCTCCCTCCCTCCCTCCCTCCCTCCCTCCCTCCCTCCCTCCCTCCCTCCCTCCCTCCCTCCTTCCTTCCTTCCTTCCTTCCTTCCTTCCTTCCTCCCTCTCCTAATTTCCTCTACTCTTTACTCTCTTTACCCACCCCTCTCATCTTCTCCTTTCCCCTCTCCCTGATTCCCTGTTATTCCTACCTTCCTCTTCCTCTGCATCCCTCCTCTCCATTTCCTCTCCTTTCCTCCACTTATCTTTCTCTCCCTTCTCTCCCTCCTTCCTTTGCCTCACACAATCCTTACCTCACAAAATGGAAGAAGGGAAGGGAAGGGGAGGACGAGAGAGAGAGAGAGAGAGAGAGAGAGAGAGAGAGAGAGAGAGAGAGATGAGAGAGAGAGAGAGAGAGAGAGAGAGAGAGAGAGAGAGAGTTTACATCCCTTAAATTGGTTTTGTACCCTCCCCCCCCCCTTCACCCCTTAAATATATAAGCAGGTGTTGTTGTTGTGATGGTGGTGGTGGTGGTGGTGTGGGTTTGTGTGGATGTGTGTGTGTGTGTGTGTGTGTGTGTGTGTGTGTGTGTGTGTGTGTGTGTGTGTGTGTGTGAACCTGCTGATCAATACCCACTTCTTAGGGTGCCAACAACACGCCCCCGCTCGCACCAACGCCCCCAAACCATCCCCAACAAGATCTATCTTCATCATCATCATCATCATCATCATCATCATCATCATCATCATCATCATCATCATCATCACCACCACCACCACCACCACCACCACCACCACCACCACCACCACCACCACCACCACCACCACCACCACCACCACCACCAGCATCCTTATCCCTGGTCCTGATTGGCTCTCCCCGCCTCCCTGATGACCCCAAGCAGCGTTTCTATTGGCTGAGTGTCTTGGTTGTGTCTCCTCGTTGGTAGAGAACAGGGTCGTCCGCTCACGGGGATTGGCTGATCACATCCTCATCCTCTCTCCTGATTGGGTGATTGGGTCGTTAATCCCTCGTTATGCTCTTTTTTCATTGGCTGTTGAAATATTATGATTTATTTGTGTATTAAATCTATTTGTTTATATTTGTCTTTTTATTTAGTAATTTACATGTTTTTTTTTATTTTATTATTTTACTTTATAGTTTATTTCTATTATTTTTTTTTCATTTATATATTTTCATAGATTTTTTTTTTATTATTTTATTTTCATTGGCTTTTTTTTTGTTTTTTAATAGTTAATTTTCATTGACTTTTTTTTTTTATTACTTTATATAAAATTGACTTTTTTTTCTATTTATTTTTAGTTAATTTTCATTGACTTCCTTTTTTTTTATTATTTATTTTTATTAATTGCCATTGACTTTTTTCTTTCTTTTTCATTATTTTATTTACAATTATTTATTTATTTATTTTCCTGCCTTCCCATTGGTTGTTTTCATTGGGGGTTGGTCACTGTTCATGCTTGGCTGTCATTGGCTGAGTGTGTTGTAGTGGTTCAAGCTCCTTATTGGCTGTCTGTCTGTTTGTTTTGACCGTGTCTGTCTGTCTGTCTGTCTGTCTGTCTCATTGGTTTGTTTGTTTGTTTGTTAAAAAAAATAGTTTGTAGGTTGTTTTGTTTTGTTATGTGAGTGTTTGGTGATGTGTGTGTGTGTGTGTGTGTGTGTGTGTGTGTGTGTGTGTGTGTGTGTGTCATTTGTTTCTATGGCTGGCTGCGTGTTTGCCTGTCTGTTTGTCTGTTTATTTATATGTCTGTCTGTCTGTATGTCTGTATGTCTGTTTGCCTGTCTGTCTGTTTGTCTATACTGTTGCTAAGACAGACTCACTCACCTAACTTAGCTACCTCATCTCCCCTTCTTCCTCCTCCTCCTCCTCCTCCTCCTCCTCCTCCTCCTCCTCCTCCTCCTCCTCCTCCTCCTCCTCTCTGCAACATTTACTCCCCATGCTTCCTCTTTCTCTCCCTCCCTCCCTCTTTCCCTCCCTTCTTCCCTCACTCCCTCCACCTCCCTCATCCCTATTCCTCTTATCTCTTAGCCATTCCTTCCCCTCCCTTTCTCTCCATCCCTCCCTCCCTCCCTTCCTGCCTCCCTCCCTGCTCATGTCACTCCCTCCACCTGTGTCTCCTCCTATTACGTCATCCCCCTTCCTCTCTTCTCTTCCCCCATTCCCCTTCCCCTCTCCCCCCTCTCCCCTTCCCCTCTCTCCCTTTGGTGGTGGTGCCTCGGTGTCATCTTACAAGGGAGGGGAGAGTGGAGGGGGGAGGGGGAGGAGGGGGGAGGGAGGGGAAGTGAGGGGAGGAAAGGGGAAGACAGCAACAGCCACCAACGTAGATGAAGTTGTCCTTTGTTTTTGAGAGAGAGAGAGAGAGAGAGAGAGAGAGAGAGAGAGAGAGAGAGAGAGAGAGAGAGAGAGAGAGAGAGAGAGAGAGAGAGAGAGGACGACGACGGTAACATATTGATTAGAGGGACAGACGAGTGTACAAGGGTGTGGCTGGATGTACACACACACACACACACACACACACACACACACACACACACACACACACACACACACACACACACACACACACACATACACACACACACACGTCTGGCTGTCTGGAAGTAGTATCCATCTAGGCCCTCTCTCTCTCTCTCTCTCTCTCTCTCTCTCTCTCTCTCTCTCTCTCTCTCTCTCTCTCTCTCTCTCTTTCTCTTTCTCTTTAGCACTTACACTAATACACGAATATCTTCTGCCAAACCATCCTCTTCTTTGTCTCTCTCTCTTCTTCCCTCCTTCCTTCCTTCTCTCTTTTCCTCTCTTCCTCTCTTCCTTCCCTTCCTTTCTCATCAACACTTCGGTTAATACATGAATAGTGCTTAAATCTCTCTCTCTCTCTCTCTCTCTCTCTCTCTCTCTCTCTCTCTCTCTCTCTCTCTCTCTCTCTCTCTCTCTCTCTCTCTCTCTCTCTCTCTCTCCTTTATCCTTTCCCTTCTCCCTCTTCCTTTCCGTCTCCCTCTCACTCTCCCTCTCCCTCTCACTCTCACTCTCACTCCTCCTCCTCCTCCTCCTCCGCCTCCTTTCCCTGGTTGGCACTGCTGTAACCTGTGCGCGCGGCTGGGTGCCAAGGTATTTTGTTGGCACCGTCGCTGAGGTACATAGGTTACAGAGGTATCGTAGGCGAGGGTAGAAATGTCAAGGTAAGAAGAGAGAGAGAGAGAGAGGGGGTGGTGGGGGTGGCTGTGGAATGGTCAGGTGGAAGAGAAAGGTTAGGAGAGGAAATTGAAGGGAAGGAGAAGGTGGGAGGGAAGAGATAAGGGAGAGAAAG
>JAPQNM010000018.1:25254730-25269730 GCA_029783475.1 Metacarcinus magister
AAAAATATACTCAAAAATATAAATTAGTAGGTATTGATTAGGACAACTTTTAACTTTGTATATATATGTATCGCGGCACCAAGACAATCCACCTCCTCCACATCACTACTACATAGGCTGCCACACTTTCCATCACCACAGTCACCACATTTCACTGACGCACCAGTCCTTATACAAAAAGATAATAAAATGAAATCAATGAAAAAAAAATATATATATATAGAAAAAGAAAGAACTGGGTCTGGAGTAGCTTGAAGGAAGATCCAGTTTTCTTCAATTCTTACAATACTAGGATCAAATACGTAACTATTTTGTGACTCTCCATCCTCCACCTCTGTTACAATTAGATACTTATAATGCTTTCCTCTGTTATTGTTTATTTATTTATTTATTTTATTATTTTTTATCCGCCAATCGTGTTTGCATAATTACATAGTTTCGTCCCTAAAGTGAAAGTGGCATTATTTACACCACACGTCTACCCACTGGCTGGCCGCGTCATCACGGATATGAACATTGTAACACCTGCAGCCACGCATGGTAGTAAGCAGGTAGTGGTTGCATTATATTAACATAATTTTAATACGAGAATTACATAATGCCATTTATTTTGATTTCGTCCACTTTTCTGTTGAAATATTTACGCATTTATTTTATTTATTTATTTTTTTTATCAAACCATTTTATTTCACTGGCAATACCTTTTTTTTTATTTTTTATTTTTTATTTATTTTTTTATTTTTTTATATTTTTTTTTATTTTACGGAACTATGAACTTATTTTTATTGTGTAAATCAAAACCTAAAATCCTGTGTGCATAAATCAACATGAACAAAAAGAGTACTAAACAACAACTATAGAATGCTTCGTTGGTAATATTCAGATATATATAAAAGCAATGAAGAGTGCAAACCTTTTAAAATGTATACACAGTGAGGAGTGCGAACCCTTTAAAACTGCTTGCATGCCGGGCGACACACTTCTGTTACCGCCTCCACGAGTTTGTACTGGGACGATGGAGGTGTTGGAAGCAGGAACTGGTATGTGTGTGTGTGTTGTGTGTGTGTGTGAGAGAGAGAGAGAGAGAGAGAGAGAGAGAGAGAGAGAGAGAGAGAGAGAGAGAGAGAGAGAGAGAGAGAGAGAGAGAGAGAGAGAGAGAGAGAGAGACGTGGAATGATATATAGAATGAAAGTAATTCATTCTCAAACACAAAGATCGTACAGGCAATTCAAACAACGTGAAAGAAAATAATAATGATAATAATAATAATAATAATGATAATGATAATGATAATGATAATAACGGTGAATATATAAGTGAAAGGAGGAAGTGCGAGTGGCAAGAATGCGGATCATGACAAGGAAGGGGAAAAAAAACAAAAAAACAGACGAGGGTGCCGCTAATTAAGAATGAGCGTGAGAAGTGTGTAAAGAGAGAGAGAGAGAGAGAGAGAGAGAGAGAGAGAGAGAGAGAGAGAGAGAGAGAGAGAGAGAGAGAGAGAGAGAGAGAGAGAGAGAATGTTGCAGTGACAGTGACGGTAACGGTGACGTGTGAGAAGTGAACTGAACACGCACACAGTAAAGATTGACAGACAGTGACGGAGTGAGAGTGAGTAAAAGTGAGAGAAACCTAACATTCGAATAATCATAAGGAAGGAATTATGAAAAGTGTATTGATATGAGTATGTATGTGTGTGTGTTTGTTTGTTGTATTAATTAATGCGTGAAAGTTGTATTTAGAAGGACGAAACAGAAATACAATATTCATCCCAATACAAACTCGAATATTAATACTTCACCTCTCTAAGAATACAATGAAAAAATACAATGAAATACAAAACTTTATAGAAATATTCACGCTTACATTAATTAATAAGTATTCATGGACGGAAAATGTTGTATGAATTTTTTTTCAAGCAATTGGAAAACAGGCCAAGGGCAATAAAACACGTAATAAAAAAAAAAAAGGCCTACTTGTATTGCCGGTTCCTCCCCCCCCAAAAAAAAAAGAAACCAAAAAAGTTAGGCCAAATTAAGGTTGCAGGTGCCTTGATACCCTCTCTTAAATGAGCTCAAGTCGTAGGAATAATAGTAAGTGTTGTATGATTGTAGTTAAGTGTTGTATGACTGTGGATATAAGTGTTGCATGATTGTGGATATAATTGTTGCATGATTGTGGATATAAGTGTTGTATGATTGTTGAGTGCTAAGGATTGTGGGTAAGTGTTGAGCATTGATAAATATTCATACCCAAAGCAATTCACAGTAAAAAAAAAGAAGAAAAAGTGCATTAATAAATATTCATGACCAGAGAGAGAGAGAGAGAGAGAGAGAGAGAGAGAGAGAGAGAGAGAGAGAGAGAGAGAGAGAGAGAGAGAGAGAGAGAGAGAGAGACGTTATAGAGAAGGAACAGAGGCTACATTACATACATATTACATACATCCTTAAGCTGGCTCCTCTTATACGTCAATCGGTAGGAGACTGATCGACGCCTTTCACCTTTTCACTTTCTATTAGGAACGTGAGGGTGATAGACAGTCAGGGTGAAAGAAGAGGCAAGAGAAGAAAGAATAGTGAATTGGTATATGAAGGAAAGGGGAATCGAAGAGTAAAAGATGATTTTTTTTCCCCTAACAAAACAGATTATGAAAGAAGATCTAATACGAATACTTTGTCACGAAATCCTTATGGAAATACATATACTTTTACCTCCAGTGTGTGTGTGTGTGTGTGTGTGTGTGTGTGTGTGTGTGTGTGTGTGTGTGTGTGTGTGTGTGTGTGTGTGTGTGAATGCGGGTATCAAACACGAATATTCCAGTATTGTTTTTGTGGCTGTCGAAATGTCAGGCTTTTAACCCACCCACACTATGCATTTCACCACATACACACACACACACACACACACACACACACACACACACACACACACACACACACACACACACACACACACACACACACACACACACACGCCAATGCTGTGAGTAAAACATTAAAGAGAGGAGAGTCATAACATCTCATGAGTTAAATTTGACGCTACTCTTGTCTTTACAGAACGGAATTAGGGAGTTTTACACACACACACACACTCTCTCTCTCTCTCTCTCTCTCTCTCTCTCTCTCTCTCTCTCTCTCTCTCTCTCTCTCTCTCTCTCTCTCTCAGTTTCCGTGTAAAACAAACAGATAAAACACATCAATGCACCGCAGACCACCATGATAATTACTAATCTGTGCTTGAACGTGATAGCGGAGGAGGAAGAGGAGGAGGAGGAGGAGGAGGAGGAGGAAAAATAAGAAGACGAAGAAGAAAGAAGAGGAAGGATACTAATAATACCAATGCGTCGTGTGTGTGTGTGTGTGTGTGTGTGTGGTGTGTGTGTGTGTGTGTGTGTGTGAGGTGACTTCTGCTGCGATTAATGTAACAATAAATAGAATAAAAATAAAAAGAAGCAAACTGACAAACAAGACTCAGGGAACATCAAATATCGGTTTTCCTTTTGTTTTTTTTTCTTTCTGTGAAGTGAGTGAAAAAAATGTGTGCGAAACGGAACATTCTCTCTCTCTCTCTCTCTCTCTCTCTCTCTCTCTCTCTCTCTCTCTCTCTCTCTCTCTCTCTCTCTCTCTCTCTCTCTCTCTCTCTCTCTCTCTCTCTCTCTCTCTCTCTCTCTCTCTCTCTCTCTCTCTCTCTTTTTAATACACACATACACTTTTCTTACATGCCACGTGTCTCCTCCTCCTCCTCCTCCTCCTCCTCCTCCTCTCCTCCTCCTCCTCCCATCTCCTCTTTTTTCCCTCCCTCTTTTTCTTCCTTCCCTCTCTTTCTCCTCTCCATCCTCTACCTTTATTTATGTCTCAATTTATTTCTTATCAAGCCTCTGTTGCTTCCTCATTACAGAGAGAGAGAGAGAGAGAGAGAGAGAGAGAGAGAGAGAGAGAGAGAGAGAGAGAGAGAGAGAGAGAGAGAGAGAGAGAGAGAGAGAGAGAGAGAGAGAGAGAGAGAGCACGTGCCTCCACTTCCATCAAACGCACTCAATCTCGCCCCATTTACCTTTATCTTTATTAATTACGCACGAGAGAGAGAGAGAGAGAGAGAGAGAGAGAGAGAGAGAGAGAGAGAGAGAGAGAGAGAGAGAGAGAGAGAGAGAGAGAGAGAGAGAGAGAGAGAGTAATCGACCGCTCAGCCTCCCTGCATACACGCCCTTCCCTTCACTCACATCTCCCTCCCTTCCTCCCACCATTTTCCTCCTCCCTTCCTTCCTTCCTCATTCCATCTGCGTATACTGTGTTTTCCCTCACCCACTCCTCTCCCTCCCACTCCTCCCACTCCCCTCCCATTCATTCCCATCTACTCCTCTCCCTCCCACTTTTTTTTCCCTCTCCTCTCGCACTCCTACACCTACTCCTCTCATTCATTTCTCTCCTACTCCTCTCCCACCCACTCTTCTCTCTCTCCCACTCCTCTTCCACTCTCCCATTTCGTCTGTGGCCTGGTGTGTGAAGGAACTGTTTGATTCCTTGCATGAAAGGACTTGTGTTAAGGAGGATTACATAGGATTACATAGGATACCAGAATACAGATACATACTGATGCCAAAATACAGATACATACATATGCATAGGGAGATACAAGGAGGTCTGTTGATGTATAACGTGGGTGTTTGTTGAACTGTGTGGTAGCTACGTGTGGGCGAACAGGGTAGCATAGATCGAGGAGGAGGAGGACGAGGAGGACGAGGAGGACAGTAATAGCAACAACAACATAATCAACACAAAGAATAATATATGCGAGTGATCAGAATACGTTTGTTGATAATAATGATAATAATAATAATAATAACAATAATCATAATAACAATAATAACAATAATGATGATAATAATAATAATAATAACAATGTCACCCCTCTCTATCCTCTTCGTTGCGGGCGTGGGCGTGGGTGTGGGTATGAGCGTGGGCGTGCGGGTGGTTGCTTTTCTCTTTGGATCGGGAGGAGCGGCACACCCTGGGACGTAGGTATGCGTCGTGCCCTGTCCAGCCTTCCGGGGCGTGCCTGGCTGGGCGGGGAGGGCGGAACGAAGCATGACGGGGCGGGGCTGGGCGGGGCCGGAGCGTTGCAAGGCGGGCTAGGCGAGGGCGGGGCAGGACTGGGCGGGGCGGGGCGCGGTGATTGTCCAGACTTTTGTAACATAGTGATTGTAATTGCCAGTTTGTTTGCCTTAGCCGTGACGAGGGAACTGTGGTGAGGCTGTGGCGTGGTGCGGGAGGCAGGGGAGGCAGGGTACACGAGGGTGGTGGGGCAGGGATGCTGGAGGAAGCGAAGCAAAGGAAGGAACAGTAGGCAGGCGGGCGGAGGCTTAGGACACATCAAGACAAGATGAAATGTTTATCCCATGGTGGTGCGTGAACTGTGTCCTTCCTTGGTGAGGCCTCGAGGCGGTGCTGGAGGCGGGGTGAGGGTCGCTGAGGGGCGGACGCGGCTGTTTGCATCCCCTCCCTCCCTAGTGTGTTGTGCTGCAGGGCAGGGGTCGCCGCCCCTCGGTCCAGCAGCTCAGTGGGCGTGCCGGTGGTGGTGGTGGTGGTAGTGGGGTGGATGGAGGGGGGGCGTGCTTCCTTGCCGGTTAGTCCAGCGCCTCACGGACTCTGGATGTACCCTGTTGTCCCCCTCCCCCCACCTGCCTCCTCCCTTCGCCGCCCCCTCACCCCGCGTCCCCGCCTCTCCTGATGCCACTCATCCTCCTCGTCCCCCTCCCGTCAAGGGTTGATGACCTCCCCGCGGACGCTGACCTCGCTCTCCAAGGTCAGCCTGCACTAAGGTCACGGAGCCTCTTCTCACCTGGCAGCGGCGGCTGACCCTTGCATTGCACTCATTACTGTTTGACAGGACCGTGACCTTCAGGCTGAGGTCAAGGATGGAAGGACGGCGGCTGTGGCTGTTCAGGTGTTATTGTGTTGTGCTGTTGTTGCTGTTTGTTCTGCTGCAGGTAGTAGTGGTGATGGTGGTTGTGGTGGTGATTATTATTGTTGTCTTTGTGGTGGTGGTGGTGGTGGTGGTTGTGGTGTTGGTGATGGTGGTTGTGTTGGCACTCCTTCACCTGGTGTGTGTTTGTCCTCCGCTCATACCTTCCTGACGCACCACAGGCGGGGCGGATGGAACTGCCTTGCCTGAGTGTGTGCGTTAAAGGGGGTGGGGGGGGGGTAGTGTTGTCTGTAGGCAGCGTTCAGGAAAGACCACAGTAATTCATCCCGAGGCGTGACGTCACAACTGCGTCATTGGGTGCCCTGGGCGTGCACAGTGTTGCCAGACCAGCGCGGGTACCTTGCTTACCCCGGCCAAGTAGAGTGGTGGTGGTAGTGGTTATGTAGGTGGCGGTGGTGGTGATGGTAGTTATAGCGTTGTACCATTCATATTCCGTACAGTTAGTTATATGTGGTGGTGGTGGTGGTGGTGGTGATGTCAGGGTGGACGTGACTTATTTTTGTTGTCATTGTTGTGATTGCAAGGAAGTGATGAGGATGGCAGGTCAGCACGCAGTTTTCCCCTTCTGAGACAGCCTGGTGGAGGGGGTGAAGGAGGCGCACCTTTGAGCAACACGACACGGCCTTTCCAGTGGCCGTGTCGTGTTAGGCTGATGAAACCTGATTGTGGGGGAGGCGTAGCAGGAGGAGGAGGAGGAGGAGGAGGATCATAAACTGGACGAAGACGAAGATGACCTAGGATAAGAATAAGAAGAAGGAAGTAAATAGCAAAGATAAGAGAGAAGGAGAAAGAAGAGACGAGGAGGAAGAGAAAAAAAAAGATGAATAAGAAAAGAAGAGAGAGAGAGAGAGAGAGAGAGAGAGAGAGAGAGAGAGAGAGAGAGAGAGAGAGAGAGAGAGAGAGAGAGAGAGAGAGAGAGAGAGAGAGAGAGAGAGTTTAGATTAAAGAGGATGAGAAGGAAGATAGGAAAGAAGAAGAGGTAGGAGGATAAGAACAAGACAAAGAACAAGTAGAATAACAACTAGAACAGGAGGGAGAAGAAGAGGAATGAAAGGAGGAGGAGGAGGAGGAGGAAGGAAGGGTAAGGGGATGCATCATCATCATCAGCACGGGTCACCTTTCATCCTTCAGTGTTTCAAGTCAGCATATTTTGTTGATCAGAGAGAGAGAGAGAGAGAGAGAGAGAGAGAGAGAGAGAGAGAGAGAGAGAGAGAGAGAGAGAGAGAGAGAGAGAGAGAGAGAGAGAGAGAGAGAGAGAGAGAGAGAGAGAGACGGTGATGTAACGGAAGTCCGTGTGTACTCAGTGGTTACAACACACACACACACACACACACACACACACACACACACACACACACACACACACACACACACACACACACACACACACACACACTTGCACTTGCCTTCTTGTAATGAGAAAGCCTTCGTCGTGTGTGTGTGTGTGTGTGTGTGTGTGTGTGTGAAAGAGAGAGAGAGAGAGAGAGAGAGAGAGAGAGAGAGAGAGAGAGAGAGAGAGAGAGAGAGAGAGAGAGAGAGAGAGAGAGAGAGAGAGAGAGAGAGAGAAAGAAAAAAGAGAGAGAGAGAAAAAAAAAGAGAGAGAAAAAAAAGAGAGAGAAAAAAGAGAGAGAGAGAAAAAAGAGAGAGAGAAAAAAGAGAGAGAAAAAAGAGAGAGAGAAAAAAGAGAGAGAGAGAGAGAGAGAGAGAGAGAGAGAGAGAGAGAGAGAGAGAGAGAGAGAGAGAGAGAGAGAGAGAGAGTAAATGGGAGTGTGTGTAAGTGCGTGCATGCATACCGATTACAGTATCTTTACCAATAACGAAACCGATATTCATGTCTGAACCGACCCTGCCAAGACACACAGGCCTTAAAGTGGCTGATACTTTGCCGATACCGATATACCGATCACGCTACTAATATAATCCTTGATAATGTTTGGGTGAGAGTCAGGCTGCATATTGGAAGATAATACTCCATGCCTCGCTTATCACTTGAGGTGTGTGTGTGTGTGTGTGTGTGTGTGTGTGTGTGTGTGTGTGTGTGTGTGTGTGTGTGTGTGTGTGTGTGTGTTGCCTCGAGTCCAGGAAATGTTGTATACTGAGAAGAGAGGATGTGACGGTCCTGTAATGTTCTCATGCGCCAGGTGTGTCCATACTGTTTGGTTGTATAACATGCATTGTAATGGCAACGAATACTCTCTGGCTGCCGGAGGGTAAAACATAACTTAGGAATAGAGTAACGTGAAACTTGGCTGTCAAGTTCCCGGCGCCTACAGCGATGCTCCAGGACACGGCGGATGCCGATACACCCCTGCGTGGGATGGTCAGCGGGCGCGTGGATGTGGAAGGGTCAGTCACTGGGCGTGGGAAGAAAGGAAAGGCAGGTGAGTGGGCGTGGGAAGAAAGGAGAGGCAGGTGAGGGTTGTATCCTGAGCATTTCCTGAGCGGTGAAGGTATCGTGGGTCGCGGGAAGGAAATGCTTTGTTATAGCGGCGGAGGCTGGGCGGCGGCGGCGGCGGCACGGAATGGCGGGACCAGGACACTGATGGATGGTTGAGCGTGTTGCCCAGGGCGGCGTCTGGCTGACCCGGTCACCCGCCGGGGGAAAAGGAGAAAACATGTCATTAAATTAATTTGCTACGAAATCCCCGCTAATCTGGAGCGTTTGAGCGAGGAATCGATTCCTGGCTCTACTGTGTGTGTGTGTGTGTGTGTGTGTGTGTGTGTGTGTGTGTGTGTGTGTGTGTGTGTGTGTGTGTGTGTGTGTGTGTGTGTGTGTGTGTGTGTGTGTGTGTGTGTGAGGCGGGGCGCCGTCCTACTGCTCGGCTACAGCCTACAGGAGAAGTCTGTTATTGCCTCTATGTCTGCCTGCCGCCCGCCTTGGTGTGCCCTGCCTGAGTGCTCCCCGGCAGGGTTGTCTTCAGTTCCATGAGTGTTCCCTTCGTAGTTTTCGTCGACATTCCTCGCGTGGCCTGCTTTGCTGCCTGGCAGGGCACTGGGCCTGCAACGGGAGGCAGCAGGGCGCCGGTACGTCGTTGTGTCACCAATACGGTCCTTGGTGGATTTACGGTCTGTGGAGGTACGGTGCGGTGCTGCTCGCCGCGGGTCCGGTCAGCGTCGCGAACACGCCAGGTGCCCGTGCTCGGCCATCACCTGTGTCAGGGCAGGAATGTCGGGTGAGGCTCCCACTCCCACCCTCCTTCCCTCCTAGGAGCCAGCCAGCCAGCCAGCAGTTGTTTGCCCCTCACCCTCGACCGCTCCCCATCCCCACCTGGCTCCTCCCCACGTACCCAGTCACAAAGAGGAGTGTAGGGCCCGGGAGACCACGGTCGTTGTATAGCACACTATTTGGTGCACAATTTACATGTTGGAGACGAAATAAATTGGTTCGTCCGAGTAACCTTCTCCCCATCTGTAGCCACCGTTGGGCAGCTGTTGTCGATGAAAAACAATCGAGGTCAGTAAGGCGTCTGGACTGTGCATGGGATCAGACACCAGCGAGGAGGCGAGGAGAGTGTGTGGGTCTTGGTGAAGGCGTGAAGGCGAGGGAGGGCAGGAAGGCAGGTGTGAGGGTAACTGTGAGGAATGGAGGGTGTGAGGCAGAGCACGGGGCTGGACGTGAGGGTGGCCATGCGTGAGAGAGAGAGAGAGAGAGAGAGAGAGAGAGAGAGAGAGAGAGAGAGAGAGAGAGAGAGAGAGAGAGAGAGAGAGAGAGAGAGGACAGACAGACAGACAGACAGGCCGCCTTAAGTGAACTAGACCAGTAGCCTCTCAGACCCTTGTCATGCCCTTGTGTAGTACATCGTTGTATTGGTCTCAAGCGTCTCCACCACATACACACATGTAAAAAAAATAAAATAGATAAATAAAATATATAAATGTTTGTCTTCCGTGTAATAAATAAATAAAATAAAAAAGGACCACGCCATCCTACCAGTGTCAATGTGACCTTACGTGGCATCAGTGCCTCGGGGAATCATGTGTTCCTGTCGCTGCATCTTAAGAGGGATGGCACCACGCAGGGAATGTATGCACACACACACACACACACACACACACACACACACACACACACACACACACACACACACACACACACACACACACACACACACATTACTTCTTCTTAGTATTCTTGGTGTGTGCTACCGTGTGTCGTGTTCCCAGCATGTGTTATCCACTGCACCTTCCTCCACATTTCCGCATTTCCCGGTAGTGTGTCCGTAGCAGTACCATTTACGGTGTTGTGTTTGTCCGTGAAATCCGTGCATGTGAACCGGCGCTCCGAAGCCTCAAACGAGCTGATGTTTCACCGTTCTGAACCATTGCCTCCAAGCGCCACGATGCCTCGCTGCCTGACGCTCTCAATGTAGTTTTCCCGCAAATGTTGTTTTGTTCATCCACATTCCAAAGTGTCTGCTTCGCGTTGCTGCTGCGTCTAGACTCTGTGTGTGTGTGTGTGTGTGTGTGTGTGTGTGTGTGTGTGTGTGTGTGTGTGTGTGTGTGTGTGTGTTGTGTTGTGTTGTGTTGTGTTGCAGAATACTGGAGCACCTAGAAACACAAAAAACGGACAGACTTATGGATCTATTCTGCTTCTATGTCTGACGCACTGTCAAACACATTGCCTTCGTTCATCATGAAACAAAAAAAAGTTATGGAAACGTTTGTTCGCGAAGGAATAGTAAATGAACGACCGTGGCAGGCAGTCAGGCAGCTAGACAGACAGACAAACAGGCAGACAGAAACCCGTGTAGCAAGCAAGCAAGCAGTCTGGTCAGCCGCTCAGAGAGAGAGAGAAAGAGAGAGAGAGAGAGAGAGAGAGAGAGAGAGAGAGAGAGAGAGAGAGAGAGAGAGAGAGAGAGAGAGAGAGAGAGAGAGAGAGCGAGAGAGAGATAACTTTAATATGAAAATCACTGAGGAATGATGACTTAATCCCACAAGTGAGAGAAGACCATGCTGAACCACAGGTGTGAGTGAGTCAGACCTCCAGACCCGATGCTTCATATTGTTAACCTTCATTAGCGAGGCTCGACACTTGACATAATCGACCGTCTTCAACAACCATCTGTCACACTTCACTCAGCCAACGTTAAATTTGCATTGACTTGACTCTGAACATCTGGAGGATATTGTAAGACTCATGGACGGTGCTGCTGTGTTTTAAGTGTGGTGAGAAGGTGCACAGTGGGTGTTGGTGTGGGTGACTCTGGGTTGTCATCACCTGGTTACCTCCCGTGTGTAAGGTTGTCATGAGGTGTCAACAGGTGACTGGCTCCAAGGTGTGTAAAGGACGAAGAGGAAAAGTAAGATGTTGGTAATGATTGTAAGACGTGGTGATGTTAGTGTCAAGGTCTAGTGGTGGTGGTGGTGGTGGTGGTGGTAATGGTGGTGAAGCCCCAGTTTGTCTGGCTAGGTAGTGAGACGTCTGGTGGTGGAGGAGCCGCTATCCTAAAGAGGGAGTGTGGAAGCAACACAAAGGAAGCATAAACAACAGCATACTTGGTGGCCTTTACGAGGCTGTTGGTAATTAACTATACTTTTTGATCTAAAGTGAAAGGCACAGGACAGTAAAGACGAAGGCTCCTTCCCACCCACCGTTTCCTCCAGCCATGCCAGGCTGGAAAGGAAGAAAAAAGCATGCAGTTTGGACATTTTTATAGCAATGAAATAAAGACTATCACTAGTGCTACGATTACCCGGCCAAAACAAACATTGCCAGACCACCAGCAACAATTGTAGAAAAAATTACGTTTCATAAATATGTAAATTTGGAAAAACTTGATAGAATTCTGTTACGATAGCGGATAAAATCTTCGTTGAGGATTGAAGTAAAAGTACTTGACTATTCTCGAAAACTTTAACTGTTATACTGTCAACAACAATGGAAGGTAAAGAATGTCAGACGTTAACGACCTGATTGAAAAAATGTTTGGCTTCGTTTGACGATAACTTTTTATCAATGATCTTGAAACAGTTTCGTCTTCTTGTTATATTTGATTGATCGACTGTGAAGTTATCTTCTTCATTGATGTTGTTAAATCCTTTGAATATTTCAGACACTTTTATTAGATTGCCTCACATCCTCCGTCTCGATAGGCTGAATAAATTGAACTCTTTAAGTCTTCCTTTATAGGATATATTACTCAGCCTGGGAATACTTTTTGTTATTCTTCGTTGTAGTCTCTAACTTTATCTTTTTCATCTTATATATGGGGAACAAAATTGCACAGTACTCAAGATGGGGTTGAATCAGCAAATTATAAGTTTTAATATAATTTTTTCCTGGTTTAATATTAGTTTCGTCCGATGGAGCCAACCAGTTTGTTATCTGTTTAAAGTACGTCTGAAGCTTAAATCGCTTGATATTATGACTCCAAGATCTTTTTCCCTTATTCACTGCAGTAAGTTGTTGGCCATTCATTAAATGCTATAATTGACCTTTGTTGCTTCCAATGTGTGACACTTTGTATTTATCGACGTTACATTATGTTTGCCATTCGCTGGTCTCCGTTGGGAGGAGGAGGAGGAGGAGGAGGAAGAAGAAAAAAAAAAAAAAAGAAAGAAGAAAAAGGAGGTGAAGGAGGAGGAGGGTGTTGAAGTGTTTGTGATTGTTAATTAGTGGAAGGCTGATGGTGATGAGGATGGTGAGGCTATGTAGATGGGGGACTGTGTACTGGTGGTGGTGGTGGTGGTGGTGGTGGTGGTGGTGGAGACAAGGGGAAGTTAATGGGGAAAGTTTTAACGAATGATATTGGTGGTGGTCATGGCAGTGGTAATGATAGTGGTAGTGGTGGTAGTGGTGGAGGGAACAGCAGCAATAGTAGTAATGGTGGTGGTAGTGATGATGGTGATGATAGTTTTGGTGGTGATAATATTAGTGATAGTCACGGAGATCGATAGTAGTAGTGATGTGGTGGTGATGATAGTAGTGAGGCTTGTGACAGGTGTTGGTGTTGGTGGTTGAGGTTTGCAATCACCACACCACACACACACACACCATCGTCATTACAAACCAGTTTCTCGTGCTCAAAACAGATCACGAACTTAGCTTGACAGTAATCTACAATTCAGCGGTCAGCCAGTTGCAGACACACCACCACCACCACCACCACCACCACACACCGAGGCGAGGGCAGCTGACACCACTCTCACCACAAACCAAGGAGGGGGGGAGGCTACGGGTATATAAAAATAATTATAGGGGGTATATGGCTGAGGATTTTCCAGCCCAAGACCTCAGCGGATAATTAATAAGTGGCTAGTGAAAAATAGCCCAATACTATCATTATATCACAGCAGGGCTACCCATTATCACACGCACGCACACACACACACACACACACACACACACACACACACACACACACACACACACACACACACACACACACACACACACACACAGCATTTTTGTTTTAAGGACGGTGTTGTAAGAGTATAGTGTGTTAGTGCAAATTTTGATCATTTAGGTAGTTTCTCTCTCTCTCTCTTTCTTTCTTTCTTTCTTTCTTTCTTTTCTCTCTCTCTCTCTCTCTCTCTCTCTCTCTCTCTCTCTCTCTCTCTCTCTCTCTCTCTCTCTCTCTCTCTCTCTCTCTCTCTCTCTCTCTCGCGGTCTCTCTCTCTCCTATTGGTCTTCTCATTCACATTACTCTCTCCCCCTCTCCCTCCCCATCATCCTCCCCATTCATATAATTCTTCCCCCTTCCCCCATTACTCGTATCTGTACCCATTTTTATAATTCCCCTCTCCCCTCACATCACCTTTCCATGCCATGTAATTATTCCCCCCTCGCTATCATCCTCACCACCACCACCACCACCACCACCACCACCACCACCACCACCACCACCACCACCACCACCACCACTACCTCACAACTGTTATATACATACACGCCAGAATAAGGCCACACGTATTACTGATGAACGAGGAGCAGGAGGAGGAGGAGGAGGAGGAAGCATTTTCAAGCTGAACACTCCGGGGTAGAAAGAATATTCGTCGTACTTACCCAACATTGCGCCGCTGGATGAAAGGAGATGACCGTGAATTTTTATCCTTTTTTTTTTTAAGTCACTTGAGACGAGACGCTAAAATGTTATTGATTGGCCCTTGGCAACTACGGGGAAATCTTACCTTTTAGTTACTTCAGACGAGATGCTTAGTAAATGTTATCCGCCTCCCGTCCACACACACACACACACACACACACACACACACACACACACACACACACACACACACACACACACACACACACACACACACACACACACACACACACACACTCCTTCCATAACCTCCCAACAAACTTCACAACTTCATTAATTTGCCTTACAAGGATGGTTATGTTGGGTGACAGTTACCACTCAACCCCAAAAATATTCCCATACCCTCCCAGAACCACACCCATTGCCCCTCCTCCCCTTCCTCCCCTTCCCTCCCGCTGTCCTAGTCCCTTCACTACTCTGGGCGTGGTGGAAAGTGAGTGAGTGAGGGAGGGAGGGACAGGCTGAGGGAAGGAGGGAGGGGAGATAAGAGTGAACAAGGGTAGCATTGTTGTGTGCGTGAGAAAGCTTAGAGCAAGAGGGAAAGATTGAAATAGCTCCATTGTGAGATAGAGAAAGGAGAGAACCGTAACTCTACTCAATCTAGACTCGTTCTAATTAGTAACAGGAATAGAAGAAAAAAAAAGATGATAATGATGATAGTTATGGTGATGATGGTGATGGAAGTGGTAGTGTGATGTTAATAAAAAAAGTAATGGTAATGGTTATAGTGTTAGTGGTAGTGGTAGTGGTAGTGGTAGTGGTGGTGTGGTGGTGGTGGTTAGGGAAGTCAGCTGTAGTGTTGGTGAGTCAAACTATTATAGTAGTTTTAGTGGTGGTGGTGGTGGTGGTAGGGGGGTGAGGGAGGTAACGAGGGTTGGAGAAGACTAACCAGTATTGATGGCGATGGTGGTAGTAGTGGTGGTAATAATGATAATGGTGGTGGGGATGTGGGTGTAGGCAACGATTACTGGTGATGATG
>JAPQNM010000018.1:25277230-25292230 GCA_029783475.1 Metacarcinus magister
AGGTTAAGGGAGGGCGTAGTGAGCGAGGAAAGGGGTGAGGGGAGGGGACAGGAAAGGGAGGAGTTGGAGGATGTAGCCTTACCCAGACAACAAAGGCTTTTGCTAGTCCTAGACCCAACGTACCCAGCTCTACCACCGTCCCTGCCCATCCCTCCCTCCTTCCCTTGCCCCTTCCTTTACCTGCTACCATTACTAAGGTTCCTGCTGGCGGCTCCTCGTGGCCTGGCGTTGCTGTGGGTAATCACGGCTGGTTCTCGCGATGGACTGGTTCTCGTCATGCTTCCTCTCGTAGCTCCTGCTGCTGCTGCTTCTAGTGACTTGGCCCCATCCCCCTAATGGCTTCAGGCTCCTTCAAACACAAGCTCCCTCCGTCCCTATTACTTCCCAGACAACTACAAGTCCTCCAACAAAGTCTGGTTCCCACAACAATGACAAGTGCCGTGCAACATCTGCTGGTCCTTTCCCCCCACCGAAACCCTAAAAGAAATACAAGTCCCCCACAATAACGTCAAGTCCCTCCTACAACGAGATGTCCCTTTCTCGGATATACACCGTTCTCCCCTTCCCCCCTCCCTCCTTCCCTTCTCTACTGGTATCCACAATGCCCGGCCCACACACATCCAGTCTCTACCGTCCAGACTCACTCTAAGCCGCCCACTCCTTCCCTGCCGTTGCTCGTCGGTTCACCCGCTGGCCGCCGCGCTGCTTGTGTGTCAAGGTCGGGTAAGAGGCTTCCCTCCCCCTGTCTCCCCCCGTTTGGCAGGCCTCCAGGTCACCTTGGGGCGACCTGCTGGCTCCGGGTCAAGTTATCACCTCGCTCCCTCCCTTCCTCCCTTCCTTCCTCTCTCCCTCCCTTCCTCCCTTCCTTCCTCTCTCCCTCCCTCTCCTTCCATCCTCTCTCCCTCCCTCTCCTTCCATCCCTCCCTCCTTCCTGAACGCCACGTTGCCCCAGTAAACTGTCACGCATGATAGAAATGAGTCTTCTCCGTCATTCCTTTCATCGAGAGAGGCGCGGCGAGGACTTGAGAAACACGCGCCATAAAAATGACTGCTGGCCGCTTTCTGCCAGTCTAAAGGAAAAGGTTAAAGAATAGCGTGGAAACATTTTTTTTTCGAAAGAGCGTCATCTTTTTTTTTCAGACATCAAGAAAGCTTCATCAAAGACCATAAATTTTTAAAAAGTAAACGTCAGTATTTGACGTCCTCCTCAGAGTCGGAAAGAAGCCTTAAAAATGGTCGCATATTTTGTAACTGAGGACGTGTTTTGTTCGTGACGCCTTGAAGCTGCGCCTCTTACGAAGGAAGGAAGGAAGGCAGCGGAGAGAACCTGACTCCTGGCTGGCTCGGCAGTGAGGGAAAAAAAACACATAGATTGGCTTTAGGTATGTGAGTGCAGTGTTAAAGTGGCGTGAAGCGTGTAGGAAGACATGACGCCGTGTATGAGCCAGATAGAAAAAATACTAAGAGGATAAAGGAGCTAAAAAGATGGGAGTGTTCATGACGGACAAAAAAAAGAAAGAAATAGAAAAAAGACGTGCATGATGCGACGCTACAGTTGGAGATCACGGAGTTACGATTAATTGCTGGAAATCACTAAACTTTTCTTTTCTTTCCTTGGTCTTCACAACTGAGACGTAACTGATTAGATGAGTCAGCGCAAGATGGATAATAAAGACGATTAACTTTTTGAAGTTATAGTGAGTGAGAGGGAAGGTGTGCTTTGGCGAATGTAGCTCCACGTATTGCACCTCTATGGCACAGATGTGGGTGCAGGTCACCACCACCACCACCACCACCACCACCACCACCACCACCACCACCACCACCACCACCACCACCACCACCGCCACCGCCGCCGCCGCCGCCTCCGCCGCCTCGCAGCTGCCGGACCCCCACATGAGGAGGGACAACACAACACACAGAGGCTAGCGAGGCGCCTAATACGGACACAACACTACCACTGGAGGCGAAGAGGCGTTGGTCGGGGCGTTACGGAATACCAAACTTCACCCAAACTTGACTCACTCCTGATGAACGCACGCAAGGAGTTTCCAGTTCATGATTTTGGCAAAGGATAGATAGACCCAAGGATGGACATGGATGAGAGAGAAGAAAAGAAAAACTAAGGAAAAAAAAAATTGCCGCAGTGAATGACAGAGGCGCCGCAGACTCCCTTCCTTGCCAACACGGGGGAATCGTGATGCATTTCGTAAGTCATGATACACAACCTTCGTATATTTCACGAACTGTTGTCCAACAGGAGCCCCACACGCACACATTTTGTTTTAACCTTCCCTCTCTGTCTCACCCTTATTGAATACAAGTTTGAGAGAGAGAGAGAGAGAGAGAGAGAGAGAGAGAGAGAGAGAGAGAGAATAGAATAGAAGAAAAAAACACAAAGAAAACGGTTTCATTATGCTGTCGCTCCATAAAGACGATAGCAGAGCAGACATTCCAGCATGAAAACGGAGGTAAAGTAGATGTTAAGTGTGTTGCGTCCGTCCAGCAGACTGAAGAGGTCGAGACAGTTGTACACACTCACTGGTTCGGTGTTTCTTAATAAGACTTAGGGAAGGGAAGGTTAGTACGTCGGTGAAGGCGACTATTTTTAGCTGCCACTCTCCTACAGAAGTGTCAGTTGAAAGGAAGAAAATGGAATGTTGTCCTTTTGGGGGGAAGGAAGGAGGGAGGGAGGTTGGGTTTGGCGTATAGTTATTCTTTAAGAAGTGCGTTTTCTTTATTTTTGTTTAATTTGTAGTTTTTATTCATTGTGTAGCTGACTTAGTAGTAGTAGTGGTGGTGGTGGTGGTGGTGAATAGTTCTGTATTTCATTCTCTTATATTTTCTTCTTTTTTTTGTTTCTATGTTAACTCCGGTGGTGGTGATTGTCGTGGTGGTGGTGGTGGTGGTGGTGGTGTGTTGGTAAAGCTGCCAGGCAATTCTTGGTTTTAAAGGTGGTAGCGGTGTTGTGGTGGTGGTGGTGGCGGCGGCTGCGTAAGAGGGAGGGAGGGAGGGAGGGAGGGACATAGAGGTCTGTGGTGATGACTGAACTGGTGTGGATATGGTTTTTCGTGGTGGTGGTTGCATGGGTAGTGGTGGTGGTGGTAGTGACGGAGGAAGAATAATGGTGATTCGACAAAATGGAGGAGGAAGATTCACAAATTTTAGTATTTAAACAACACAAACAGTAATAACCAGGGAGGATTTATGTTGCGTGATGGTGTGTGATGGTGTGTGGCGGTGCTGAGGTTTTGGTGCAGTGAAAGTGATTGTGGTTTTGTTGGTGTTACAGGGCGGTGACGGACCCTCGGGATGGCCGGCGGGTGGCGCTGAAGAAGATGCCCAATGTGTTCCAGACCCTCGTGTCCAGCAAGCGGGTGTTCAGGGAGCTACGGATGTTGTGTTTCTTCAAGCACGAGAATGTAAGTACCTGAACAAAATAGTAGTTGTAGTAGTCATAGTAGTGGTTGGTGGTGTTGGTAGTGACGCCACACACTTATAGGCTGTCACTCTTGTTATTTAAGGCTCTAAGTGTTTAATTATTGATTTTTTTTTTCGTTACTGATGTTTTGTTTGTGTGTCTCGCTGTCTCATTTTGCTCCGATGTTCCGTTCTGCTCTTTCGGTTTCATTTATCTGGTGTTTCCTTTCTATGATTTGCAGTTTCATTGTGCTGCTTCACTGCTGCTTCAGTCTCGTAGTTTCACCGTTTCGTTCTTCTATCTTATCGCTTCACCTCACCTTGCTGTATTGATGTTTCACTTTTACTTTGGTTGGCTCAGCTGCTTCACTCCCTTGTCTCGCCGTCTCAGTCCGCTGCCTTGCTTCATCACTGCAGGTTTCCCCACTCGGCTATCTGGTCGATCCTCACTGCCGTCTCGTTGCCGCCTCGCCGGTCCGCAGTGGCCTCGAGGCTTCACACTTCACACTATTACTTTTCATTTACTTCCGTCCTGCACGTCCACGCTTGCCAACACGTCTCACTCCTTCATGCTACATACTGTACCACGTCATACCTTCACCCTGGCCTGCTTTGCATCCTAAGTGTCGTGTCGCTGCTTCACGCCGTTGATAATGGTTAATGGTGTTGTCGTTGCCGGTCGTCGGTCAGCCTCATTCATAACGGTTTGCTGTCAGTCTATGCAGTGACGGGGTGTGACACTACTGCTTCTTGGGACTACTGTTACTAGTGCTGATTCTTCTTTAAATATAGTCATTACTCATGCGTTTTTATTGCCTCTCTTTTGGTGCTGGGAACAAGAGAAGGACATACACACACACACACACACACCCACACACCCACACACCCACACACACAAAGAAAGAAAGAAAGAAGAAAAAAACACGAAGCGTACGTACTCAGCGGGAATCTACTCAGTATTTTTTTCTTTTTTTTGCATACATACGTATATGTAACTGTGCAGTGAGGGCGCGGCAGTAACTAACGGGACTGTCGGGGCTTATCAGTAGCCTCTGACACAATGACAGGAAAGGAATAATTCATCTTCATGCAGGGCTGACGAAGGTACACCTCAAGCACCTGGCCCAGTACTCCCCCCCCCCTCCCCTCCACACACACACACACACACACACACACACACACACACACACACACACACACACACACACACACACACACACACACACCACGTCCTCCTGCACACCTGAGACGCTGCATAGCTGAGAGAGAGAGAGAGAGAGAGAGAGAGAGAGAGAGAGAGAGAGAGAGAGAGAGAGAGAGAGAGAGAGAGAGAGAGAGAGAGAGAGAGAGAGAGAGACGTAGTATCAAGGTAATGTTGCCAGGAGATGCGGTGTGACGTAGAAAGAGTTAATAAGGAACGTTTTGTGAGCAGCACCAACTCCGCCGCCACGACAAAGAGCAGCAGTGCGCGCTAGTTCTCCTAATGAGGCGAAAGTCACCACCACTCCACTGCACGGCGAAGTGACCAGGTAGTGTGTGTTGCCTTGTGCCGCTAAACAAAGGAGAGCACACGCACCTCGTCTTTTTGCTGCTGTGGGGAATTAAGATGACTATTACTTAGAAACTTTGATGATTTGATTCAAAGACGATGGGAAGAAAATGGATTGGTGTAGTAATTGTGGTAGTAGTAGTAGTAGTAGTAGTAGTGTGTGTGTGTGTGTGTGTGTGTGTGTGTGTGTGTGTGTGTGTGTGTGTGTGTGTGTGTGTGTGTGCGTGCGCTACAGACCATAATGTTTTCTAATTTAGAGCAATTGATCGTACATAAAAAAAAAAGTGAAATCACAGGATCAAGAAAAGAGAAGCTACTGGTGCGCTTCGTGTAGATCTGTTCATTAATTAATCTCAGTTTACGACACTGAGTGAGGAACAAAGGAAGGTACAAGTGTGTATTATTATTATTATTATTATTATTATTATTACTACTACTACTACTACTACTACTACTACTACTACTACTACTACTACTACTACTACTACTACTACTACTACTTTTTACACGACGAGTCCTTGTAACGTCGCCCTCCCACAATAATCAAAGACTGGTTGGCGACGCAAATTACCGTTTTGTACCGGTTTTCTGGAGGCAAACTACACGCGCGTCATCATTACAAATCAAAAAGGCGCCGCGGGAATTTGGCTAGAGAGAGAGAGAGAGAGAGAGAGAGAGAGAGAGAGAGAGAGAGAGAGAGAGAGAGAGAGAGAGAGAGAGATGATAATAATATTGATAATGGTAACACTCAACAAGTTCTCTGCTTTACGATCGTGTTCTGAAGTGGCGATGTTCCTCCAAGCGTGTTCTCTCTCCGCTGGTGAAGAAGAGGAGGAGGAGGAGGAGGAGGAGGAGGAGAAGAAAATAATGTTCTAAACAGCCGCAGGTTTGGTGTGTGAAAAAAATAAATGGTGGAAGAGCGGAAGAGGAACACCAACTCACGAACACGATTTGCCAGCAGACAGCTTTAGGCGAGGCGTCAGGGAAAACCTGCTGAATAAATAAACTGGAAAGGGTTGCCGAGCGGAGAGGGGGGGCGGAGGAGGGAGTTCGTATGGCGGCAACAGGGCAGGCAGCGTTGTCGAGGATACTTACTAACCCTTGCGATCGTGTTACAATATGCGGAGAATAGCGAACGAAAGTGTGAAGATGCGGATATCGAAGACGAGAGTGGAGATCGGAAACTGTGTATGGTATTGAGACTCTCTTGAAGGGTGTTATTTATTCTCTGCCTTCACGTGTTAGTTTGTATATCAAAACACCCCTGAATGTTGTTATCTATCAAGGTCCTTCAGATGTTAGTCCTTACATCGAGACTCTCTTGTATGTTGTTATTTTTCAAGGGCCTTTGTTCGTATATCGAGGTAACACTTTGGTTGTACTTCTTCCTTCCTTCCTTCCTTCCTTTCTTTCTCTTCCTTCTGGTATGGTGGTGGTGGTGGTGGTCACACTGTCTCTCCGATGCATACCAGTGATCCATCTCATCCTGTGTAGTCGATGCGAAACTAAGAAGGAAAGCTTGGCACTGGATGAATTATTGTTATTATTTAAAGCAGTGTTGGAGCTTAGAGGCATAGCGTGGAGGTCATCAGTGGTGCATCTCTCTCACGCTTGCCTACCTTCTGCGGCTTGGTAATGTTGCGCTCTCTCTCTCTATTCTCTCTCTCTCTCTCTCTCTCTCTCTCTCTCTCTCTCTCTCTCTCTCTCTCTCTCTCTCTCTCTCTCTCTCTCTCTCTCTCCAATACACGCACCTTTAAGTAAGTAACATTCGTCCTCGTCCTCACCATTAAGGCCACATCCAGGTTTTCTTTCTTTTTTATAAGCAAATATTATATCGAACAATTTTCCGATAGTCATACTTATAAACGAATGACTTCCTCGCTTTTTACTACGTGACTGTCATTCTAGTTTTCTACCCACACGTGTCTTGTCGTCTAATAGTGGAGGTGTGTCGGGGAGTAAACGTGACATTCTTTCAACCTTGTTCTTAAAGGTTGATAAGTTTTCCCAGCTAATGGAGTTGACTTTCTAATAATCAAACCACTATAATTCAGCTAATACATTAAATTACTGATATTATTGCACTGATTTCTGACTAATCATCTCATAGCTTTCCCTTATTACATGAAACTGTCTCTTTACTTTTGAATAGAAGAACAATAATACAAAGAAATATATATATATGTCTGTTTGAGTAAATATTCGTTATATTGGAATCTTGAAAACTTAGAGTTCTACGCTCAAAAGGTCTCATGTCAGTTGTAATTTGCTCAACATAAATGGGGGTTGTTCGTTGCCTACCTAATTTGCTGTTATTTAAGTTTTTACTACATTGAACCTCATAATTTATATAATATTTGATTAAACGCGAGCAGCCGGTTTGATAGATATTCATGTGGATTAATAATAGACGTCTGAAGTCCCTCTCAGGTGACAGTGTGGACGCAGGTGGGTGAGCCTCGGGACATGATTGTATTCATTTAACAAACCGTGCTCCTCACTTATCTGGTTCTTGGTCCGTGTTATCGTAATGTTTCTGAGCCCTGAATGTGTCACCTCCAGATGCGAGGAACTGGGTTTACCTGATAATAATGATAATATATGAGGCTTTTATTGCAGTGGCGTCAGACCAGTTTGTGAGCTCCGGATGCAGCCCACACCTCGGCTATGAAAAAAAAATCGAAGAATATTTTTTGCCATGGCGTTAATCGATCAATTCATGTAATAGTTGTGGCTTCAAACCCGAATGTCATGAATCAAGGTTGTTTAGGCGTGACTCGAGAAAACAAGCACATCTTTTTGTGAACTAATTACCTGCCGTTCACACCTGAACAACGCTGAGCCGCCACTGATTTTGAGGAGCCTCGTGGTTTAAGATTTTCAGGACAATTCGGTAAGTGTAAGACGGAGAATTATGTGGATGTCAAGTATATGTCAAGTCGTCCATTTTGGGTGTAAGTCCCTTGAGTGGCGGGCGTTGTTGTGGAAGGCCTTCCCTTTCCACCACACATAAGGCTCGGTAAATGCTGCTGTTGCGGTAAGTTAATTCAGCAGCAACGCCTCCCTTGGACGGCGACAGGAGACCTCGGCGACCGCGTTGTGAGGAGAGCAAGGAAATTACTGGCGTGATAGCGACCCGCCAAGGCCAGGTGGCAAGGATTTGTGCCAAGGTTATGTTCATAACGCCTGCTGCTTACTGACTTCACCTGGACAACTATGTGTGTACCGCACACCTGTAAACCTCGACGATTATCACCTGAAACAAGGAGGGTGGAGAGCATGTCCGATGTGGCGCTTTGTCGCGGTGCTTATCACATTGTCCTTGGCCTTTTAACCGGCATTTGATTTTTCACATACTATTTTGGTATGTGCGGAGACCCATTGTGTTCAGCGTTACTCAAGTCTTTGTGTTCGCGTATCAGCCAGCTGTTGGGGTGGCGGGGTGGCGGCTGTCCCACGTTGACATTGACTCAAAGCCTAGACATAAGACACCTGGGGCCGGCATATGATGTCTGGCAACACTACGTACTAACCACTTCGTCATGCGTCTCATTAGCATCAAGGCTACTTACTAAAGCACCACACTAGGCGTTAATAGATCCTTTCTGAGTGTGTCATCGCCTGCAGCAGACCACAACGCATCGAGCTTTGCCAGTATCGAGCTGGGAACACCTTGAGGTACACACCCATTCCTGGAGACACCTCTACACAACACAAGTCACCGTCACTTCACCGCATTGCCAACCTGCAGCGTCACAGACCTTGGTATATGGACCCAAATTTGGACTTTGCTGGTTGGTATATACTCAGTCACCCACCAGACCCCCCGCACCCCCCCCACCCCCCCCACACACACACCATACAGAACGAGGCCAGCACCCGCGACACGTTGTTAACGAGTAGTTATGTGCAGCGTAAGGTTAAAGGCGAACACTTGGAAGCCATGACCCATAACTTCACCTGCGAGGCGATCCAATTCCCACCTTTGAATGTATGGATCAATGTTTACATGAATTTGACGACGCACACCGCGGCGACACCTTACACTATGCAAACGACCACATTTACGAGGGACGGAAGAGAAAGCAAAGTTATTAGAGAAACAGAATTCAAGTTGCGAAGTAAAGTTTACGATTTAATTTCATAACCACAGGAATAATCTCGGGAGCGAAGGTTGCTAATGCGAGAACAGTGCGTTGTTAAAAGAGGTGATTAGATTTTTTTTTATGTGTGTATATAGAAACGATAAGATAAAACGGTATCATGAAGCTATTTAAGTCGTAAAATTGTAAGTACCTTGAGTCCACACACATGATTTCGATATATAATCAGTGTTGAATATATATATATATATATATATATATATATATATATATATATATATATATATATATATATATAACAAATAGTTTTTTTTCTTATACCTTGTCATTAACCGAAACGAGGATCATGGGGTGTTTTTTTCTGTATTTTGTTCTGTTTTAACATTTTCTGCTTCGTAATGGGAATCAGCATTAATTGGATTACTGTCTGGCAGTAATCTTGGGACGATTTCGGGAATTTCCTGACGTGTGAGGCGTCGTGGCGTCGAGGAGGAGGAGGAGGAGGAGGATGGAAGCCTTTTACAGCGTCGCGTTGTGTTTGTAATGCAAGTGGGTTCTTAATATAGCAGTGTTAAGCAGGAACACACACACACACACACACACACACACACACACACACACACACACACACACACACACACACACACACACACACACACACACACACACACACACACACACAGACAAAAACAAATACAGAGAGAGAGAGAGAGAGAGAGAGAGAGAGAGAGAGAGAGAGAGAGAGAGAGAGAGAGAGAGAGAGAGAGAGAGAGAGAGAGAGAGAGAGAGAGAGACCGTAGAACCAGAGACCATTAACAGGTATAATGACGGTAACTTTAGGACAACAAAAGTATCGCCAAACTGTTATTTACTCTTCAATACTCCCTCTAACTCACAAACAACAACAACAACAACAACAACAACAACAACGAGTGACGAGGACGAGGACGAGGACGATAATAGTGACCAATAAGATGCACATTTAACCTTTCAAAATATATATATATATATATATATGTACACACGGAACACTATAAAAAATACATTAAAGGACACTTGATAAAGATGAGCAGCTTGTAATCAAGGCTCCTAACGTGCCTGTTTTTCAAAATGTTACCGAAGTCGAAGATAAGATAGCATTGAAACGTTTGGAAATCATGATATAATATAGTCTTTGTGGCAGGAGGTGGTAGTGGCCGCGCTCTCATTAGTTATTCAGTCGACAGCACACGATCGCTTAACACAACGCAAGCCGGCTTTGATAACCTCCATGCTTGGTGAAACACTATCAGAGGACTGGTATGTAAGATAAAGAGACCCAACCTGAAGGCTACTCACTCCCTCACTCACTCACTCACTCTCCTAGTAAAAACTCATCACAGCCCCTGACGCAAGGTAGCCCGCAAGTCAACCTGTACTTATGATCTGACGTGATTTTGCTCCCTCTTCTTAACGGGGCACTCAATCCAATGTTTATATACCTGGATTTTTTTTTTTTTCTTCTTCTCTCTATCTCTTTCCCCCCGAGTAATTTCCTGCAGCTGTACACGGGGAGGGATGTAGGTATGATAGTGTTGCAGTATGGAGGGTGTTTTTATTCTTTTATTTACACGATTACGATGTTGAGATTATAGGAAAAAAGTTTGAGAGAGAGAGAGAGAGAGAGAGAGAGAGAGAGAGAGAGAGAGAGAGAGAGAGAGAGAGAGAGAGAGAGAGAGAGAGAGAGAGAGAGAGAGAGAGAGGAGAGAGTGAGTGAGAGAGAGAGTGAGAGATGAGTGAGTGAGTGAGAGGAGAGAGTGAGTGAGTGAGTGAGTGAGAGATGAGTGAGTGAGTGAGTGAGTGAGTGAGTGAGTGAGTGAGTGAGTGAGTGAGTGAGTGAGTGAGTGAGTGAGTGAGTGAGTGAGTGAGTGAGTGAGTGAGTGAGTGAGTGAGTGAGTGAGTGAGTGAGTGAGTGAGTGAGTGAGTGAGTGAGTGAGTGAGTGAGTGAGTGAGTGAGTGAGTGAGTGAGTGAGTGAGTGAGTGAGTGAGTGAGTGAGTGATGTGAGTGAGTGAGTGAGTGAGTGAGTGAGTGAGTGAGTGAGTGAGTGAGTGATGTGAGTGAGTGAGTGAGTGAGTGAGTGAGTGAGTGAGTGAGTGAGTGAGTGAGTGAGTGAGTGAGTGAGTGAGTGAGTGAGTGTGTGTGTGTGTGTGTGTGTGTGTGTGTGTGTGTGTGTGTTCAGTGACTATGGACATGACTTGACACTGATCTCTTGCAAGTGTTCAGGTCTCACGGAGAAGGAAAACCAGAGGAAGGTTCTCGTCCGGGCCGGAGCTGACGTAGCACCACCGCCAGTGTTGCGAGTGACGGCTGTGTTAGGAAATAGTGGACAACAAGCTTCAAGATGTGTAGCAAGACTGATGTGTCACGGTCTCGGGGGCAGCTTGCAGTGCTATCAAGTTCAGAATACCAAGAGCTGTGGTGATAGTGATAGGCGGAAATGCAATGTGTGGCGGAGTGTGTCAGATAGTGGAGTGAGACGGTTAGAGGTGGAGACGAGTATCCCTCGACTCCACCCTGCTTAGCATTCATGTTCCTTGCATAAACGACCCGTCAGCTGAGTTTAGCAGGGGACAGTTATCAATGGAGCTGCCTAACAGTGGACCGCGGCGACCAGCGGTGTGTGGTAAGGATTGTGGTGGTGGTGGTGGTGTGTTACCCTTGGTGTGGTGATGGTTGTTCTCTTAAACGACGCACATTGTTCTAATTAACTTTGTTGCTAAGTTTGTTGGCGGTGCAGTCATTCAAAATTCAATGCTCGCCGAGCAGTAAAGGGTAAGCCTTCAAGCAGGACCTTTACAAAGCTACTGAGTAACAAGGAAAATAGGAAATATTTCATTGTTTTATCTCTGCTTGCATGCGGCGCTAACTTGTATTGGTTGGAGGCGAGATTGGTGCTGACGCAAGCTGAGGTGTGTCAAGGGATGCCTGTAGGAGGCTTGCCGAACGTGCAGCCACGCAAGGAAAGCCACGACTAACCAACAAACACGTACGGACTTCCAAACCAGACGGCTCAAGGTTGTACTCAAACCCGGGTCTCTACGAGTCATATCACTGCTTCACCTCAGGCACACATTGTATGAACCTCTTCCAAGTGATGGCTCGGAAATAACGATTCACTCATAAAAGTCTGTTTACTCTGTCCCTAACGGCTGAGATTTGTGCGTTAAGACAACTAATAATATCTCTCTCTCTCTCTCTCTCTCTCTCTCTCTCTCTCTCTCTCTCTCTCTCTCTCTCTCTCTCTCTCTCTCTCTCTCTCTCTCTCTCTCTCTCTCTCTCTCTCTCTCACACACACACACACACACACACACACACACACACACACACACACACACACACACACACACACACACACACACACACACACACACACACACACACACACACACACACACACACACTAGAACAACAAGTACATAAAGGCAACAGTAACCAAGGTGTTACCAACCCCAACTTTGTACAAGCAAGACGTTGTGTTGTCATTCCTTCATTACCCTTCCTCGCAGACACCCTCCACCTCACCCAACACAACCCAACCCAACACAACACAACACAACCCAACCCAACACAACACAACACAACACAACACAACACAACACAACCCAACACAACCACAACACAACCCAACACAACCCAACCCAACCCAAACACCCAACCCAACCCAACCCAACCCAACCCAACCCAACACAACCCAACACAACACAACACATCCTTGCTCTCACTCCTCACTTCAGGCACCAATATACACTGACTCTCTGAACGTCCCGCAATGAAAAATGTGACAGCATTACACGTCCTTCACTCCATACTATCGCCGCCTCTGTGGAGAGTTCAGTTTAGACCACTCCATCTCATCCTTTTTATCACCACGCCCCCTTTAGTAGCTGGTCCTTATTGCCGCGCTCTCTCCTCCCCCCTCCTCTCCCCATCCCCTAATCTTACGCCTTCAAGCTGAATGATTAAAAATACTCATGAACTAAAAGGAATAACTGGAAATGTCTGTAACATTATTATTTTATTATTATTTGTTGTTGTTTCGTTAGGGAATACGTGATGAAAATATTAATGGTAAGACTTATTATTTCCATCAACACACACACACACGCGCACACACACACACACACACACACACACACACACACACACACACACACACACACACACACACACACACACACACACACACACACACACACACTTGTTAAGAAAATTCCATATATAGATTTAGACTTTATATATGAATTCATACTTTTCACTCCCCTCTTGTGTTCGTGCCCCTTCCCCCGAAAATGATTCACGCCACACTAGGGGGTTCGTCTCCCTGCCTAAGAACCGCTGGTGTAGAGAATATGCTTAACAACAAAACAATTTTTCACTGTAATCAGCAAAAACTTTTTCCTACCTAATCCTTAATCCCAGAGGAGAAAATAATACAAGGAGTGTCACGACTGTATGTCAATTTGATCAAAAAAATACAGCAACGTTGTTTGTTTGGCAACGAGTGACGGCGATGCGCTGTACCTGACTTGTTAACAATCCTCTTCAACCTTCACCTGTCCCATGCATGCAGAGATGGGCGTGGCCTCGCACTCTCACACACACACACACACACACACACACACACACACACACACACACACACACACACACACACACACACACACACACACACACTTATTTTTCCTCCTTCTCTTCCTCCTCCTCCTCCTCCTCCTCCTCCTCCTCCTCCTCCTCCTCCTCCTCCTCCTCCTCCTCCTCCTCCTCCTTATCTTCAGGCAATTAGAAGTGGTTACGTTATGTCATTAACTAATGATTTGCACATTGGAGGAGGAGGAGGAGTAGGAGATCACTAACAGTAATGAATATAAAGAGAAAAGAGCGTAAAGAGACGTGAAGGTCAGTGACAAAGAGGAGGAGTGAGATAAAAGGAGGAAGAGGAAGAGGAGATAAAAGAGGTAAGGAAGACATGGAGTGAGAACGTTAGACCTGTAATTGAAACTCCTCCTCCTCCTCCTCCTCCTCCTCCTCTTCCTCTTCCTCTTCCTCACACCACACGCTAATCATCTTCAATCAGTCTTATCAGCTTCTTATTTTCCTTCTTCTAAATTATGTCTCATTCCCTCCATTTATAACAATTTTGCATCGTTTTCGTCTTTGCTCCTCCCCATCATTCTTCATCTTTTTCCTCCTTATCTTATTACTTTTTTCTCCTCCTGTTCTTATTTTTTTTCACTCTCCTGTCTTTGTGTTTACGTTTGTCTTCCTTACTCACCTTTCTTCTCCTTCTTCTTCTTCTCCTTCTTCTTCTTCTCTCCGTCTTCGTCCGTTGCTGTTTGTTCTTCCTATGTGTCCATCGTGCCCCGTTGACCCTAACCTTGCCTGCTCTTCACCTTCAGAATCGTGACCTTTGAAACTAGCTATTAACTTGACCTAATATCATCTCTCTCTCTCTCTCTCTCTCTCTCTCTCTCTCTCTCTCTCTCTCTCTCTCTCTCTCTCTCTCTCTCTCTCTCTCTCTCTCTCTCTCTCTCTCTCTCTCTCTCTCTCTCTCTCTCTCAAGGACTAGAGTCGCCAAAGAAAGAGAGACGTGACACTGTTCAACTTACAATCATTATGTTGACTCTGACTTGCGCTGAGCCGCCGCCTGTAACATACACCTGGACAATGTTGTTATTATTGTTGTTGTTATTGTTATTATTAATGTTGTTGTTGTTGTTGTTGTTATTATTATTACTACTAGTGTGTGTGTGTGTGTGTGTGTGTGTGTGTGTGTGTGTGTGTGTGTGTGTGTGTGTGTGTGTGTGTGTAATCCAAGCTCATTACCAAGCATGTCGTTGTTGTCGTTGGTAGTGGTTGCTAAGCAGAGTTTGAAAGTGCATTAATTTGAA
>JAPQNM010000018.1:25297230-25299730 GCA_029783475.1 Metacarcinus magister
TTCTCCCTCACTCACCACAGTCGTCTCTCGTTTCAGGCCTCAAGTACCTTCACTCAGCTCGGATCATCCACAGAGACATCAAACCGGGCAACCTACTCGTCAACTCCAACTGCGTGCTGAAGGTGAGCAGGGTGTTAAGTAGGTAGGTAGGTAGGTAGGTTAGGCTGCAGCAGAGCAGAGCAGGGCAGGGCAGTGCAGGGACGGTGACCACAAAGGGACTGGGGCGAGGGGTTAACCGTGGTCTGACAGGGAGAGACGTTGGAAGTAAAGGACAAGGTTGCTGTTGGACGTTATCTGCGGCATGACAGGACCGCAGACAGTGGCATGAGGGATTGCCAGGCAGGGGCGGTGACATGCATGAAAGGGGCGAGGTGGCAGAGAAAACGTGATAGGTACTGTAGGTTGGCTTTGTCCTCCTTTGTTCATTCTTGGTCGCTAGCCGCGTTGCCCGCCGCCACCTGTCCTGCCCGTGGGAGACCGCGCGCTGCTAGCCGATTTGTTTTCAGGCAACAGGAGGCTGAACGGGGGCTGGCAGGGAGGTGGTATAGTGGAGGGAAAGAGGAGGAGTAGGAGGAGAGCGGCTGGATCCTCATCACCTCTTTAATCTTCTCGCGTGTCGTGAGTATTGATGTTGGTCTCACCTTTCACTTACTTGCCCTCCTCTCGCCTCTGAACGGGAGAACTAGTAGGAGAGGTTGTAAGGTTTATCGTAATCTCATCAGCCCCTCGTCGTTTGGGTTGAGAGCATGGATCACTTATAAGGTCTCGAGAGCGAGGCCAAGGATCACGGGGAGCTGTGACGAGTCAGATCCCTGCGGTGCACAGTTATTGGGTGATCCAGGGGAACCTTGAAGTTCATAAAGCTGACTGTCGAGCTGACGTCCTTCTGCGGCTTCCTATGCAAAAGAGGATGTTGAAGGCGCTTTCTTAAACGTGTGTGAGGCGCTGGACACCTGAACGTGATCAACTTGTCGTCTGTGGTGTAGCTAAGGAAGGTTTGGGGTGTGTTGTGGTGTCGAAAGGAATGAATTGACGTCAGTTAAAGTTTGGTTTTCATTTTTCATCGCCACTACCGAGGTGTAAGTCTTTAAAACTTTAATTCCACTTAAGCTTGACGTGGTAGACTGACAGAGGACGTTCATGCTGGCCGTGAGATGTGCATTTCCAAGGATGTTTTGAGGAACGATAGAAAGATGATGACGTGCGAGAAAAACGCCGAGGCTCATAAGCATCAATTTGGTATTGATCTTGTGACACTGACTTGTTCCCGTGACGCACTGACGCGCTCCAACTCCTTTAGAAAGTCTTCGCCACGTTCCTCGTTACCTTTTAAACGTGTATCATTTTGTGTTGCACTGGAAAGGTCAAATCGATCAGTATGCTATCAATATTTGGCTCTAAATTTATAAGTTTGTGAAATATGAATCAAGGAAGCTTGTGTTTGTATTTTAATTGGTAATATAATATGTTGAATGACTTTCGCTGCAAGTTTAGTGAAATTGTATATTTCAGATAAATGTGATCTCACAACGTACATGTTGAACATTAGCTTTCGTACCCAGACCCAGGAAACTGATGTGTCTTATTATACAAATTAATGTATTTAGAGCGACGAGCGTGACGGACAAACATATAATCAATTGTTGTTAGGGGCATCATGCACTCGACCTTCCAATGATTACCTTGTGTTGTAACATAAAAACAAAATGGCAGTAACTATATTTGCTTCCAGTTTGTCGTCATTTTCCATTACTCAGTAGTGTGACGCACCAAGCATGTGTCACCAGGGAAGGCCAACCTAACACCCTAGTCTTGTGCTCGGTGTATTGATCAGTAAAATTATAATGCAAACATCTGCTTTTCTAGAAACAGGTACAATTTTTTTCCTTTCACGTTTTTTTTCGTATGCGCCCAATAATAATAACGTAACATTCAAAGGACACTACACTTCTCCATTTCACCCACAACTTTGTCTCCACCAGATCTGCGACTTCGGGTTGGCGCGGGTGGAGGAGCCTGACGAAAGCAAACACATGACTCAGGAGGTGGTGACCCAGTACTACCGTGCGCCGGAGCTCCTCATGGGGGCACGCCACTACACGCAGGCGGTTGACGTATGGTCCGTCGGCTGCATCTTCGGGGAGCTGCTGGGCCGCCGCATTCTTTTCCAAGCGCAGAGTCCCGTCCAGCAGGTGGGTCATGAAAAACGAGGTAGAGGGAGACTTTTTGCATCTCTACATTCATTGTCATCATTTGGGCGAAACACGATAAGTTTTAATTAATTTCTCGTGTTTCGCCCTGATGCTTTATTTTTTTTTCTTAATTATTAAGAAAAAAGTCTTTATGAAAGGCAAGGACCTTGGTATGACGTGGTGGCGGCCAGAATCTTATCTTGCTTTCTCTTTGTTTTAGAATGGAGTTTTCACACACACACACACACACACACACACACACACACACACACACACACACACACACACACACACACACACACACACAC
>JAPQNM010000018.1:25304730-25309730 GCA_029783475.1 Metacarcinus magister
GTCAGTATAGTATTAGGCTTCATGAGTCTTTTTAACTTGCTTCACCATCATTACCAGTTTAGTGTATTCCAATGTGTGTTCATGAACCTTGCATTTGCCCCAACAGCTGGAGAGGATAACAGACCTCCTTGGCACTCCCAACCTGGAGGACATGAAGTATGCCTGTGAGGGTGCAGTAACCCACATGCTGCGCCGCCCCTCCAAGCCACCTGCCCTGCCTGCCCTCTACACCCTTTCCAACCACGCCACCCACGAGGCCGTCCACTTACTCACTCAGATGCTCGCCTTTGACCCTGTGAGTGGGAGGAGGACACCACACCACACCACACCACACCACACCACACCACACCACACCACACCACACCACACCACACCACACCACACCACACTCACTCACTCACTCATTCACTACCACAAGCACAGCGTGGTCAGAATACCTGTATACTACTGCTACTGCACCTAATTTCATGAGCAGTATTTTCTTTATATTTTATCTATATTTATTTATTTATTTATTTTTTTTTTTTTCCCTCATCTGTTTACTACCTTTCATGGCATAGCATATACCATTTCTGGTCTCTTGTAACAACTTACACTCTGCATATACCCAAAAGACGGCTGGATTGTTTGACCTTCCATTCCTATAACCTATAACAAACACACACACACACACACACACACACACACACACACACACACACACACACACACACACACACACACACACACACACACACACATAATGATAACTATAATAATATTAATAGTAGTTATAATATATTGAAGAAGGATAGAAAAGGCAAAAAAGGAGGTGTGATGATAATGATAAAATCCATGATAAAAGTGATAGAAGTAGAGTATGGAAAAGGAAAAGTGGAATTGATACGTGCACAGATTATGACAAAATATAGAAAAGCATAAAAAAAAATATTGGTTGCATATGTTTCCCACAAAACAAGAAATTGTGGAAACAAGTATTGTAGAGTTGTAGCAAGGGATTGTCATGAATTTTAAGGAGTAAACAAATGACTGGGTAAGTAATACTATCATCTCGAGGGCCTGTTGCCTTACTCCTGGCGAGAGATGTCACAGGTCATCCTCAGTGATCAGCACGTTGTCATCTTCGTCTGCCTGCAATAACACAGTCATGATGCACAGAGTGTGAACATGTCTGTGGGAAGAGAATGCCTCTTGTATATGAATGGGAAGGTTGTGTGCTTGTGCTTGTTCAGACCAGATATTAATCAAATCCTGTGCGTACCCAGCTGGACTGTGGTGGACAGCGTTGGGAGGTTTCCTCTTGATAACCCTGTTTATTAGATGCCACATAGATCCGACATTTGACTGGTGATTGATGCTGTCGGCATACTTGTATACTTCCTCCAGGAGTCAGTACAAACACACTGCTGAAGGGCGATGAGATCGTTTCTGGCCGCCTGGTACTGGTGTAGATGAGCAGGTGTTGGTTGCCTCTGAAAGGAAGGACCATCTTCCTCTGCCTTTCTATCTACTTGTAGGATGCGTTATATTATATTATATAGCATCCAGGCACGGGCTTTTGGGGCGACTCCTAATGTGAAGTCTTGTGACACCTAGAGCAGCGTGTCAGGCATTGAAGTCACCTATGTAGATCATTCCATGATTTGTAGAAGTAGGGTCAGGTTAGCATCAGCAGAGTGGTACAGGAGTTGGTGGAGTATGGTAGAATGAATGTAACTTAAAAGATTATTTTTGATGTAATGGACATACAAGATGTAGCCAGAGAGTGAGCGAGCCTCTTCCCCAGGTACAGAGCAATCTACAAAAGCTTCTTGCTTGAATATAACATTAACATGTGGTGATGCCAACCTACATAGCACTTGAGTGAAGTCAATTTTGGATAATTTCTTATTCCATGGCATTCCAAGAGATAACGTGAAGAGGTATCTAGCAAGCGTGGTCTGCCTTAGGTTTTGGGGAAGCAGGGACGATGACGTTAAGGGAGCAATACCTGGAGGTGTAATGGCTCCTTTAGCAGAAGATCAACGAACTTCTCAATGCGAGAAACGAGAGCATCCAATTTTTCTGTGAGGGTGGTGACAGTAATGATGATGGCCTTGTGAGTCTCAACAAGAGAAGCAAGGGTGCACTTGGTGGTGGTGTGGTGATTGGCTAAACTGTCAATGCATTGTGCACTGAGATGCCAGAGAGGCAATGGCCTCACAAAGGATAAGGATTTTTGCAGAATCAGTATGGGAAGAAGGTGGAGGTAATGGTGTGGCACCTGGTCGTGGCCGTGGTAGTGATGGAGTGTGGGGTGGCACATTGTTGGTGAGGCAGGGCAGGGCATGAGTGTTTGGCACAGCCATGCCTCACTTTGATTCCGGGTTCATATCAACTGGAGCATTTCCACTTTGAAGTGTCTTGTGACAAATCCAAATGACAACGAACCAGTTAATGGGTGTCCTATTTATTTGAAACATTGGACAGTGTAGGTGCCAAGAAGCTCCTCAGCCAAGGCAGTGTCAATGGTGACAGAGTAGCAGGTTAAGAGGCATTTAGGGAACTTTCTGGGCCTCTCGACTGAATTCTGAACATCAAGGAACAAGAATAAGAATTAATTATTTGTGACCCTGTCTATTGTCTTTACATTGTTGTGAAATATAGACAAGGTGACTGTAAACATCTTAACCTCAGCTAACTCCTGATCTAGATGAAACGTCTTGGTGACGTCTGACAGCCATCAAAGCTCTTGAAGAAGTGCTTGACATATTCAGTCCTTGTGGCAAAAGCTGGTGAGACATGTGCAAGGTCGGAAAGGTATTCTCTGAAGATTGAAGGGAGAGAGGAAGCAATCGATGTCATTATACTATACTGATGACTGAGACTTACTGTCATTCTTTGCTAAGGCTGGAGGGTGGAGGCTTGCTAGATGCCTCAGAACTACCCCAGAAACAAGAGAGCTCTCTCATGGGCTGTTTACCAACATACTAAGCAATGGCAGATCGATATTAGTACAAGCTAAAGAACTATTTACAGCATTGTCACCATTGAGATATGTTAACAGTTGAAACCTACTGTCTGAGTGTCAGAAGTATGTATCAAGAGCTGGTGGCATCAGGAGGTGGCAAGACTGGTTGCTAAAATGCATCAGAAGCTTGAGTTATAAAGGATGTTGTAATGTGTTTTTAGGTCTCAGGAAACATTATCACAGAATATGTGTAAATCAAACGTCAAAAAATAACTAAAGAAACAAAATTCTTAATATAACTCCCTCACCAATAGCTGGCTATAGATGACATTCCATTTAATCAAGTCACTACAATACTTAGATTTCTTTTACATCATTAGTTATAGTTACTAGTTTACTTCTTTTTCTTATTTGGTGTATCCTTACAGAAAACTATAAGAAATTTATTTAGTGTGTGCAGTGTTATGTGAGTAATCTTTGTGTCACCAGCCATGGGTGGTTACTTGTTTGATATTTGTAAAGCTAAAGGTTCCCTAAGTAGAAAAAAAAAGCATATGATTACAGCAATGAATACAATCCATAGGTCTTTAAAGCAGTTATGAAGGTGAATGATAGATATGTTAGAAAACTTAATTGCTAAATTTCAGATTTTTGTTTAAGTACTTCACTGAAAATTTATATAATGTTTATTATATAAATCAACAAGATAATGATATAAAAACTTTCATATCCATATGTAGGAAAAATTGTGATTATGACAAACGGTTATTTAGTGGTGATTGCATGAATAACAATGAGGCTACATTGGTGAACACTACTGAGCAACTAACTCATTGTTGTGCAGGACAAGAGGTTGACGGTGACAGAGGCGCTGGCTCACCCATACCTGGATGAAGGCCGCCTCAGGTATCACTCCTGCATGTGCAACTGCTGCGCCTCCACATCCTGCGGCAGCCGGCAGTACACCCTTGACTTTGAGCCAACGGCGCCACATGCCTTTGATGACACCTGGGAGAATGAGGTGGGATAGTGTTCAGTTATCTGGTTCCTGAGCCATATTGTGTATGTTGTCTTATTGTTAAGAACATAAAGTATTTGTGTGACATCTTTACATGTGAATGAATGAAAATACTTATGTATGTATGTATGTACTTTTGTTTTTATTTGATAGTATGTACACAAGGCAAAAAAATTATTGACTCATAGGTTGTCACTCATAAGTTGTACAACAAGGCGGAATAAAGCAAAATTTAATGAGAAAATATTTACTCAAGATGATACATGTCCAAAACGTCAGAGGGTATGATATGTGAAGTGAAATGGTGTGAATAATTATTTGATTTAAAAAGAAAGGATAGTAGAGTTTGTTAAAAAAAAGTTTCCAATAGCAAGTTAATGAAATCGCTTATTAACAGGAAGATTTTTGTTGTAGAATGTTTGAAGAAAATGTGAAGGATGATTGAGAGGATTACAAGTGTAAATACAGTGATTACTAGACTGAATATATTTTTGTGGAATGCAGTCAGTGCATAAATATATTGAGGGTCTTACAAGGATAAAATAAAAAAGATGCAAACTTTTAAAGATTTTATTAGAAAAATGTATTACTATTACATAACGCTGATAATTTGTAAAACAATTATTATAGGAACAGATACAAAACAATATCATGCATTTTATATTTGATACTTTTATTTATCTGCAACAATACTAGTACCACCATATTCCCTGCAGGTTATAAAAGTTTGGAAAGATCCTCCTCTAGATTTTCTCCTATAAAAATACAAGGCACAGAGAGGGAGGGGAGAGTAATGTCTCCCCAAACCCTAAATGTCTTGTGTTGGCTACTCCCTTTTAAGGGAATATTAGCTGGGTGAATAGTCTGGGAAACCCTCTTCTGTATTCTTCCCTACGAAAAGACAAGGTGCAGAGGGAAAGGGGAGAGTAATGTCTCCTCAAACCCTATAAGCACCTTATCTTGGATACTTCCTTTACGGGAATATTTGCTGAGTGTGTATATATATATATATATATATATATATATATATAT
>JAPQNM010000018.1:25322230-25344730 GCA_029783475.1 Metacarcinus magister
TAATGAAGAAAACCTCCTCAAAATGCATAAGGTAATGCAGAAATATAACCCTGAATTATGGTGAAGATGTAAAATAATACCAATGGTTTTAAAGTTATTGAAGGAAAACAATAACATTTCATTCATTCATTCCGAGCTGTGGAAATTTACATGAAATTTTTGACAAATCATATATTTTGAAATAACTCGAAATGTATGAGGTTTACGTAAAAAAACATATAGAATATAAAAGAAAGAACAGGAGACGCCCGTCTATTGTTCTCATTACTTTTTGGTAAGGGGTGACAAGACTTTCGGACCACCCTGTAATATGATTTTCATTCTGTAGAGATAATCTGCCTCAGTGTTATTACTCACCAACATGTCATACCTTTCTCACATACTCCTTTGAACATTTAATGATTCTTATGTGATGCCACGACATAAGCCCCTTTCAGAATTCTTCTTTCTTTTGTTTTGTTTATACATTTTTAAAACCTGGCGCGTTCACGATTCCCGCCAAATCGGGAAAAATGCCACAGTCTTTCAGTTATTAGTCATGTGATTGTAATATTCTTCGCACCCCACACTGTACGCCTTCCCAAATGTTTTTATTCTCATTAACTATAATTTCGCCTTATAGTGTTTAGTTAAGAGACTTGTTTTGTAAAGAGATAAGAGAGAGAAAAAGGGGGATAGGTAAATACTAGTTGACAACTCGTCAGGCAGGACGCGCATTTTGGTACGAGATAGCCACGCACCCTCTCTCTCTTCTCGCTCAGTTGTCAGGAAGGAAACATGTATCATCATGGTGTCTGGTTACAGGTGAGGTATTCACGTTCCCTAATATCAAAATACCCCTAGAACATTAGTATTATCACTCTGAAGGGAAGGTTGTCAATAATATATAGAAAAAATGGAATAATAGTTATCAGTATAGGTGAAATAAGGTAGTGAAATATGGCCTCATGGTCACTCTTCTCGCTCAGTTGTCAGGAAGGAAACATGTATCATCATGGTGTCTGGTTACAGATGAGCGGCCTTCACGACAACACAAATACACGGTGAAAACTATCACACATTATAACACAGTGAGAGGTAACAGCCTTAGTGAGGATAATGCCCAACATCATATATTGTCCTTTGTCAGGAACGGTGACCACGTGTGACCTTGGTAAACAGTTAATACAGTGAATAGAAAAGCCTTCGGGGCCTGTAGCCATCCCATGTGGGAACATAGAACATAAACCATATGTTAATAGTGGGCAGCTTTCAATAAGTTCAATTAAGTATGATGTGAGATCCTTTGATCAACATCCTAAGAGACGGTTGGTTAACAACTCCTAGTAATTATCCAAATTTCAAATACTATGCCAGGGGAAATATGTTAAAAGGGGGGAGGGGGGAAAGATTATGAAGCCTAAGATAGGAGGGATATAACGTGTGTGATATGTATGAACCTAGGGAAGTGATCGGACCTAGTTTGTACTGTGTTATTCAGTTCGGGTGATTTTGTTTACTTATTAATCAGTTCTAATAATAGTGGAAGGAAATACATTGAGAAGTATGAAATATATTTGTTATCAAAAGTTAACTGGTCAAATTCTTTGAAAATAAACCCTGACTCAAAAGTGGTAAGGTAAGTACTTTGGAGGTGCTCAATACTATTGAAATAAGGATATGAAAAACGTCCAACGTTCTCACGTGCCCTGAGGAGGACTCAGCTTACTCTACCAAAGGTGTTAAATATATATATTCTAGTGTTGAGATTTAATGATAGTAATTATTTCATTTAAAGTAAAAATACATTCTTATAAAGGGCCCCCATGCCTCTTTACAAAAATACCTTGGGTGGTGGCAGCAGGAATAATAAGAGAAAAGGAGTTAAAGTAAAGAATTATTACAGGAGAATCTCCGGCACCACACTGGTGTCTGAGCAGTGTTAGTTAAAGCAACTTTGGCCCCCCGGCACCACACTTATCTTTAACTAATGGCTATTCTAGGTGCAGTCTTCACATGGTTTTATTTTCAAGAAGGTTTTAAGACTTTTTTGTGTTGGTAGAGACACATAAGTAGTGGTAGGGATACATTGAAGGTTGTGATGTGATGCAAATGATGACTGCTATCTTCAGGATCGACAGAGGAAAACAATAATTTGCAGAAAGATTCACTCAAAACGTAAGTATTTTTTGCACTTACCAGTCAATGTTTCTAATTATTCCTGACCACCTTTCTTGTATGACGTAATTTGGGCCAGGATTTTGTATCTGAGTTACGGTTACGCTAAACAATATTGAGGTGTAGCAGGCGGGTGTATTAGATGCTGCGTTATTTATTTATTTTTTCGTGTACTATTTACTTAAGAATGAGTTTTACGTATATAAGAAAACGTCAACATCTGATCAATAAACATCTTCCGATGATGCGTCAGTTATATTCACCTCGTCAAAATTAGTCACCGCTCAGCGCGGAGGAACACCTTCAATTGTCTCATATACGAGGTCGTCAGTCGTCACACTGACATTCAGGAGTCATGTTTGGGTTGTGAATGCTTTGTTCTCCCCAATAAAGGTAAATTAAGTGATAAATTTTTACTTCACAAAAATGCACCAAGATCTAAATAACACACTTTTCGTACATATTATTATGCATTTCGAATGATTGACATTAATTTTCGTCGCAAATCCTTTATTCAAGAATATCCTCATCACCCCAACCTGTGGGAATGCGAGGTTCTTGATTGGGGAAGACGAAATGCAGTGTTTTACTCTAAAAACAAGGTGCTAGAATCACTAACATAACCTAACAACTTCCTATTCACAAACGTTCAATGCACTGATGGTCACAAACAAATGCACGAACATACGCTTCTTCCTGGGGCAGAAACTAGGGAAGAAAATGACATGTGCATCTCCCTCAACCTTCGAGATGTGCACTTGTGTATTTTGTAGCCCATACACACTATGGCTTGTGCGCCGACCTCTGATTAAGCCTCTTCTATTTGTTCCCAATAATCTACTCCGGATTCTGCTCTGAATCCGAATCTGTTTTGGATTCGCTGGGTGCAAATAGAACATCAGAATCTGTTTTGGATTCGCTGGATCAAAACAATAACAATGAGAGGCCAGTCGCTACCCAGCCGTCACACTAGTCACTTCGAGGAAGTGTTGAGAGTTACAGCTTTCATTTCCTGATGCATTTATGGCGACAGCGGCACCCCTAATTATTAGCAACCTGCTTATTGTACAATAAAAAAAACTTTATATAACTAAATGTGTTATTGAAAAGACCATTAGATTCTTGAAAAGTAGATTCAGGTCTAATGAACCTCGAGGTTAACCTTGATGTTACACCTATTATTGTAGCATACTGCCCCTTCCACAATATGTCTTTGCAATTTCATGGTTATTTTGTGTAATCAGACACTATGGACACTCCTGATGAATCTACATATCAATCTAAATCTGAATTTGAGTTATACATTGTATAGGCCTAGAAAGGCCTCTTCCAGAAGATCTATTATAAGAAACTTGTAAGATTAATATAAATGCAGCTGCAAAAAGAGGCTTTTGTTCCATGTTTTCTTAATTCCACAACACACAAGTAAAGGATTGTTAGCCTTCGCTCGTTCTATGATTTAAAGTTAATAAAATCTTTGGCTAACATCATTTACTTTCTCTCAGCTAAACTTACAAGACTATTGAATCACTAGACAAAGTTAGGTTGCTTTAAAGTGCAAAATACAAAGTGTTAGGTTAATAATAATGCACATGCTGATTCTTTCATTATATTTCTGATATTGATTGATAGTCTATAATTAAGACATTTTATTCCTGCCTTTAATAAGTCCCTTATTACCTGGTTATGACTTGGACCTTTAATGTTAACTGGACCTCCAACCCCTGCTTCTATTTCTCCTACTGTCGTCTTTACGGGATGGCAACAAGAGGGATTTTTTTAACGTATTTTTGTTCTCCCTTAGCCAGTACCTTTTATATATATATATATATATATATATATATATATATATATATATATATATATATATATATATAAACTTTTTTTTTGTATTTCTTTACAACTACTGCTCCACCTCTTTATTATAAATATGAAGTGGTACATACTATACATAGTGTACTGAACACATCTGTGAAGGTTTTAGGCGGCGCTCACCATTATTTAGGTTATGTTATGTTAGGTTGGTTAGGTTAGGTTAATTTATGGTTAGGTTAAGGTTGTTAGGTTAGGTTACGGTTAGGTTATGGTTAGGTTGAGTTAGGTTAGGTTCGGTTCAGTTAGGTTCGATTATATAAGATTTTTACCTTTTATTATCCAAAAGTTAGAGTTTGAAACTTAGATTTTTTCTGGATTTGGGTAATATAATGTAAAAATCTTATATAATCGAACCTAACCTAACATAACATATCCGTAATCTAACCTAACAACCTTAACCTAACCATAACTTAACATAACTTAACCAACATAACCTAACATAACCTAACATAGCTTCAAAGACATTTTGCGAGGTAAATAATGGTGAGCACCGCTTGAAACCTTCACAGATGTGTTGAGTACTCTATGTATAGTATGTAAGACTTCATATTTTTAATAAAGAGGTGGAGCAGTAGTTGCAAGGAAATATCCCCTTTTTTTTATATATGTCTAACCTGTGGCGCCGGTAGGCTTACCCTGGTTAAGTTAGATTTGGGTAAAACTTCACTTTCACACCCGCCCAAAAAAACTTACATTCCCACATGTCCTCATGTTTATTGGGGGAAGATGGGGAATGGGAATATCTTATCAACTATTTATTTGCGACGGTAATGAGTGTCAGACTCGTTTGTGTATATCAATGTAAAACTCCAGAGTAGAGATTATTTTATCTACTTAATTTCCTGTCTTGCTCCACACTCCACTCCTTCACCTTGTACTTGTACTTAAGTACAATGACGTACTTGTACTTGGACTTAAGTACATAGCAAAGTGACTGTACTTGTACTTGAAAAAATATCCACATGCCCATGCCCTTTTGATAGTATTTTCCTGGCTCCTTGACCTTTTACGCCTGTGATGCTCTTGCTGAGGGAGTGAAATCCTCCTGTTTCCTGTTTCCTGTTTTGTCTGACTGTTTCTTTTGTGCCAACATATTCTGTATTATCTGACTTTTCTGATTAATTTCCTTCCTCTCTCACAGATGTAATTCGGGCTCTGTCCTTCATAAATACATACAAAAATGTCATCTGCTCTTCGAACTTCCATTTTTTATTGATGGTAGCAGCCTGTGCACTCTTTATTTTCTTGCTGATCTGTTTACGATACTGCATCCGTAGGGATTAATCGTTCTTTACACTCACATCCTGAAAATAAGTAGATAACGTGATTAACCAGTAGAGTGTGCAATAGGGGTTTCCATGGGTGCACAATTATGACGCAATTATGAGGTTCCTACAGCCTGAGCTGTGGCTCGCATTCGCACGCTCTCCAGATTAACTCCAGACTAACTCCACAAAGTCTTTTTAACCCGTAACGTGCGGCTGTGTAAGGGAATCCGTCCCGCTGTGCGGCAAAAAACGCCAGAAATCACTCGATGGCAAAATGAAATCAAAATTACATCATCGCATTAGTTTCATAAATGTGCAGCCGACAGTGAACTTATATTTGACTTCAATAGTGTATTTATCCGGTGACTTGCATAATTTAATAAAGATGCTGGTGAGATTTGGTAGTTTGATTTGAGAGAAAACGAAGTGGCTTGAAGGTACACTAATATATATATATATATATATATATATATATATATATATATATATATATATATATATATATATATATATATATATATATAATATATATATATATATATATATATATATATATATAATCATATACATATATAAATTTCCTCGATAAATCAGTTTTTTGGTGAATATTGTTGCGGCGACGCATTTAGCATGTAAATAGTGTTGTAGCAGTGTAGTTATTGTGGAGGCAGGGAGCGGTGGGTCACTCAGGCCTCCCTGGGGAGTGAGGAGGGTTGACAGGTGTCAAGATACGGTGACCTACGTATCTGTGTTTTCGGCTATACGCAGTCGTGGTGGGGTGTGTTTGAGAGACGTGGCTGGTTGTTGGAAGGAGAAGGAGCGAGGGAGTGAGAGAGTGAGGAGTGTGAGAGAGACAGAGACAGAGGGCCTTGGATGGAAGTGGACAGGGTGGCCGGAGAAATGGCATCCCTGGCTTCCTTAGGCCTGTCCTCACTAAGGGAGTGGCTGACTGGCTGTGTGGAGGTTGTGGCCTGACTCCTGGACGCGTGAAGGGCGTGGTACCTTGGAGGGAAGTGGAGAGGGTGGCCGGAGAAATGGCGCCCTTGCTTCCTTAGGTTTCACCTTCGCGAGGAGGGTGGGTGGCCAGTATGGCTGTGTGGAGGCTGCTGTGTGTGGACTTGTGGAGGCTGTGTGTTCTGGGTGAACCTCTTGTGGGGAACTCTGTGCCCTGAGGCTGTACTATTGTGCTGTACCCTGTAAGCGTGATGTTTGTAAATATACCAGGAAAGGAATAGTGTTGTCTGTGTGTGATTTGTGTAAAAACACCCCTTTTCTCGTCTCGCCAACCCCCGCTACACGAGCCCCAGGAGAGCGTTACCTCAGTTAAGGAGAGGTAACGTGTTTTGGCGACACCCTGCCTTGGAGGGGAAGTGAAAAAGGGGGGTGTGCCGTAACAATATTCAAATGATGTTTTGTGAGAAAATTATTCTAGCGGTTATATTAAATACCGTTATATATATTCATATTAAATGGGATGGATAATCATACTTCAAATCATAATCATACAGAGAGAGAGAGAGAGAGAGAGAGAGAGAGAGAGAGAGAGAGAGAGAGAGAGAGAGAGAGAGAGAGAGAGAGAGAGAGAGAGAGAGAGAGAGAGAGAGAGAGAGAGAGAGAGAGAGAATGTGGAATGTGTGATCCCAGCCCTAGGGAATTGGATAACGGAAGTGTGACAACCCCCCACCTCTCTCTCTCTCTCTCTCTCTCTCTCTCTCTGTCTCTCTCTCTCTCTCTCTCTCTCTCTCTCTCTCTCTCTCTCTCTCTCTCTCTCTCTCTCTCTCTCTCTCTCTCTCTCTCTCTCTCTCTCTCTCTCTCTCTCTCTCTCTCTCTCGCTTTGACCCAACCTTTATCTACTATTCCTCCTGTCATGTTTCTCGTCCTCCTCCTCGCTATTATTATTATTATTATTATTATTATTATTATTATTATTACTTGTCTTTCGGAAGCTGGAGAGTGAGGTATATGATAAGTATATCAGAGCTAGGCCTCTCTCTCTCTATCTCTCTCTCTCTCTCTCTGTCTCTCTCTCTCTCTCTCTCTCTCTCTCTCTCTCTCTCTCTCTCTCTCTCTCTCTCTCTCTCTCTCTCTCTCTCTCTCTCTCTAGTATCCATCAAAATCTAATTTTATATACATATAGCAATGTGTAATCTAATAATGTCAAATATATTTTTCACTTATAAAATAACCTATACGAATATACCGTAAAGTAGTGTACACAAAAGGCCAAATTAATATAAAATAATGTGGATAATATAATTTTACTTATTAGTATATGCAACAAACATTATATATATATATATATATATATATATATATATATATATATATATATATATATATATACATTATTACATATTATACATTATATAATGGGGAGGCGGTGGTACAGTGGACAAGCGTTCGATCCCCCGATATCCGCTGGCCACTTGTCATTATTTTATATCACCGCCGAGTGGCCAAAGACTACTCAAATTTCTGCCATACTGTCCTCAGACGGGACTTACAATGTTATATGCATTTGAGGCTTTAGCAGCGATTAGCCTCGCACGTTCTCAACATATTCAAGCGAGAACGTAAACTATCGAGGCGTCACTATAAAAAAAAATCTAAAAAAACTTACGTCAAATAACAGGCAAGAGGAAAGTCCATCCTGCTTCTATAACAAAAAAAAAGAAGCCTACTGGCGCCAATGATTTATGATATAGAAAACAGAATATACATATTATTTACATATTATACATATTTTTTCTATATACAGTTTTATATACATATAATTTACAGTTGTTTCAGCGTGTGATAATCTTTAAAACAACTGTACAGGCATAATGCAACGTTGCATTCATTGCATTTTGACGTCACACGCATACGTTTGCTTGGGCGTCTGGTTGTGTTTTTGCACACATAGCAATCCAGACGCCTCTTCTGTCCATTTAACGTCTCTGTTGGAACAGCAAAGTGGCGATTGAATGCATCTGTGATGCGATCAGACTGAGGTGCATGGCGGCGACTATTGATGGTGTTTGTGGGCTGACCAAACTCTTCAAGAAGCTGGAAAGCTATGTTGTGAATAAACTCATGCAGTTTGAGCTTCTTAGAAGGGTCCATTTCCCGTTTGACTAGCCAGAAATTGTAGGCATTGAGCATAGTTATGTCTATCATGTGGAAGAAGAACTTGTGGTACCACATGACAGATTTTCTCAAGCACTCAACACTAGTTATCTGACTATCAGACTTGTCCACCAAACGCATATTCTTGGTATAGTCAATCACAACATCAGGCTTCATGATAATTTTCTTCGTATTATAATGAATTTTACCTGTGGTGACTATATCGCCTTTATGGATGGTGGAGAGGAGATGAACTGGCTTCTTGTCATTCCATTTGACAGCAATAACTTTGCCTGACTATCTTCAGCTCTAATCAACCATCTCAACCCTAGTCAGTTATTTTTTTTTTAACTGGTAGGCTTGCACTTAGCCTTCTACCCCTCTGCCGACTAGGCTAGTCTCTCAACATAGCCACACACACACACACACACACACACACACACACACACACACACACACACACACACACACACACACACACACACACACACACACATACATACACACACACGCACACACACACACACACACACACACACACACACACACACACACACACACACACATATACACATATACATACACAGACACGCCCACATCGTTAAATCATAAACTTTATTGAAAACATAACTGAAAAAGCCACATCCAAATTATTTCACAACCAAAGAAAAATGGAGAAATTTCTCGTGAGGAAAACCACCAAGGCAACCGATGCACCACCAGCTGCAAAAAAGCTCAAGCTTCAAAAGTACGATGAGACGTACTTGCAGTTTGGGTTTACAGTCACGGCTGATCAGAGACCTCAGTGTGTAGTGTGTGCCGAGGTGCTGGCACACGAGAGCATGAAGCCATGTAAACTTAAAAGGCAACTCGAAACCAAGCATGCTGACCTTAAAGATAAACCCGCTGACTATTTTAAATGAAAGCTTGATGGCCTCCATCAGCAACAGTCAACCATTAAAATTCACAGTACTGTCTCTAAACAGAGTCTGGAGGCATCTTACGCAGTGGCCAAAAGAATTGCTAAACTGGGTAAACCACATACAATTGCCGAGACTCTCATTTTGCCAGCCACGCAGGACATGTGCAGAATAATGATAGGAGAGAGTGCAGCAGCCAAAATTGGTACAGTACCACTGTCCAATGACACAGTCGCTAGAAGAATTTCAGACATGTCTAATGATATCAGAGAGCAAATGATACAGATAATTAAAGAGTCCTTACTACGCGCTGCAACTGGACGAATCCACTGATATTGCTGGACAGGCCCAGCTCCTCACCTATGTCAGGTATCTGCGGGACAAGGTGATTGAGGAGGATATCCTGTTTTGCCTCTTCAGTCGCGCACTACAGGAGAAGCCATCTTCAATGTCCTCGATATGTTTGTCCATGGAAATGGTTTGGCTTGGGACCAATGCGTTGGCCTATGCACGGATGATGCGCAAGCAATGACGGGCTTGCTCGCGTTCACCAAGTAGCTCCACTTGTGAAATGGACACATTGCATGGTCCATCGCAAAGCACTAGCTGCTAAAATAATGTCAGTTCTCTTTGACTCCGTGCTTAACCAAGCCGTGCAAATAATAAATCACATAAAATCACGGCCACTAAACTCTCGCTTGTTAGGGGTCCTTTGCCAGGAGATGGGGTCAGGGCACGAACAGCTGCTTCTGCACACTGAAGTTCGTTGGCTCTCCAGGGGGCAGGTGCTGCAGCGGTTATATGAGCTGCGAGGAGAGGTGAAGTTGTTTTTGACAGAAATCAAATCAGATCTGGCGAACCATCTGGATGACACTATGTGGCTTGTGTCTCTGTCCTATTTGGTCGATATATTTGACAGCTTAAATGTCCTCAACCTGTCTTTGCAAGGCCGCGAAACTCATATTTTGCTCCTCGCAGGCAAAGTGGACGCCTTCACACAAAAACTTGACCTCTGGCATGGCCGCATCAGTCGATCATGTTCCCCAGCCTTGCAGACTTCATCACTGAAGCAGGCACGTCACACGATTTCTCCTCTTTTTCAATCAGCGTCTGAGCACCGGTCAGCGATGAGAAAACAATTTGCGACCAACTTCAAAGGGGATTATCGCTCTTTTGCGTGGGTTCGGGATCCATTTACGTGCACAGCAAACGAGCTGTTAATTGATATGCAGGAACAGCTTATTGAGCTGAAGAGTGACAGTAGGCTGAAGGAACTCTTTACTTCCTGCTCTCTTTCGTCATTCTGGGTAGCATTGATGCAGGAATACCCTCAGCTCTGTGACGTCGCCTTGAAAAATGATCCTCCCTTTCGCGTCTACGTATTTGTGTGAGGCAGGATTCTCAAAAATGACTGCACTCAAAACTAAAAACTCTAATCGTGCGCAAATCGAGGATGATTTGAGGCTCTGTTTATCAAACATTGCGCCAAGAATTGAGGATTTTTGCAAGGCAAAGGAGGCTCAGGTCTCACATTAACATCGCATACCTGCAAGCTTCTATAAAAAATGCAGATGATATGCCTACTATTAGGCCTACTACTACTACTACTACTACTACTACTACTACTACTACTACTACTACTACTACTACTACTACTGTGGGCCAATACAATAATAGCCTAGCCAAGGGCTATCTATCTATCTATCTATCAATCAATCTATCTATCTATCTGTGGTGGCATAGTTGGGGACAGGGGGTGGTTGAGTGGGTGGCGCAGGGAGTAGGGGGCCCTCAACTGCATTGAACCAGCTTTGGGGTGGCTCAGCTTGCAAAAGGTTGAGAACCCCTGGTCTAGGGCATTTAACCACTCAGGAAATTGTACTAGAAATTTGCCATGCAATAATGAAGAAGCTTATGGCTGAAGCTATTCCAACACCAAATAAAGAAGACTGGAAGCGAATTGCAAATGAATATTGGACTCAGTGGAACTTCACAAATTGCATTGGTGCTCTAGATGGCAAACACGTTGTAATTGAAGCACCTGCAAAAAGTGGGTCCCTATACTTTAACTATAAAAAGACATTTTCTATTGTTCTATTAGCTCTGGTTGATGCAAATTACCGATTCATATCAGTTGATGTGGGATCTTATGGCAAACATAGTGACAGTGGAATTTTTACTAATTCTAAAATTGAGAATCTCTAGAGATGGAACAGCTAAACGTACCAGAAGACGTTGCACTTCCTGGCACAGATGTGATTGCTCCACATGCCATAGTGGCCGATGAGGCTTTCCCTTTGAAGAGAAATTTGATGAGACCCTATCCAGGATCGCAGACTGAGCACGATGTAGAAAAAAGGGGTTTTAACTATAGACTATCTCGAGCAAGGAGGCTTTGGAATTTTAATGCAAACCTTCTGAATATATTTAAGGAGACTTAAAGCAAAGCCCTCTAATGCTAATGCTATTATTACAACAACATACATACTTCACAACATAATACATCCTGATGCTACATGGCTAGATACTGTTGGCATACCCTCTTCAAATACTATACTTCCAATGAGAGGGAGAGGGGGGAATGCTACAAGTGAGGCTTTTGGTGTTAGAAATACATTGAAAGATTATTTCAACTCCCCAATAGGCTCAGTGTCTTGGCAAAATGATAAGATATAAGGATATAAACATCTAAACAGAAAAGAATATTCCTTTACTGAATAGGCTAGGAAATACAGTCACAAAGGAATCCATAGGCCATTAATATAATTTATTAAATAGTCTACCATACCTTCGTAACCCAAATGACTGCCTATCTCCACCCAGCTTTTTCGTTTTGCCAGGGGTGAAGAAGCCAAGTTATACAACTCTGGCTTTGTCTTCACCAGTTCAATTAACAATTCATCTGAAACCACACAATGAAGTTATTTGTGTTATTATATTGAGTTTAGTATGTGTTTTCCTATCGCATTATGTATTTTCTTTATTAGATTAGTTTGTAATAAATTTAAGAAATATATCTTTCTGAATCAGTTACCTACCTTTTTCATAATCCCAATGCTGTGATTTCTTCTGGCGATCCAATTTTTCGTGAAAGATGCAGTACTCATCTCTCTGAGGGCTGAAGCAGGACTGGAGCGAGCATGTGACACTCATCCACACTGGCAGTTCGCTCCGCTCACGGTCCGCTCACGCTCCAGTCAAGATATCTTCTGAATGGATCGTGACTGGAGTGCGAGCGGAGCGTTCCTTGACCGTTACTGCCAGTGTGGATGCTTCCATTGACATGCATGTAATAATATTTGACCGGAGCATGAGTGGAGCGTGACTGGACCGTGACCGTCCCTATAGTGTGAATAAACCTTTATTGTTATCAGTTATTATATAAGCTGTCATAGTTAATACGTAGTTAGGAAAAAGAAGTTAGCAGTTAGGAAAAAAAATAAATAAATAGATAAAATAAGTTAGTAGTTAGAAAAAATAAGTCAATAGTTAGAAAAAGGAAGTACATAAATTGTTAGAATTAAAAAAAAAAATGATCATTCTAGTTTCCTATTTCTATGATTAGGTGTTAATATAAGGAGCTATTATTATTTACCTTATCTTTTTATATATAGTCCGGCAGCTTTATAAAAAAAAATGTGAAAACCGTACATGATTTACCTTTGGTTTTAAATTAGAAATAAGCAAATTTGGTTATATTTTCAGAGCATATTGTCATTTTTATTAATGTATTTATATCCAAAATGAGAGTAAGTGACTCTATTATTTCTCCTCCCCTTTTGTCCTTGCTCCTAATCTTTTCTTTCTCTTTTTCGTTACTTGTATCCAAAAAGAGAACAATTGACTCTCTCTCTCTCTCTCTCTCTCTCTCTCTCTCTCTCTCTCTCTCTCTCTCTCTCTCTCTCTCTCTCTCTCTCTCTCTCTCTAAACATGAACTGATTAACAAAATCTAAAAAATAATCCTAATATTCCTACTTAACACACACAAAAAAAATAGATAATAACAATAAGATTAATTAACTACTCTCATTAATCTTTTTGTCTTACCTGTAATTAAGTCAGACAGGTAAGGTCAGGTAAGTTAGCTCATTAACACCTGTATGACCTGTTCTTATGTTGTCAGCAGAGTGTGTCAGCAGTAGAAAATCAGCAGGACGTTCCTCTGTCAGTCAGCAGTAAAAAGAGAAGGTCAGGAAACAGCCCTTAAGGAGAACAGGACATAAGGAAGAAGAAGAAGAAGAAGAAGAAGAAGAAGAAGAAGATGGAGATGATGATGAAGATGAGGAAGATGATGATGATGATGCAGGAAAAGGAGTAGATGATGATGAAGAAGGAAGAGAAGATAATGATGAAGAAGAAGAAAAAGAAGGAGAAAATGATGATGATGAAGAAGAAGAAGAAGAAGAAGGAGAAGAAGATGATGATGATGAAGAAGAAGAAGAAGAAGAAGAAGGAGAAGATGATGATGATGAAGAAGAAGAAGGAGGAGGAGGAGAAGATGATGAAGAAGAAGAAGGAGGAGAAGATGATGATGATGATGCAGGAAAAGGAGTAGATGATGATGAAGAAGGAAGAGAAGATAATGATGAAGAAGAAGAAGAAGAAGGAGAAAATGATGATGATGAAGAAGAAGAAGAAGAAGAAGGAGAAGAAGATGATGATGATGAAGAAGAAGAAGAAGAAGAAGAAGAAGAAGATGATGATGATGAAGAAGAAGAAGAAGAAGAAGAAGAAGAAGATGATGATGATGAAGAAGAAGAAGAAGAAGAAGAAGAAGGAGAAGATGATGATGATGAAGAAGAAGAAGAAGAAGAAGAAGAAGATGATGATGATGAAGAAGAAGAAGAAGAAGGAGAAGAAGATGATGATGATGAAGAAGAAGAAGAAGAAGAAGAAGAAGGAGAAGATGATGATGAAGAAGAAGAAGAAGAAGAAGGAGAAGAAGATGATGATGATGAAGAAGAAGAAGAAGAAGAAGAAGAAGGAGAAGATGATGATGAAGAATAAGAAGAAGGAGAAGATGATGATGATGAAGAAGAAGAAGAAGAAGAAGAAGATGATGATGATGAAGAAGAAGAAGAAGAAGAAGAAGAAGGAGAAGATGATGATGATGAAGAAGAAGAAGAAGAAGGAGAAGATGATGATGATGAAGAAGAAGAAGAAGAAGAAGAAGAAGAAGAAGGAGGAGGAGAAGATGATGATGATGAAGAAGAAGAAGAAGAAGAAGAAGGAGGAGGAGGAGAAAATGATGATGAGGAAGAGGAAGGAGGAGGAGAAGATGATGAAGAAGAAGAAGATGGAGAAGATGATGATGATGATGATGAAAAAGAAGGAGAAGAGGAGAAGATGATGATGATGAAGAAGAAGAAGGAGCGGATGATGAAGAAGAAGAAGGAGCGGATGAAGAAGATGATGATGATGATGAAGAAGAAGGAGGAGGAGATGGAGAAGAAGATGATGATGAAGAAGAAGAAGAAAGAGGAGGAGATGGAGAAGAAGATGATGATGAAGAAGAAGAAGAAAGAGGAGGAGATGGAGAAGAAGATGATGATGAAGAAGAAGAAGAAAGAGGATAAGATAATGAGGAAGAAGATGATGGAGGAGATGAGGAGGAAGAAGAAGGAGGAGGAGATGGAGAAGAAGATGATGATGAAGAAGAAGAAGAAAGAGGAGGAGATGGAGAAGAAGATGATGATGAAGAAGAAGAAGAAAGAGGAGGAGATGGAGAAGAAGATGATGATGAAGAAGAAGAAGAAAGAGGAGGAGATGGAGAAGAAGATGATGATGAAGAAGAAGAAGAAAGAGGATAAGATAATGAGGAAGAAGATGATGGAGGAGATGAGGAGGAAGAAGAAGAAGGAGGAGGAGGAGAAGAGGATGAGATGAAGAAGAAGAAGGAGAAGATGATGAAGCTGAAGAAGAAGAAGGAAGAGATGATGGAGAAGAAGAAGAAGAAGAAGAAGAATGAGGGGAAGATGATGAAGCTGAAGAAGAAGAAGGAAGAGATGATGAAGAAGAAGAAGGAGGAGAAGATGATGATGAAGAAGAAGAAGAAGAAGGAGAAGATGATGAAAGATGAAAAGGAAGAATGAGGATAAGATGATGATGAAGGAGAAGAAGAAGGAGGAGAAGAAGATGATGAAGAAGGAGGAAAAGCTGATGATGATGAAGAAGAAGAAGAAGGAGAAGATTAAGAAGAAGAAGAAGAAGAAGGAGAAGATGATAATGAAGAAGAAGAAGGAGGAGGAGAAGATGATGATGATGATGAAGAAGAAGGAGAAGATGATAATGATGAACTCACAATAACTCAGAGTGTGGGGATCCGAGGTATTATGTATATCATTATTATTGTTACTACGTATCCATATTCGTGCGCACTGTATGTTAATCTTGTAACGTCTGGCAACTCTATTGTACTTTTGGTAACTGTGTCGACCCCGCTCGACCGGCCTTGACCCAGCCGCCCACACGAGTCGAGCATTCATCTTCTCTACGGCAAGGTCGTACTATTCGCTCCTCTGTTCAGTTCCTTTGGGTTTATTGTGTAATAAACCCACACACCACGTCTCCGAGCCTCTTATTACCCGCGCCATGCTACCACAACATTCTACAAGTGGTGGCAGCGGTGGGATAAGTCTGAACAAAGGAATAAAAAAAAGAAAATAACGAAGAAAAGTTTTGGCACCATTCCACCCGCATTTTATCGCCATTAACGCCATGTTCCAAACCACCCATTGTCCCCGCAAGCATTGTCGACCTGCCATGCCCTGGACTACTACTATGGACAGGTATATACTACACGGTTTTCTGCTACTCTGCTGCTACATCCACGCCTTGCCTGCTACTCCACCGTGCATCCACGCCTTGCCTGCTACTCCACCGTGCATCCACGCCTTGCCTGCTACTCCACCGTGCATCCACGCCTTGCCTGCTACTCCACCGTGCATCCACGCCTTGCCTGCTACTCCACCGTGCATCCACGCCTTGCCTGCTACTCCACCGTGCATCCACGCCTTGTCTGCTACTCCACCGTACATCCACGCCTTGCCTGCTACTCCACCGTACATCCACGCCTTGCCTGCTACTCCACCGTGCATCCACGCCTTGCCTGCTACTCCACCGTACATCCACGCCTTGCCTGCTACTCCACCGTGCATCCACGCCTTGCCTGCTACTCCACCGTACATCCACGCCTTGTCTGCTACTCCACCGTACATCCACACCCTGCCTGCTACTCCACCGTACATCCACGCCTTGTCTGCTACTCCACCGTACATCCACACCCTGCCTGCTACTCCACCGTACATCCACGCCTTGCCTGCTACTCCACCGTACATCCACGCCTTGTCTGCTACTCCACCGTACATCCACGCCTTGTCTGCTACTCCACCGTACATCCACGCCTTGTCTGCTACTCCACCGTACATCCACGCCTTGCCTGCTACTCCACCGTACATCCACGCCTTGTCTGCTACTCCACCGTACATCCACGCCTTGTCTGCTACTCCACCGTACATCCACGCCTTGTCTGCTACTCCACCGTACATCCACGCCTTGCCTGCTACTCCACCGTACATCCACGCCTTGTCTGCTACTCCACCGTACATCCACGCCTTGTCTGCTACTCCACCGTACATCCACACCCTGCCTGCTACTCCACCGGACATCCACGCCTTGTCCCCGCGTGTTCCACCTGCTCCATTTACTACTCCACCCACGAATCCTTTGTTGACGATACCACCCTCACCCCAGCAACACCCACGAAGCCATCCTTTGTTGACGAGGGACTCCACTTGCTCCACTCCACGAGGTCTCCACCGGACTCCACTTCACGTCTGCTTCACTTCAAAGGACTCCAATTGAGTATTTTTTGTATTTTCTATTTATTTATCTGAGGCTGTGAAATGCATTTAATTATATTTTTCTGTACCTCAGAGATCAGTTCTTATTAACGTATTTATTTTATATATTTTTTCTGAAGATACGTATATTTTTCCTTTGTGTTCTCCGCCATTTTGGTCCGTCATCTTACCCTCCACCCTTCTCCCTCACGCCGCCATCTTGGAAATTGACGTGCGTAGTTTGAATCTCCTCCACCCTCTCCCTTGTTCTTGTTTTTCGGCTGCCATTGTAATTTTGATCTTGAATCTTGTGTTTACTAGGCGGCCATTTTGATTTTTAATCTTGATCTTTAATATGGTTTGTTTACTAAGCGGCTATTTTGAATTATTATTATTTTTTTTTTTTATCCTTTACCCGTGGCGCCGGTAGGCTTAATGGAGGCCTTGGAGGATCGGCCTCCGCCCGTTAGTAGCGCGGGTTAAATTTTTTAAGTGATGCCTAGTTTCATATAGAGAGGCTCATGCTGCCAGCGGAAGCTCCTCGAGCATATAGCTTTGCAGTCCCGTCGAGGATAGTGTTATGGCAGCATATGGGTGATCTTAGGCCACTCGGTGGTATTAGCAAAGAAAAGTGGCCAGCACGTGCCAGGGCTCAAACTCGGGACCCTGAGCAGGTATGCCCGACCGCTAGCCACTAGGCCACCGCCTCCATACAGTCTATTGAAACAGACTTGTATTTAATTTTTTTTTGTGTGACTTTAAATTTTTCAGTGGAAATTTTTTTATTTTTATTTACAGTGAAACTTTTTATCTTTAACTTTTTTCTGTGGAGCGTATATATATATATATATATATATATATATATATATATATATATATATATATATTTGTACATTCTTACTAGTTTTTCCATGAATTACAGCACCGGAAGACTCGCTCAAGACCCCATTGAACATTGAACATTTATGTTGTTATCTTGAACGCCCATTTTCTTTACTCCGTGGATGTGAGTACCCCCACAGACAGTCTATTTCACTGATTTTAAAGCGGGTTTGTTTTGATATATATTTACTGTGTATTACTTAATTATTTTATAGCGGGTTTGATTTATTTACTTATGGAGTGTTCAATCTACACATTGCCTTATCTTATCGCCTCCGGGTTTTGATTTATTTATTTACGGTGTATTATATCTGCCTCCGGGTATATTTGATTTATTTCATGTTATGGTGTGTACCATCAACACTTTATACAATTATTTTTGTTGCCTCATGGTACCGGTATATTTATTTATTATTATTATTATTATTTTTTTTTTTACATTAAAAGGGTACTGGCTAAGGCTAAGGGAAAACAAAAACACGTAAAAAAAAAAAAAATCCCGCTTGTCGCCAGACCCTGTAAAGAGGACAGTAGGAGAAATATAGACATGGAGGGGAAGTCCAATTTAGTGTGAGAGGTGTCTTGACATTCCTCTTTTGAAAGAGTTTAAGTCATAGGCAGGTGGAAAAACAGACAAAGGAAGAGAGTTCCAGAGTTTACCAGTGTAAGGGATGAAAGAGTGAAGATACTGGTTAACTCTTGCATTAGGAAGATGGACAGAATAAGGATGAGAAGAAGTAGAAAGTCTTGTGCAGCGAGGCCGCGGTATGGGGGGAGGCATGCAGTTAGCAAGTTCAGAAGAGCAGTCAGCATGAAAATAGCGGTAGAAGATAAAGATGCAACATTGCAACGGTGACTTAAAGAGTCAAGACAGTCAGTTAGAGGAGGAGAGTTAATTAGGCGAAAAGCTTTAGACTCCACCCTGTTTAGTAAAACTGTATGAGCCCCCACAGACATGAGAGCCATACTCCATACATGGGCGGATAAGGCCCCTGTACAGAGCAAGCAGCTGAGAAGGAGAGAAAAATGGACGCAGACGCCATAGGACACACACTGTTAGAAATATCCATATTTTTACAGGGGAATGTTCTGTATTTTCCGACGGAGATTTTACTGTAAACTAAAATACGGTCATTTATGTGTAGGGTGCATGTTCACTCTATTAGAAAGGTAAGATATAATCGATTTATTCTTTATAAAATTTTTGGAATGCAACACTTAGTTTGCAGTAAAATGCAAATTACCGATTAAAGTTGCCTTTGATCTCATATAGTGTGATTTCAATAGTGTGACTGTGAGACTGTGACATCTGGCACATTTTTCTTGAGGTTCTTGCCAGATACAACCTACCATCGAACTGCTATATAGCGATCCTATTTTAACCAGATATTCTGTTCACAGCGTTTTTGTAATGATAATTCTTGAGATGAAAATGATTTTTTTGGTCTGGAAATTAATCTAATGAACTAATGCATCATTCAACAAAATTGTGATCCTCGGGGAAGAGCTCCATCGCAAGAAGGAAATATACCTCATCATGGTAAGTAAAACCTATTTTTCCCAATTGTGTGGACGTTTATGAATGTTAATAAGTGAATTAATCTAGGGGTAAATGCAGTAATAGGAAGAAGAAAAAAACGAGAAGAAAGGCGGGTTGCGCATTTCGCTTTGCTTTCGTCTGTTTAAATTACTTGTTGTCGCCAACCACTTAATTTTCTCGCTCCAGGAAAATAAGTATTTGCCTCTTTTGTAGTGTTGATCTTAACTGGTATACTATTTGCTAGGCTTGAATATGTCTAAATTGTGATTGAGTTAACCATTCACTGTTCAAAGTAATCAAGTCCAGGGTGAGGGAAGTGATCCTTCTCTTGCTTCATATACATGGAAAGTAAACCTGTGTAATAAAACGTGAAATCTGGATTTGTATGTTTATTTATTTATTTATATATATTTCTACCAGCTCAAGGGCCTCCACCTCAACGCTATCTTGAGCCTGAGGTGGTTAGTTTAGGGTCTGCTTCATATTGGTGCCCACCTATTTTCCTTATTAGTAGATCAGTTTTGGCCTTGACACTTCACATAATATTTTCGGGGATCCACAATGTGAATTTTTTTATCTTCTAAATTTATCAGTGATTTAGCATGTACTGCACAATCTGGGAATATACTCTTAAAGTTGAAAGAAGCCAATACATACTTAACTATGGATTCACAATATTCTTGCAATCTTTACTCTCATGTATCCAGATCAATGAAGGGCTATGTTAATCACTGTCAGCTACATTCAAGTGAATACAAAGTTTGTTTCACCTGTCCAGTAAGACAATGCAAAAGAAAGCTAAACTCATACTCAGGACTAAAGGCACATATATACCGTGACCATCAGTGTGAACCACAGACTGTTGTTGCTCAGCAGTCTGTTTCAATGCATGAAGATGAAATCAAATGTGAATCATCACTGTGTCAACAAATTTGTCATGACATTCCAGAATTACTTAAACATTTAAGACAACACATTCAAGAGGGAGCAAGTGTTAAGTGCCCTTTTAGACAGTGTCCAAAAACATTTAATAAGATATCCTCCTTTTCATCTCACATAAGTAGGTATCATCAATTTCATGGTATTAAAAACTTTTCCATTGGAATGATACCTGAAGAAGGTACCAGTGATGAAACACAAAATCTTAATGATTGCTCCTTAGGCCTAACTGAGGAGGAAAAATGTTTATTTGAGAAACATCTTGCTCTTTTCTATCTGAAGTTACAGTCTATATACTTGCTGCCATCTTCAGTTATTCAAGATATTTGTCAGGAATTTCAAAGCATTCACAGCCTTGGATTTTCAAACTGCATAGAAAATCTGACTTGTTCCTTAACAGATCTTAATATTCCAGAAGAAAAGATCAGAGAAGTTTTAAATGATATGAAGGCATCTGATATATTTATGAAATGCAATAGTGGACCACTAAGAACTGAGTACTGCCGCAACACTTACTTCAAAGGAAAGTTTAAGCACGTTCAGCTTCAGTCACTTATGTTGGGAAGGAATATGCAACACAAAAGTTGTAGTTTTCAATATGTACCTATTATTGAAACACTCAAATCCCTTTTGGATGATTATTCAGTCTGGAAGGAATACAAATCAACAGAATTACCAGTAAATCTAGGCACTGAATCCTGTCAGCATTGCTACAGAGATATTACTGATGGTGTTGCCTTCAAAAATAATATTTTATTCAAGGAGAAACCTAACTCATTAAGACTAGTATTTTATCAAGATGTTTTTGAAATATGTAATCCACTTGGCTCAAGTAGAAAAAAACACAAAATTCTTGGTGTGTATATGACACTTTCTAATTTTAGACCTCATCTTCGTTCTGTTGTCGACAATACTCTCTTGATATTCCTTTGTAAAGAAGTAGATTTAAAGCATTTTGGACACGATAAAGTATTTCAGAAGCTAGTAGAGGACCTGAAAGAGCTTGAAAATAATGGAATTCAAATACGTAATGAAACTTTAAAGGGTACAGTTTGTTTCATTGCCGGAGATAATTTAGGTTCACATGGAATTGGGGGTTTACAGAGAATTTCAGTACTGTTGAGTATTTTTGCTGGTACTGTACTATCACCTCAACTGATTTTCATAATGATCCTCTTTGTGTAGGTCCAAAGAGAAATCCTGAAAATTATAATGAATCTCTTAATATCCCATCCCAGAAAAATCATTATGTGAATAATGTAAATGGCATTAAATTTGATTCATTTTTCAATTCTTTAAAATATTATTATGTTGCTAATGCAGGTCTTCCACCTTGTCTCGGACATGACATCTTTGAAGGTATTGGGACATATGATATTGCATTGATCCTAAAACACTTGATTAACTCTGAGAGGTGGTTTACCTATGAAGAATTCAACCAACGGTTGATGACATTTCATTACCTTGGTACAGATACTAGGTCAAAGCCTTGTAAAGTTAATGTAAATGGAGATAAATTGGGTGGACAGGCTGTACAAAATTGGTCTTTACTGCGGTTGTTGCCTGTAATTATACATGACAGGATAAAGAATCCAGGTGATCCATTTTGGCAACAACTCCTTCTGTTGCATGACATTGTTGAACTCATTTGTTCTCCAAAAATTCAAGACTCAGGTGTTGCCTATCTAGCAGTGTTAATTGATGAATATCTAGAGCAAAGGAAAGCAAATTTTCCAAATGAAAGGCTAAAACCAAAACACTATTATTTGAAGCACTATCCTAGACTAATCACTGAATTTAGCCCCTTAATCCGTGTATGGACTCTGAGGTTTGAAAGCAAGCACTCTTATTTTAAACAGTGTATCAAGAATAGTCAGAATTTTATAAATGTGTGTCAGACTCTATCTGAAAAACATCAATTATTGCAAACTTACAAGCAGGCTGTTTCTTTTTTTCAGGAAACAGTTGAG
>JAPQNM010000018.1:25347230-25367230 GCA_029783475.1 Metacarcinus magister
AGTCTTCTTTGATGATTGTTTTCTCTAATACAAGGCAGGAATGGTAAGACAAGGTTGAGTTTTCTTATGTCTTATTTGTTGATACAGACTGATTGATATGATGAAGCCGAGAGAGGTTTGAGTTGAAGTCGTGACTGAGAGGACCGAATGACTGATCTCGCCAGAGTCTGAAGGTGATCTCCTATATGTCGAGTGGCCTAGGGTAGAAGGGATGAAGGACCTTCTACTCTGGCTGACGGCTTGAACTGAACTGATGATCTGATTTGGATCTGATAGCAGCCTGGATAGAGGGATGAAGGACCTCTATCCAGACTGACTGTTTGCCGTGAACTGAGTGTGACAGAGAGCTTTGACTGGGTCGAGGGATGAAGGATAAGGAACTGCCATCCCGACTTGAGAGATTCCTTAGGAGTCAAGAGGGATAAGGAGTGATAGTAACAGCACTCGTGGACACCTGCGGGAAAGGTGATATAGGACTCTAGGGAGTTTTGAGAAAAGGGTGACCCTGTTAATCTGATAATTGGAGGGTCACCATCTCCTGGGATTAAGACCAGGCCAGGTGGGAGATGTATCAACTTTCTCTCTCTCGGTTCCTAATACAGAGGGATTATGAATACTATTTATAGATAGAATGATACAATGCTTCTCCCCTTGGAAACATACGTCCTCGTATGTTAAGAAAAGACAAAGGGGGAATGTTGAAAATGAAGTTGTTTGGAAATTATACAATGCAACAAACAACACATGAATAAGAATACATAGAATTGAACATGAATATACATATATATACATGTAGAAAATGACATTGGAAACATACACATATATACATGTAGAAAATGACACAGGAAACATACATATATATACATGTAGAAAATGACACAGGAAACATACATATATATACATGTAGAAAATGACACAGAAATATGATATGAGCAATTTACACGAATTTGAATTGATACGATGAATACGTGATACAGCTGAATAGCAAGATCTATTTACACGAATTTGAATAGAAGGTACATAGACATGGGAGCGGATGACAGCGCTTCCCTGAGAATGAAGGATTAAGAAATACCTAATTTCGTGAAGATGCACTTAATGTGGAGGCTGCAGATATATTGGATCACGTCCGTTGAGGAAGGTGTCTGAGAGATGACACGTTCAGCCAAGGAGGGAGAGGGTGATGATGATCCGTGATGATTTGAGTTGTGATCCACACGATATTGTGGAGGAATCAGCTGGAGTGGAAGACGTGTCCCACTTGAGCTGGCTCCCTGAAGGCAACACGAGTAGAGGTACTGACCGCTTCTACTCTAGCTAGGTTGACTTGAACTCACTTGAGGAGGAGGCAGGGGGAAGGACTTCCACTTTGATTGACTGCCTGAAGAACTGATGAGGAGGCAGGGGGAAGGACTTCCACTTTGATTGACTGCCTGAAGAACTGATGAGGAGGCAGGGGGAAGGACTTCCACTTTGATTGACTGCCTGAAGAACTGATGAGGAGGCAGGGGGGAAAGACTTCCACTTGCTCACTGCCTGATGAGGATACAGCCTCGAGTGGAGGAATGAGGGGCCTTCCACTCGAACTGGTTACTTGAAGTAGACGATGCATTTTGAGGGAGAGAGGGTTCCCGATGATCCGTGATGATTTGATTATGTCGACGTCGAGACGGGCAGGAACAGGCAATGATACTCACTCCGGTAGACTCACTTGAACGGAGACTACTGCAGAAGGGGCGACGAAGGGTCGTAATTTCAGAGACGCAGACGAGGAATGCCAGGGGCGAGGTGGGCACGCGATGATGGCGCTCTGTGACGGGTGGGCGTGCGGTGATGGCACGCGGTGATGGGTGGCGATGGGCGGTGAAGGCGAGCTTTTGATCTGTGAAAACTTGGATTCTTTTGTCGCTTAGAAGGACATCATCCCACCTGGTGCCACCAGTATATTAGAATCGTTTTGATGAGTTCCATTCTCCATTCCAGGCAAGGAATGGTAAGACACAGTTGATAATTCTTGAGATCTTGATTTGTTTATACCGATTGATTGATATGATGAAGCCGAGAGAGGTTTGAGTTGAAGTCGTGACTGAGAGGACCGAATGACTGATCTCGCCAGAGTCTGAAGGTGATCTCCTATATGTCGAGTGGCCTAGGGTAGAAGGGATGAAGGACCTTCTACTCTGGCTGACGGCTTGAACTGAACTGATGATCTGATTTGGATCTGATAGCAGCCTGGATAGAGGGATGAAGGACCTCTATCCAGACTGACTGTTTGCCGTGAACTGAGTGTGACAGAGAGCTTTGACTGGGTCGAGGGATGAAGGATAAGGAACTGCCATCCCGACTTGAGAGATTCCTTAGGAGTCAAGAGGGATAAGGAGTGATAGTAACAGCACTCGTGGACACCTGCGGGAAAGGTGATATAGGACTCTAGGGAGTTTTGAGAAAAGGGTGACCCTGTTAATCTGATAATTGGAGGGTCACCATTTCCTGGGATTAAGACCAGGCCAGGTGGGAGATGTATCAACTTTCTCTCTCTCGGTTCCTAATACAGAGGGATTATGAATACTATTTATAGATAGAATGATACACACATATATATATATATATATATATATATATATATATATATATATGTATGTATGTATGTATGTATGTATGTATATATGTATATATGTATATATATATATATATATATATATATATATATATATATATATATATATGTATATGTATGTATATATATATATATATATATATATATATATATATATATATATTCATTTATTTATTTGTTCAACATTTTCAGAGACAACAGATTCTCAGAAATCGCAACTGATTAGTAATCAACTTGAAAAAGCAGAAATAAGGAGTACAGCTACTACATCTTCAACAGATGAGCTCAGCCTAGCTATATGGGCAGATGAATATAATGTGCCATGGATGAAATTTTCACAAAGAGATATCATGTCATTTGCACACAGAGATTTAAGACCTAAGCCATCAGCAAGACGGGAATTGATCAGAATTCTGGTAGATGATATTGCTAGGGTAAGTATGAAGCCAGGTAAAAAGGCACTCACGTCCATTGCTAAAAAGATTGTCAGGGCTTGTCAGGGCCAAGGGCCAATTAATATTATCTTTTTATAGAGTTGTGGGGAAGAAAAATCATGGAGTATGATACCCCGAATATATTTACACACACAAATAGCAAACAATAGGCTAAAAGCCAAAATAAATCACCAACGACGAACTGCTCGTAAACAATTACCAGAGCAGGGGTATGACACCCAAATAACTCCCTGTACAGCTGTCTGGAGGGTGAGATGCGTGACAGCAACACTCGGCAACGTAGATTGCTCCTCAGACAGCAGGAAGGGTCGAATGGTGTAGGTACAGTTGAAGGGCACACTGGAAGGAAGCCCAAGTCTCCAGAAATGCCTTCGGAATGTTGAGAACCAGCAGCAGGTGGTGAGGTGTTGTCAAGTGTGAGAGCTGAGGCGTTCTGTCCTTCTCCAAGCCGGTGGCGTGGAGCTTGGCTCGGTTAGACTACCCCCCCTACCCCTGGACAAGGGGGTGGGGTAGTGGCGGGGAAGCCGGTGAACAAGCGCCGGCAGACGAGAGTGGTAGTTCAACCACTAATTAGGGGAAGACGAGGCAGGTGCAGTTCCTCACACATGCCCCCACTAAAACATCTGCTGCACAGCTGATGTCGAAGAACTGCAGCTGACCAGGAGACATAAACAAACTTATAATATACTTGAGTGCAGGAAACAAAACTTGTAAAAGACTGGAGTGCAGGAAAACAAAATAAAGAAAAGCTATTGCCGGCTGAGAAGGTCGGCTCCAATGTTGTCTGTCCCGGCAACATGAACAACCCTAAATTTATAGGGTTGAAGACCTAAAGCCCATCGTAGTACTCTATCGTTTTTACCTTTGAATATCTGAAGGTATATTAGAGGCTTGTGGTCTACTTCAAGGATAAATTCCTTACCTCGAAGATAAAAGTCAAACCTATGAATGCCGAATACGATGGCCAGGCATTCCCTCTCGATGGTAGAGTATCGTCGTTCCCGATCCAGTAGTTTCCGGCTGGCGTAAGAGATGGGATGTGGACGATCATCATGGTACTGTAGGAGTACAGCACCTAATCCATAGTTTGAAGCATCGGTACGTAGGACGAAGGTCTGGCTGGGGTCCAGAAGACGCAGAATAGGTCCCGAAGTCAAGGCTTGCTTCAGCAGCTTGAACCGTTCAAGCAGATCTTCAGTCCACTGGAGGGGATCCCGTACCGGCTTCTTCAACAAGTCAGAGAGGGGGCCGGTAAGCTCAGAGGCCTGAGGAATGAAAGCTTTATAAAATGATATCAAACCTAGGAAACTCCGGAGTAACTTCTTGGTGGTAGGAGGAGTCATGGAGGTGATGGCAGTCAACTTGCCAACTTGTGGTTGAAGATGGTCGCGGGACAAAACAAATCCCAGATAGTTGATGGACTCTGCTCCAAACCGGCACTTTTTAAGTTTGACAGTCAAACCGTTTTGTTGTAGTCTATCTAAAACAGACTTGAGGGCAGAGATGTGAGTGGGCCAATCAGATGAATACACAAAAATATTATCAAAATAAAAAGAAACATTGGCCAAGCCAGCAAGCACAATCCTCATTAAGCGAATATAAGTGGCACAGGCAGTAACAAGACCAAAAGGCATCCGAGTAAATTCCATCAGGCCCTTGTGAGTTGGAAACGCAGTGAAGCGTCGAACTTTGGCAGAAAGTGGAACCTGGTAATATGCCTTACTCACATCTAGCTCTGAGAAGAACTCAGCACCAACGAACTTATGCAGCTCTGTCTCAATACTGCAGGATGGTTCAGCATGGAAAATAGTAACTGAGTTGAGTAACCTGTAATCAATGGCCATCCGATACGTACCGTCGGACTTCCTGACCATGATAACCGGAGAGCAGTGTGGAGAGGTTGAAGGTTGGATGATTCCTTGACTCAATAGTTGCTCAACCTCTTCCTGGTAGTAGTGCTGGAGATGGATTGGCACCGGGTAGATCTTCGCTTGTATTCTCTCCGTTGTAGTGAGGGTGATGTCGTGCTCGACAGTCTTGGTGCAGCCAGGTTGATCCGAAAAAGTAGACTGGTATGTGAGAAACAGGTCTTCAACCTGAGCAGACTGGTTCCAAGTGAGAGCAGGACTAATGACAGGTTCTTAAGCATTAGTTGGACCATCAGGTGTTAAAGCAAGCTCAGGTAAATCATCAATACCCTCACTAAAATAGGATGACTTACTCTTTTCCTCGGGCTCGCTTAAAGGTGAAATCTCGTCGAGGACTTGTAGCTGGTTAACTTGGGCCCGCCGGTGGTACTTCTTGAGGATATTGGCGTGGTAAAGTTTAGGTCCTCTTGGCATCTCGATCAAGTAGTCCACCTTACCCCGTTTTTCCAAAACTTTGTGAGGGCCACTCCAATCAACCAACAACTTGCTGGAGTCACTAGGCAGTAGTAATAATACCTCATAGCCTGGCTGGAATTGACGGTCTTGAGATCTTACGTCAAAGTAAGACTTATACCGGGCGATACTCACATCCGCGTGTTTGGCAGCAAGCTGGGCGCATTCGGTCAGTTTCTCCCGTAGCTCGATGACGTAACGGAAGGTTGATCTCTCATCTTCTGGGATCCTACGGTTTTCCCAAAGGTCACGGAGCACCGAGAGGGGACCCCGCACTGACCTGCCATAGAGGAGTTCAAATGGAGAGAATCCAGTCCGGTTGTTAGGGATCTCTCTGAGGGCAAACAAAGTAGGGATTAAATATCGATGCCACTCCTTGGGCTTATCAGAGCACAGCTTCCGAAGGGCAGACTTCAGGGTACCGTGCAGCCGTTCAACTCGCCCGTTTCCGCTGGGGTGGAAAGGCGTGGTGAAGGTGGGTTTTATTCCCAGTAGTTTGTGTAGCTCTGCCATAAGCTGGGAAGTAAATTGAGTCCCACGGTCGGAAAGTATTTTCCTGGGGATTCCCACTCTGGCGAAGATGGTTAGCAGAGCTTCAGATACAGATATGGTGTCAATATCTTTAAAAGGCATGGCTTCTGGAAACACAGTGGAGAAATCAATTAGAGTGACAATGTAACGGTGTCCTTCAGAAGATGGTGGAGACAAGGGACCTACCAAGTCAATGGCAACTCTGGAGAAGGGTTCAGTTACGACAGGTAACGGTTGAAGAGGTACTGGACGTACCCTATCCTTAGCCGACATACGTTGACACTTGTCGCAGGAACGGCAGTAATCCCGGATGTCTGCACACATCCCTGGCCAATAAAAGTCTTGCAAGACCTTCATCTGGGTCTTCCGGTGGGAGAAATGTCCAGCCAAAGGACCTTCGTGAGCAACACGTAGGATGACAGGACGGCAATCGCTGGGAACAACCAAGGATAAACCATTTACCTTTTGAAGGTGATCCGATGAGAGACATTTTCGGTACAGGAGGCTTTCCTCATGTATGAACTGGTATGTGGCACCATCCCGTGCTTTCTCAACTTCTTGAGTGGTAGCCTTTGATTGTAAACCCGTCAAGGAAGGACAGGATTCCTGAAGTTGACGAAACTCATCAGGGGTTACAGTCAAAGGATGGAGCTTAGGCAGAACTAGAGGGTGGACCCGTTTAGATCGACCGGCTCTGGTCTCCACAGCACACACTTGAGTAGTTGAGGACTCAACTGGTGGTAGATGCTGACATCCAGAAGGGAGGTTGTCCTTGTCTTGAGAGGAGAGGGAAGTTCCGGGCGAAAGCGAGTCATCAGGAGGCAACAGAGGATCTTGTAGGGAAGAAAAGTCAGTGGTGGCTTGGTCATGGTCACTATGGAGAAAATGGTTGTCATTACTGAGTTGAGAATCAGGACTATCAGGATCTTGTACTCCGGGAATATTCCCAACTAGAGCACTAGCAAATTTAATTGGGGCCCTTACAGCATCTGTCCAACCAGTGTAAAATGGGCACCGTAAGTAACACTTAACGACAGGAAATTCGTCGATGCGTCCCAAATAGTCAGCAACTTGTACTTTGGGGCAGAGTGATGGGTCAATGTCTGGCAAGGCTTCCTCAGAAATTACAACTCCAGAGCATCCAGTATCCCTAATTATAGAGGAAGACCATGACCCATTAATAGTCCCCGTAACTGAGAAGTTAGGCACTTTATGGTCCTCTAAACAAAATCCAACCTTATAGGGGGGCGTGGTAGTAGTTCCATCCTTGAATGCTCGAGGATTCCTGGGACAGCGTGGTCGTATATGTCCTGCTTCCCCACAATTGTGACAAGTCACGGTTGAGGGAGTCTGACTCCCAGGAGAAGGTAGAGGCTGGAGTGGAGTAGCAAGTCGAGGGGAGATTTTCTTAGCGTTGTTGTTGGAAGAGACCTTAGGATAGGTGTTGTGGGCGGATGCCCAGTCATCCGCTAGTTGTATTGCTTCCTTCAGCTTGGTAGGCCTTCTTTCCTTGATGAATAGGCGTATTTCTGCTGATAAGGAGGACAAAAATTGGTCAAAGATAATAAACTCCCTTAAATCAGCATAAACATTGGCCACAGAGGAAGACTCAACCCAAGAATCAAACATCCTCGATAACTGGGTAACAAACTGATGGTAGTTCTGTCCTACTCTAATCTTGTTTGACCTGAAATCCACCCGGTAGCCATCTGGAGTTTTACTGAAGCCTGTTAACAAGGCTTGCTTCAGTAACTCGTAATCCTCAGTGGTGGATGACGGAAGGGACGTGTAGAGTTCGGCAGCTTTACCAGTAAGGAGGCAACCCAGACGAACGGCAAAGGTATCTCTGGGTAAAACCAGCATCTCGGCCACACGCTCAAACCTAGTTAAATAGGTGGCAATGTCCTCTTCATCCTTGTATGGTGGTAGACTAGGTCTGGAAACAGGATCATGTGATGGTAGGACTGAGGGCTTACCTTTAGCTGCAATTTCTGCCAGCTTGATCTCTTTCTCCCTCTCAGCTTGTCTTTCTTCTCTTTCCGCTTGTTTTTCTTCTCTTTCCTTCTCAGCTTGTCTTTGTCTTTCTTCTCTCTCAGCTTGTCTTTCTTCCCTTTCGTTTTTCTGTTGTTCAAGGATCCACTGGCCAATTTCCTTGCCCTGCAGACCGAGGATTTCACCCTGCTCCTTCAGTTCTTGAAAGGAAGACATGGAGAAGACCACACAGAGAACACAATACAAAAACAAAAAATTGGACAACACCTCACGTGCAAAAATCTGGCAAAAGCAAGAGTTTGACGGCAGTCAAAACACTCATAACATTACTCCCGGGCCTCAGGCAGCAATGGCGCGCAGCAGCGACTTACAGATAACAACCCACAATCTGTAAAATGATAATAAATAATTGGTAGTTCTTATCCTGGCGAGGTCGCCAATATGTCAGGGCCGAGGTGACTACCAATTAATATTATCTTTTTATAGAGTTGTGGGGAAGAAAAATCATGGAGTATGATACCCCGAATATATTTACACACACACAAATAGCAAACAGTAGGCTAAAAGCCAAAATAAATCACCAACGACGAACTGCTCGTAAACAATTACCAGAGCAGGGGTATGACACCCAAATAACTCCCTGCACAGCTGTCTGGAGGGTGAGATGCGTGACAGCAACACTCGGCAACGTAGATTGCTCCTCAGACAGCAGGAAGGGTCGAATGGTGTAGATACAGTTGAAGGGCACAGTGGAAGGGAGCCCAAGTCTCCAGAAATGCCTTCGGAATGTTGAGAACCAGCAGCAGGTGGTGAGGTGTTGTCAGGTGTGAGAGCTGAGGCGTTCTGTCCTTCTCCAAGCCGGTGGCGTGGAGCTTGGCTCGGTTAGACTACCCCCCTACCCCTGGACAAGGGGGTGGGGTAGTGGCGGGGAAGCCGGTGAACAAGCGCCGGCAGACGAGAGTGGTAGTTCAACCACTAATTAGGGGAAGACGAGGCAGGTGCAGTTCCTCACAGGGCTTATCCAAGATCATTCTAAGATGAAATTGAGGGGAATTTAATTGGAACTGGATATGATTCCATACTGAAACAGATGCAGACCCGGTTTGAAAACATAAACAGAAAAAAGGCTGAATTTTCTATGAAAAGAAAACAGGATGAGTCAGATGAAGGTGAAGAAGTGTTAGAAGTTTGAAGCTCACACAAAAAAAACTTGTGTGATGAATATGGGTGCAAAAACTACATGCCAATGAACTTCCCTGATGGTGAATCAGAAAAAACTCAAGAAGATAAGAAAAATATCTTAAAAGACAAGTACTTATTAGGAGAAGCTAATCAAATAGAAGACTTAATGATGAGTACATACATTTCCCAGAGAATAGATATAAACAAGAATTCAACTATTTGCAGCCTACTTGTGGAATGGCCTTATCTGTTTCAGGAAACAGGAATGTTTATGCATTTTTGGAAGCTGACAGACATCAAGATTAGAGAAAAGATAGAATCAGCATTGGTCACAAATGGAGAGCATATTTTGAATTGGATCAAGACTGAACAAAATAAATACATCAGGAAAATTCACGAAGAGCTAGTGGAGGCCAGATGCATTGTTGGAAACAAAACCCCAGAAGTGCCAGCCATGATTTGTGCAATAATATCATACTTTGGTGATAAAGAGGAGTTTGTTTATCTCACGGTAGAGGTAAGTTTCCAAGAATGGTTTTGAGGGACTTAAACTTTAAGAGTTATGTATATGATATATATGAAATGCAATGCTTTACAAAATTTGGAGTACTACAAAACCTTTGTGTTATCCTAAGTTCTTGTTAATAGGTATGAGAATTGCACAAACACTAATCGTATGCTAGTCCAAGGGTAGTACATATTGATCAATATTTACTATTCTAACATATGTAACACTTCACTCCTTTCCAGAAGGATAATTTGTGCTATCATAGTAAAATGACGGTTCTTTGAAAGCATTTATTCATATTGCGACGCTTGGCATTACCACTCCAAATCATTGCCAGGTATTGCTTATTGTTCGTGTTACGTGCGGCTTATATAACATTCAGTGCAAGGTAATGAGTTGAAAACTAATGAAGATAAAAGAAATATTTGGCGCAAATGTGATTTGGTTCGGTTATAGACATCCTGTAGAGAAGAGATTATGAGAAGAGAATATTCATCATCATCATCATCAATGTGCTGTGGAGAGCAAGACAATGGTTGTATGGTAAGTAACTATTTTTTCTCTGTTGATCTTTAAAATAATTATGTTTTTAAGGAAGCGTGGCAAATAGAATAAAAGAGTATAGCGTGGCAAATAGAATAAAAGAGTGAAGGTAAACTTGGTACACAATATCGCGCATCACAGTCGTCAGTTGTTATGATTTGAGTGGCACGGCGTGGCGCGGCGTGCCAAGTTCCGCCCAACCGCCAGTCCCCTGCCCAGAAGTGACTAGTATGATGGTGTGTGACTGGCATCCCGTCGCCCCTCGCCTACCTTACAAGACACAAGCAGTGAGCTTTTCTCCTTTCACGATCAGAGTATGTATTGGTAAGTGGGAGATTGATTTCCCTGAACGTAAGGCACTTCCACATACCATAGTATATGTAGGGAGCTGAGGTATTATATATATTATTATCATATTATATTTGTATCTGGCGCGTTCACATCTATAATGTATGTGGCAACTATATTGTGACGTCTGGCAACTGCGACCCAGCACGTCGCCTCGCCTGACCTGACCTCCCAGCCGCCCGGCAGTCGGGCACAAATCTTTATACAGAAAGGTCACGCTCATCTCCTCTGTCCAGGATCCATTGTTTATTGTTTAATAAACCCACAGCCACGTCTCCGAAGCCTTATTCACCCAGCTACGCTACCATACATCACCTTACAAGTGGTGATCAGCGGTGGGATAATCGCTGGACAGAGAGAGAGAAAATAAAGGGAAAGTTTTGGCGTCCACTCGCATCCTTATCTCCAAGTCGCCATTTTGGAAGCCTTTGTCTCCGCGACTCCACCAACAAGCTTTTCACCTGCCCAGCCCCGAACTCATCTAATTCTACCATGGACAAGTATATTCTACCCTGTATATATGCTACTGCTACATCATCCACGGTTTGTCTGTTGCTACTCCACCTGATCCACTTGCTGCTCCACCCACGTGATCATGCTTCGTTGACGATACCATCCTCACGCCCGCGGAAATACCGTCATCTTCTAGCCCAGCAACACACACGTGGCCATCTATCATTGACGAGAGACTCCACTTGCTCCAAATCCACCGGACTCCACATACGAGGGACTCCACACCACTCCATCCACGAGGTCATCCTTTGTCTGGCCCCCCCACATACACGAGGACGCCATTGGACAACACCTCCACGCCCACATATACGAGGATTCCACATACGAGGGACCCACTTCCACCTACGCTGGACTCCACATCCACAACAAGAGGACTCCACATCCACAACAAGAGGACTCCACTTCACGCCCAATCCACTACAAAGGATTCACTTGAGTTATTTTTCTTTTTTTCTGTTCTCTGAGTCTGTGAAGTGCTTTTATTTTTATTTTTGTAACTCAGAAGTGTTTCTTAACATATTTATTTTATTTATTTTTTCTTTTCTTCTGAAATTACGTATTTTCCTTTGTGTGTGCTTGTCCGCCATTTTGGTCCACCTCCATTGTGTTTTCAAAGCGGCCATTTTGAAATTTGGTCTTGGTCTGAAAACGATCTTGAGCTTGTTTTTAAGCAGCCATCTTGCTTGTTTACGTAGCGGCCATTTTGAAAATTACTTGAAAATTACTTGAGCCTCAATACAGTCCACTGGAAAAGGCTTGTACTTTATTTTTTCTGTGACTTTATTTTTATTTACAGTGAAACTTTTATTTATAACTTTTCTGTGGAGCGTATATACATACATGTTTGCACATTGTACTAAGTTTACTATACATTGCAGCAACTGAAGCAACACCCAGACCCTATTGAACATTTCTGTACAAGACCTGTGCTGCAGTTACGTACATCCCGGACGAGTCTATTATACGTTTGTGAGTCTGTACTGATTTTAAAGCGGGTTTGTTTTAATTTTTACTGGGTGTTACTTAATTATTTTTAGCGGGTTCTGAATTACTTATTTCTTGTTGTGTTCGACATACACATTGTATATTGAGATGTTTACGGTGTTCCAATACACCTTATATTATATCCGCCTTCGGGTGAACTGAGTATTGTCTCTGATCTGAACTGAGTATTATTTCTAATCTGAACTGAGTATTATTTCTAATCTGAACTGAGTATTATTTCTAATCTGAACTGAGTATTATTTCTAATCTGAACTGAGTATTATTTCTAATCTGAACTGAGTATTATTTCTGATCTGAACTGAGTATTATTTCTGATCTGAACTGAGTATTTTACGGTGTTAAACCCACCCTGTCTTATCGCCTTCGGGTTCGATTTATTATACGGTGTACTACACACACCCTGTCTTATGCCTTTGTGCGACTCAGTTATTATTATATGGTGTACTACACACACCCTGTCTTATGCCTCTGTGCGACTCAGTTATTACTATACGGTGTACTACACACACCCTGTCTTATGCCTCTGTGCGACTCAGTTATTATACGGTGTATCACACACCTTAGTATTGCATCTATCTCCAGGGTATACTATTTTAGTTACTTATGTGTTGCCAATTGTCTTAGAATTTTTACTATTGTTGCCTTCGAAGTAGAAAATTGTGGTGTATTTCATATTTTCTTTTTGCATTATATAAATATATTTTTTATGCATGCCACCCATTTTTTTGTGTATTTCTTTTCATTTTTGATGTCTCAGTTCCTGCACAGTAATGTAACCATCCACGGGTGTCCTCGTTTCACCCGGTGTTTTTCGAAATGGGGACATTTCGCTGGTGGTGGCCGAGCAGTGTAGGGAGCTGAGGTATTATATATATTATTATCATATTATATTTGTATCTGGCGCGTTCACATCAATAGTGTATGTTGGCAACTATCTTGTAACGTCTGGCAACTGCGGGTGACCCAGCGCGTCACCTGGCCCGACCCCGCTCGCCCGGCAGTCGGGCACAAATCTTTATACAGAAAGGTCACGCTCATCTCCTCTGTCCAGGATCCATTGTTTATTGTTTAATAAACCCACAGCCACGTCTCCGAAGCCTTATTCACCCAGCTACGCTACCATACACACCTTACATATATATTGTCTTTAATCTTTCAAACTCAACAGATTACATAGACTATATATATATATATATATATATATATATATATATATATATATATATATATTATATATATATATATATATATATATATATATATATATATATATATATATATATATATATGTTAGTAATATGCATATAGGTGTTGAAAGAATATTCTTGTGTGTTCCATTATAAAGATGACAATACCATGTTCATTGTGTACACTGTCTTTATCGTTTCAGATGTTTTGTAAGCATCAACCCAGACAGTGGCAGCAGAGAGGTGGAACTTTACTACATTTTCCAATGATATTTTAACATACTTCTAAATGGAACATTCTCGATTATTTTTCTATCATTATATTCAGGTAAGGAATTTGACCAAAGATATTATATGAAATATTTTTATACTTTTATATTGTTTCACATAGGGGTGACATTTTACACTCAAGATATAAGTTGCCACAGTAAGTGTCATTAAGTAGTGTCTGTCATGGGGAATACTTCAATAAAAATATAACCTTTGTACTTGAAAATAAAATGCATATTAATTATCAATTACTTTGTAGTATTCTTTTTCAAAGGAGATGGTTTCCACAGTGATTCACAAATATTCTATGAACTGACTTTTCTTTTATATTTTTGTACAATATTTTACTTGAATTTCTTACAGAAAAGGGAAGCATTAATTATGGTATTCATTAGAACCTGTAAATACCTTCATAAAGGTATCTACAAGTTCTTATAAATACTGTAGTTATTGCTGGCTCAATTGTGGAAGAAATACAAGAAAATGCTATACAAAAATACAAGGATATGAAAATAGAAAAAATTACAGATAATTTCTGTTAAATATTTTACAGGAAAAATGTATTTTGTACGGTAAAGTGTTTACAGTATATGTAAATTTACAGATAAGTTCTGTAAATCTTTTTACAGAAAAACTGTATTTATTTTACGGATAAAATGGTTTACAGAACATCGTAAATTTTACAGAGAATGTTTGGCAGCATGGATGCCAGTAAATTTTCTGTAAAATTTACAATTTATTTTTTACAGTGCACCTAATTTCTTGGAAGCTGATTTAGCAAGAGTAGAGATATGAAATTGCCAGTTTAGATTTTTAGTAAAGGATAGACCAAGTGTGTTTAATGTGGAGGAGAGGAGAAGTTGAGTGTCATTGAAGAAGAGGGGATAGTTATCTGGAAGGTTATGTCGAGTAGATAGTTGTAGAAATTGAGTTTTTGAGGCAATGAACAAAACCAGGTTTGCTCTGCCCCAATCAGAAACTAGTAAAAGATCAGAAGTTAAGCGTCCTATAGCATCTCGCCTTGAGTTATTTAATTGTTGTTAGGTTGGGCGTCTGTTGTACGACGTTGAAAACTGCAAGGTGGTGTCATCAACATAGGAGTGGATAGGGCATTGAGTCAGATTTAGGAGATCATTGATGAATAATAGAAAGAGAGTGGGTGATAGGACAGAACCCTGAGGAACACCACTGTTGATAGTTTTAGAAGAAGAACAATGACCGTCCACTACAGCAGCAATAGACAGGTCGGAAAGGAAACTGGAGATGAAGGTACAGAGAGAAGGATAGAATCCGTAGGAGGGTAGTTTAAAAATTAAAGATTTATGCTAGACTCTATCGAAGGCTTTCGATATGTGAAGGCCGACAACAAAGGTTTCACCGAAGTCCCTTAAAGAGGATGACCAAGATTCAGTTAGGAAAGCAAGATCACCAGTAGATCTGATAGATGCCTCATTATCTTCTTGTTAAGGACAAACTCAAATTCTTTAGAAAGGCAGGAAATCAAAGTTATAGGGCGGTAGTTAGAAGGATTGGAGCGGTCACCTTTTTAAGGGACAGGTTGAATGTGAGCAAACTTCCAGCAAGAAGGATAGGTATAAGTAGAGAGACACAGACGAAAGAGTTTGACCAGGCAGTGAGCAAGTTCGGAAGCACAGTTTTTAAGAACAACAGGAGGGACTCTGTGAGGAACTGCACCTGCCTCGTCTTCCCCTAATTAGTGGTTGAACTACCACTCTCGTCTGCCGGCGCTTGTTCACCAGCTTTCCCCGCCACTACCCCACCCCCTTGTCCAGGGGTAGGGGGGTAGTCTAACCGAGCCAAGCTCCACGCCACCGGCTTGGAGAAGGACAGAACGCCTCAGCTCTCACACCTGACAACACCTCACCACCTGCTGCTGGTTTCTCAACATTCCGAAGGCATTTCTGGAGACTTGGGCTCCCTTCCAGTGTGCCCTTCAACTGTACCTACACCATTCGACCCTCCCTGCTGTCTGAGGAGCAATCTACGTTGCCGAGTTTTGCTGTCACGCATCTCACCCTCAAAACAGCTGTACAGGGAGTTATTTGGGTGTCATACCCCTGCTTTGGTAATTGTTTACGAGCAGTTCGTCGTTGGTGATTTATTTTGGTTTCTAGCCTATTGTTTGCTATTTGTGTGTGTGTAAATATATTCGGGGTATCATACTCCATGATTTTTCTTCCCCACAACTCTATAAAAAGATAATATTAATTGGTAGTCACCTCGGCCCTGACAGACTCCATCCGAACCGTAAGCCTTCCGAGAATCAAGGCCAGAGAGGGCCTGGAAAACGTCATAGTAAAGAATTTTAATTTTAGGGATGAAGTAGTCCGAGGGTGGAGGAGGAGGAGGAATATGCCCAGTATCATCCAAAGTAGAGTTGGTAGCAAAGGTTTGAGCGAAGAGTTCAGCTTTAGAGAAAGAAGAGACAGCTGTGGGGCCATCTGGTTGAAGTAAAGGAGGGAAAAATGAAGAAGTAAAATTGTTAGAGATATTATTGGCTAGATGCCAGAAATCACGAGAAGAGTTAGAGTTGGAAAGACTTTGACATTTTCTATTGATGAAAGAGTTTTTAGTAAGTTGGAGAATAAATTTGGCATGATTACGGGCAGAAATATATAGGGCATGAGTTTCAGCAGATGGATGGCTACGGTACCGTTTATGAGCCGCCTCTCTATCATTGACAGCACGACAACAAGCAGAGTTAAACCTAGGCTTTTTAGCTTTAGTATTAGATAAAGTATGAGGAATGTATAGCTCCATGCCAGGGATAATCACCTCTGTTATGCGCTGGGCACAAAGAGAAGGATCTTTGACATGGAAGCAATAATCATCCCAAGGAAAATCAGAATAGTACTGCCTCAGGTCCTCCCACTTAGCAGAGTTGAAATGCCAGAAGCACCTCTGCTTAGGCGGGTCCTGAGGCTGCACTGGAGTGATAGGACAGGTAACGGAAATAAAATTGTGATCGGAGGAGCCCAACAGAGAGGAAAGTTTAACAGAGTAAGCTGAAGGGTTGGAGGTTAGGAAAAGATCAAGAATGTTGGGCGTGTCTCCAAGGCGGTCAGGGATACGGGTAGGGAACTGCACTAGCTGCTCTAGGTCATGAAGGATAGCAAAGTTAAAGGTTTGTTCACCAGGTTGGTCAGTGAAAGAAGATGAAAGCCAAAGCTGGTGGTGAACATTGAAATCCCCTAAAATGGAGATCTCAGCATAAGGAAAATGAGATAGGATGTACTCCACTTTGGAAGTCAAATAGTCAAAGAATTTTACAAAGTCAGAGGAATTAGGTGAGAGATATACAGCACAGATGAATTTAGTTAGAGAGTGACATTGAAGTCTTAGCCAGATGGTAGAAAATTCTGAAGATTCAAGATTGTGGGCACGAGAGCAAGTAATGTCATTACGCACATTTGCGCAACAGCCAGTTTTGGATTGAAAATGAGGATAGAGAATTTATTTCACGTTATAGTGTGTTCCATCTACACTTTATATTATTGTATCTATACTGCTCCAGGGTATATTTGTTTTATTTCATGTTATGGTGTGTGCCATCAACACTTTATACTATTTTTCGCTGCCTCAGGGCATAGTGTTTCATGTGTTGGCTCCAGTTAGTGCTTTCACTTACTATTTGTTTTTGTCTTTGCTACCAAAGTGCATATTAACATATATGTTTTTTGTTTTTGCCGCCTAAGTGCATATTAACATATATATTTTTGTCTTTGCTGCCTAAGTGCATATTAACATATATATTTTTGTCTTTTGCTGCCTAAGTGCATATATTTTTTGTTGTCTTTTTGGCTCAGTTAAGCCAATTCATTTATATTATATCTATATTTTTGCCATATATTTAATTTCAATTGTGTGTTGCCATTTGTTTTAGTATTTTTATTATAGTTGTTTTGGAAGTAGTACATTTATGGTGTATTTTATATTTTCTTATTTCATATTTTCTTTTTGCATTTATATAGATATGTTTTTTACTCGTGCCACCCATTTTAATGTATTTCTTTTCACTCTTGATGTCTCAGTTTTCTACACCGTAATGTCACCTCCCACGGGTGTCCTCGTTTCATCCGGTGTTTTCGAAATAGGGACATTTCGTTGGTTGGTGACCAAGCATTGTGGGGATCTGAGGTATTATGTATATCATTATTATTGTTACTAAGTATCCGTATTCGTGCGCACTGTATGTTTGTAATACTTGCGTATTTACATACCCAAATAAATAAAAATAAATAATAGGTTCGGTCTCACTTTCCTTGTCAATTGGTCAGAGGGTAGGGAGTTCAGGGATAATGATATTTGAAGATGAAGTATCGAAAAATATATATTTGATAATTACTTATAAATATAAAAGTATCACTTAACACTTGATGAATGACCAGCACATTCGAAAATAACAGATGAGGGTTACTACTAGTTAGATTGTGCGCGAAAAAAATACAACACTTTTTAACCACTACTAAACAATTGGCCAAGTTAATTCCTATCACTTTTCTTTTGTCTCAGATGGAATATTCCTTCGGATCTGAGAGCGAAAGACGAGGAAACTGAGGTATTAACGACACCTTAACAACAGCCAATTAACACGTGGCAACCACTTGTTACCTACTATCACCTTCACAGTGTAATTCCTTCCTATCACTTGCCCTAGATTACTAATTTCTAACCTGCTAGACTTTCCCATATCACTTGGCTGGCTTCATTGACCTAGACTTTTGAACAGCAACAGCCTGTTCACGAAGGTAGGTGGAGATCGAATCCCAGAAGAAGAAAAAAAACACATTAGCCCTGGCGTTAAATACACTATAATGCATTTTCTCTACACTTATTCACACTCTTTAGTAATGACAAGCTTAACACATATAACGCACTTCATGATTTTTAAGAATTAACACTGTAGCTTAGCTAACTAATAACAGAGCTATAAATTCATACCTGTTCACGAAGGTAGGTGGAGATCGAATGCTGTATGCGTGGTCGGCCGGCTACCAGCTAACCAACAGAGTTGCCATATACCTCTATCTATACTTAACTCTCTAATAATTATAACTATATCCTAATTTCCCCTGACATACCATTCATTTACCCAAATTTCTGTTTTTAATTAGAATCATAACTACAACACCCTTCAGTCTCAATTATTCTTCCCCTACGAAATAAATATTACAATTACCACATCCTCGAATTTCTCCGTCTTGCTCACATCAACCCATTATTGGAACCTACAAAACTCTTCCATATGTTATGCTAAAATAACTACTCTTCGTTATACTATTCCACTGTAAGTATAGAAAAAAAAAAAAAGGATTATGGCGCGGAGGCCAGTGAATACAGGAGGGTATTGAAATACTGTAATTTCCCGACATACGCCTCCTAGGATAAACAGCCTTTCGCAAAACTACCCTTAAGGTGTGTAAGTACTTCACCTTATAATTACCTCGTCTCAATTTTCCCTACCTGAATACCTAGATAACGATAGTTACTTAAGATTAACAACAACCCCCCTTCATTTCTCATTTTCTCCTTCCACTATGCGAGTTTCAACTCGGGGGGGGGGGATAATTGACCTAATTTATGGTTACAAAAAAAAAGGAGCGTTACACATCCGGTGTTTTCAAAATAGGGACATTTCGTTGGTTGGTGGCCAAGCAGTGTGGGGATCTGAGGTATTATATATATAATTATTATTGTTACTACGTATCCGTATTCGTGCGCACTGTATGTTTATCTTGTAACGTCTGGCAACTCCAATGTACTTTTGGCAACTGTGTCGACTCCGCGCGACCGGCTTTGACCCAGCCGCCCGCATGAGTCGGGCATCCATCATCTCTACGGCAAGGTCGGACTATTCGCTCCTCTGTTCAGTTCCTTTGTGTTTATTGTGTGATAAACCCACACACCACGTTTCCGAGCCTCTTATTACCCGCGCCTTGCTACCACAACATTCTACAACAGTATATTCCCTGCAAGAGGTCCTAGGGGGAAGGAGTCCTGTGGCTACAGTCTGGTAGCCTCAGCACTAATTGTTTGTTGGGTGCGTGTGGTGATAATTCGTGCTTTGTAACAATATTTCTGGTCCTGGTTTTTCCAAAATTTGTCTAGTCTAGACTCGAACTTTTCCACCGAGTCAGCACTCACCACCCACTCTGGCAATTCATTCCAGTTGTTATCAACACGATAGGGAAACGAAAACTTTCTCAGATCCAGCTTAGTTCTTGTTTGTAAATTTTCTTTGAGTTCCCCTGTATAGTGTTATCCTCCCTCAGTTCAAAGATACCCTCGGTGCACTCACTGTCCTATATACCGGTGATAGTCTTATAAGTTTCAATTGGGTCGCCCCGGGATCTCCTGTATGCCAAGATGGGTAGATCTAGCTTCCTCAGTCTTTCTTCATAGGGAAGGTCTCTTAGGCAAGGCACCAACTTGGTTGCTCTTCGCTGC
>JAPQNM010000018.1:25382230-25384730 GCA_029783475.1 Metacarcinus magister
TGCTGATGACACGAAGCATCTGTACTACACATGCTACACAGGGACGAGACATTCACTGCGGGAGTATCTCTACTACACTTGCTATACAGTAGTAGGCGAAAAGAAGTCGTCGTCGTCGTCGTAGTAGTAGTAGTAGTAGTAGTGGTAGTAGTAGTAGTAGTGATAATATTATTATTATTATTATTATTATTATTATTATTATTATTATCATTATTATTATTATTATTAGTAGTAGTAGTAGCAGTAGTAATAGTAGCAGTAGTAACTCGTTTGAGTGACAGTAACAATAATGATAATAGCAATATTAATAATGATAATGATAATAATAGTAACAGCTGCATTATAAGGTATCGATATGATCGTGACTGCATTATTAACCATCCTAACCTCTTTTTTTTTTCTCTCTCTCTCTCTCTCTCTCTCTCTCTCTCTCTCTCTCTCTCTCTCTCTCTCTCTCTCTCTCTCTCTCTCTCTCTCTCTCTATCTATCTATATATATATATATATATATATATATATATATATATATATATATATATATATACATATGTACATGTACATACATACACACACCTGTTTCTTTACCCCGGCCCGCCCCGCCCCTCACATCGCACGTCGGGACAAACGGAACATTGCGAAAAGAACACTCCAATTGCGCAGGAAGGCCACACACACACACACACACACACACACACACACACACACACACACACACACACACACACACACACACACACACACACACACACCCTTTATCCATTCTTATATCTACATTAATGGCTGTACACAGGCTGCAGATAGAAGTGGTCAGGACCTCACCCGCTGCCGTCGCTCTGCATGCAACACACAGACGCATATTAGCATAAAAGCAACATTTACTGTATACACGCAGCAGCCTTCGTTATTGTTTGCGTTTTTGCCTGCTGCTGCTACTTCTGCTGGCCTGTACTGTACGTGTTGTTATTAAGGAAGGAAGATGTTTAGTGTTTAATTGAATCAGTTATATATTTTTTATTTTGTTTTGTTTCCATGGGATCAGGAAGGACGTAAGGTAGACGGAGGATTGGTGTTTGGGAGAATGTATTATTATTATTAATGTTATTATTATTATTGTTATTATTATTATTGTTATTCTTCTCCTTTTTCTTCTTCTGCTCCTCCTTCTTCTTCATCTTAATATTATTATTTTTCTTATTATTATTATTATCATCATCATCATCATCATCATCATCATCATCATCATCATCATCATCATTATTATTATTATTATTATTATTATTATTATTATTACTACTACTACAGCGGGGACAGTCAGGGTACAGCGGGGACAGTCAGGGTACAGCGGGGACAGTCAGGGTACAGCGGGGACAGTCAGGGTACAGCGGAGACAGTTAGGGTACAGCAGGGGAGGTGGGGGGGGGGCAGATAGGGCACAGCAGGGACAGAAAACCCCGTTAACAGCTGTGCAGTAACGTCGAGGATTCTATGAAAATGTCAGAGTCAACACGAGAGTAAGAGAGAAGAAAAAGAGAATTTGTCCCCATTATGCTTTACGAGAGGAAGTAAGTGCGTGTATTCAAGTTTAGTTGAGGCTTGTTGGGCCATTTTTTTTTTTCTCCTCCTTTTAGGCAACTTTCACCTAATTTCACCACCGTGTCAAATGCAGGGTATCTTTTGGGACTCAAGATATGGTCCTCCTGACGTTCGAGGACCAGCGGCTGCCATGGGAGAGGCAACGGAACCCTGCTGATAACTAGGAATCCAGTGAAACCAGTATTTTTGATAATCTTGTGCAACATCTTCGAACATATGCAGTAAAGTGTAACATGACTCATCAATTAAATCAACGTCTGTAAAAGTCAATAAACATTCCGTTAATCGAAATTAGAGCATCGTGTGGACGGCTGCCAGACACTAGTGTACCATTGACAGCTTCCCGCCCAGCTAGATTTGGGGTTTGTCTTCATTTACCAATCTAAAAAAAAAAAGATAATAAACAAATAAATAAACCACTCCTGCCCCATCTCAGAGACATAATGCTGTACGTAAGCGAGCGCGTTCCCACAATGACGTAGCGAATGAAACATTAAGGATCTGCACGATACACTATGGTCAATCCCCCGACATTTTCGTGTTGACTGTACTTGGGGAATAAAATACCAGGACACCAGATAACCTTGTGAAGCAAAAGGTGTATTGAACTGCAGCTCAGTGACTAAACCTAACAGTGACTTGAGCGCCATCTGCTAGTCATCTCAGAGTCTAAGCAGCGAATAGAAGAATGAAGCAAGTTTATAGTGTGCTAGAGTAGTAAAGAGCTTCCGTGGATACAACACTACCTCAAGGGTCTGTGCTCAGTTGTTCGAGATAATTGACGCGTAGTTCTGTTCGAAGCTTCAAAAAGGGAGCGTCGAGCGGAATAATCTGCGTTTCATCCGCGTGTGTGTGGTGGGGGTGTGGTAGGGTTCGGCAGTGTGTTCTGTGTGTGTGTTGGTGCCGGG
>JAPQNM010000018.1:25389730-25392230 GCA_029783475.1 Metacarcinus magister
TAAGAGGAAAATCCTATTCTAGACTATCACTATAACATTATAATGATAGATGTTGTCTTATTGGTACACTGCATAAGGAAAACAATGGAGGTTATCAAAAGCCAATTCATTTAGTATTCTGAAACCAGTTAGATCCTATTTGATCCTTCCATTATGGAGTGGAAACGTGTATAACCGCTTAGGAGAGTTGGCTTGCCTATCCCTTTGGGGAGAGAGAGAGAGAGAGAGAGAGAGAGAGAGAGAGAGAGAGAGAGAGAGAGAGAGAGAGAGAGAGAGAGAGAGAGACCCTGCGACACATTTCCCTTGTTCTCGTTCATCAACATCCTCTCATACAATTTTCTTATGTGATGCAGTCAAGTTCTTCCCTGCATTAAATAATTAGAGAGTTGGATCCACTAAGTGATTTATATGATAGAAAAAAAAAGTGCTGAAAATTATTAAAGTTGAACACATACTCACATGCATACTGACACGTGTAAGATGGAGTGATAAGGAAATTCAATGTTGCAAACAATATGTATCCTGAATTTCTCGACGCAGGAGCTGAACCCACTCGCCGTACCGTACCGAATAGTATCACTTACGTGTTAAACTGAACCGGTGCATGTAATAGTTCAGGCTTTGGTATCGAGTCACTGTCTTGGGTGTTGGGGTCAGTGTCCTCTAGCAACATTACAGTACAAGGCTGTAACACTTCACTTTAAAACCATGTTGATCCCTTTAATCCATGGTGGGCTTTAACCTCTTAGTGGCTCTTAAATACCTTACTTAATAAACTCTTGATTCACCTCGATAACCCGTTCTGGAGAGAGAGAGAGAGAGAGAGAGAGAGAGAGAGAGAGAGAGAGAGAGAGAGAGAGAGAGAGAGAGAGAGAGAGAGAGCTAGCTTGTTTGTGTCGCCGCTGGTAAACAAGATCAGCATCACATTTTATTCTCAACAAACATACCTTTTAATGAACCATCATCTCAATCTTACTAAACGACGCAATAATTCGGTCACCTTTATCTCCATTCTATAATTTTGTCATTCTCTCTCTCTCTCTCTCTCTCTCTCTCTCTCTCTCTCTCTCTCTCTCTCTCTCTCTCTCTCTCTCTCTCTCTCTCCTCGTCTTCACGGATAAAACTCGTCCGGTGAGTGTTAGTAGAGGGAAAATAGGAGTGGGAGGGAGGAAGAGAAGAAGGGAGGAAGAGGAGGAAGAAGAGAGGGAGGAGGATCAGTGTGGTGGTAGTAAGTTAGAGTGGATTGGAAGTGGCATCCAGTTCTTGATATGCTTGTATAAACTCTCTCTCTCTCTCTCTCTCTCTCTCTCTCTCTCTCTCTCTCTCTCTCTCTCTCTCTCTCTCTCTCTCTCTCTCTCTCTCTCTCTCTCTCTCTCTCTCTTTTACCCAAATCGTCCTCGTCTTCGAAAATTAAGTACACTGAGAAACATTAGTAGAGATAAGGGATGGTGAAGGGCAAAGACGAGGCATTATACGTTAGAAATACCGTACTACTAGGAAAGGAATACAAGTAGGTAAGGTATACTAATGTAAAGGAATGCTGGAGGGTGAAGAGGTGTACCCGTGGAGGGAGGGAGGGGAGGGCACTAGGCTGGAGGGTTAAGAGTGGGATGGGAGGAGAGGGAGTAGGGATCAGGAAGAGTGGGTGACGTGGAGAGAAGAGCGAGGATTCAGTGAGGTGTTGCGGGGTCAAATTGGGTATCGAGACGCCAAATGAAACTGTTGTGGCACCCTCCTCCTCCTCCTCCTCCTCCTCCTCCTCCTCCTCCTCCTCCTCCTCCTCCTCCTCCTCCTCCTCCTCCTCCTCCTCCTCCTCCTTTGTTACTACCTTTTGGGTTGTTTGTTATCGACGCACTGTTCGTCTGCGGGGTTCGGGGCGGGTCGATGCTCGGCAAGAGAGTGACCGACCACACACACACACACACACACACACACACACACACACACACACACACACACACACACACATTGATTCGCACTTTCACTTGTCTGTTATCTTTGGAGTTTTTATGAGTAACACCCCTCCCACCCCCCCTTCCACACACACACAGTTTATCTCCCTTCTTCCTCTCATCCTCTTCTTCCTCCTTCCCTCCTTTCCGCCCACATTCCTCTCGTTGGCGCCCTCCCCTATTCCCCACCTCTATCCCCGCCCCCGCTGGCGCCTCTCCCACTGTTTCATCTCCTCCTCCCGTCCATACCTCCCTACCCTCTCCTCACTCTCTGACCTTGTACGAGAAGGAGGAGTACCTGGTGACTCCTCTTTATGGATGAAGAGGAGAAGGAGGATGAGGAGTTAAAGAAGAGAAGGAAACGAGGAGGAACAGTTAGGAAGAACAAAAAGCAGCATTCTTGAGATAAACTATACTATTTGATCTAAAGTGAGAGATAGGATAATAAAAGGGAAGGTTTCTCCCCACCCACCGCTCCCTCCAACTAAGGTTGGCAGGAAAGAGAGAAAAAAAAAACATGCAGCTGGAAAAGAACGAAATTACATTAA
>JAPQNM010000018.1:25402230-25409730 GCA_029783475.1 Metacarcinus magister
TCTTTGGGACGACATATATAGACCGTCTTGGAACGAAAGGAATCTCTGAGAATTACGAGAATGAACCCAGACGTCATTCAGACATCAACACATTATCGTACGAGGAGAGGAAATGACGTATGTTCTTATATTGCGTGGGTGACATATGAGTAAGGTTTATGTATGTTGTATTAATAAAGCGTTAGAATTGAGTGTTCACGTTATCCAAGGTGAAGAGTCGGGAGAAATTTATTAACCAGTGATTTACAAACTTAATGTATGCTCTCTCAGGTGGTGTGAAGGTGGCGGTGGACTAGTAGGAATGAATTCACTTGCATTTATGTGGTCTGTTACTCACTGCCCGGTAATGGAGGAGTGTAGTGGATGGGGTGGGTGGAGGAGACCGTCTTATCGAGTTGTTTGATAATGGGAAAGTGGATGAGCCGAGCTTCTTATATAGACCGTTCCTTCTGCATCGTTTAAAAATTATTATATCAAGCCACTGCTACCACCACTGCAATACCATATCTAAGTGGTAATTAGTGGATGAGAAATGAGTTCAACCACCACCACCACCACCACCACCACCACTACCACCACCACCACTACTACTACCACCACCACTACTACGATAGCAAAGTAGGAGTAGAGAAGAGAAGAGACGAGAGAAGGATAGGCAAGGAATGTGTCTTACAGTTATCCAGTTTACAAGTCCTTAAATCAAACACTAATTACTCTCCTCAGACAAGACCAGTTACACACGTATATACTAGATGAGGAAGGAGTGAGTGAGTGAGTATAAGTGTGTATCAGCGTCAAGTGTGAGTGTACGTGTCAATGTCAAGTGTGAGGATAAGGAGGAGTCTCAGGTTAGGGGGTGTGTGAGTGTAAATATGAATGTGTGTGTGTGAGTGATGTATGAATGTTTTAGTGAAGATTATTAGGAGGGAGAGATGCTGTTTGTGTCTTGTATCAGGTGGATCAAATGACCTTCTGAGTGCTTGCTTGCGTGTGTGTGTGTGAGAGAGAGAGAGAGAGAGAGAGAGAGAGAGAGAGAGAGAGAGAGAGAGAGAGAGAGAGAGAGAGAGAGAGAGAGAGAGGATATGGCGTCATTGGCTAAACAAGCTGATTGAACGAAAATACACCGCCTATCTATGGTATGAATTATATAAAAACACACACACACACACACACACACACACACACACACACACACACACACACACACACACACACACACACACACACACACACAGGAGGTGACCCGCAAGTAATTGAATAAATGAAATCGTCAATAAACAAAATAGATACATTGATTGGTTAAGTTGAATTTTATGAAGGAAAAAAAAATAAATAAATAACTGAAAAAAATAGATACTTACAATTTGTTTTAGCGTTCTTTTAGTTGAAAATGTGTTCCTTTAGATTTTGAGGTGTTAAGTGGATGCGTTATGAAGGTTGTGTTAGGAATGTTAAGTGGTGTTATGAAGGTTGTGTTAGGAATGTTAAGTGGTGTTATGAAGGTTGTGTTAGGAATGTAAGTGGTGTTAAAGTTAAGGTTGTTATCGCCTCGTGTCTTTGGTTTTCGCTCATTCGGTCAAATTTTTCGTTGGTCTTCGTATGATTTTAAAAGAATGGCAATTATGCGTTTTTTTGGCCTTGGCGAAACTCGTAAAATGAGTCATTGGTTGTCTTTGTAGTTTTGGTTTTATCTTTCCTGTTTTTTTGTTTACTGATCTCTTTATTTATTATTTTATTGGTTTATGTATCTTATTATTATTGTGTGTGTGTTCTTTTACTTATTCAATTGTATTTATTGGTTTATTTTATCCATCTATTTACACTATTCATGTATTAATTTATTCATGTCGATTTATTTGCTTTCGAGAGACAATCAAAACCACACAGACACTTAGGTTCAAACTAGGTGGTCTGTCCTTAACCTAGAGTAAACATTATCTAAAAAAAACATTTGAAACATTTTATTATGCCTTACAGTAAATACGTATAGTGTTTAACAAGTGCAGAGAAAACATTATCTAACGCAAACACAATTACAAATAAACAAATTCAGAAGCAACATATAGTAGTAGTGAAACAGCCAGCCTCTTTAGCCGCCTCTTTCGGAAACCTTGTTGGAGGAAACGGTACTCGAGTTTGTTTCAAGAAATTTATTGTAATACATGACGTCACTGGTAAAGAAGAATTCAGTGGTCAAGTTGTATTTGTCTACATATTTGTTTTACTCCGTTACTATCCATTGTTACTATCCATTATTTGCGTCAACATTCGTAAACCCTTTAAGTATTTCCAAACACTCTATAAGGTTTCCTCGGAGGTTACGTTTCTCTAACAGGAACATATTGAGTCATGCCAGCCCCTCTTTATAAGATTTATTATGCAAAGAAAGAAAGAGAGAGAGAGAGAGAGAGAGAGAGAGAGAGAGAGAGAGAGAGAGAGAGAGAGAGAGAGAGAGAGAGAGAGAGAGAGAGAGAGAGAGAGAGAGAGAGAGAGAGAGAGAGAGAGAGAGAGAGAGAACCATAAATTTCCCTGCCATAAACCGGGAAGTTGATCATGACTACTAATGAGGATAATAGTAATGATGATGATGATGATGATGATGATGATGATGATGATCTGTTGATGGGTGATGCTCATAATAGAGTGGCGGGGACGGGGACGGGGACGGGGACAGTGATAGGGGGTGGGAGATGAGCGGGGTCGTTACGTAGGTCTGGCCACGTCCTTGCTGTTGGGGGGAGGGGGGAGGGAGGCGCGGTGAGGGGGGGGGTGTTGTGTTGCCTCGTCTTGTCTCCACATTCCTGGATTATATTCCGAGGGGCGTCGTGTGTGTGTGTGTGTGTGTGTGTGTGTGGTGTGTGTGTGTGTGTGTGTGTGTGTGGGGGGAGAGAGGAGAGAGAGAGAGAGAGAGAGGAGAGAGAGAGAGAGAGAGAGAGAGAGAGAGAGAGAGAGAGAGAGAGAGAGAGAGAGAGAGAGAGGAGTTCTTCCCCGTCTTTAGCAGTTCATTATTTTCTGTGATTAAATCAGGGACGGGTTTGAGGAGGAGGAGGAGGAGGAGGAGAAAGAGAGGGAGAGGGAGGAGTGGGACAGATGCACAGTAGAGAGGGAATCATACATGCTGGTCAGTCTTGGAACGCGGATATCGAGGGTTTTAAACTGAACTGGAGATGACCAGCACCTTTACTGATGACATTCATGCGTTTTTTTTTTCTCTCTCTCTCTCTCTCTCTCTCTCTCTCTCTCTCTCTCTCTCTCTCTCTCTCTCTCTCTCTCTCTCTCTCGTACTGACCGCTCTTATGGATAGAGTCACGTAGAATGCGGAGACAGCAGTCGGGACGAGACGAAGGCGAGGAGCTTGTGGTTGTCCTTCCTGTTCTACGCTGAGGTTTAAGGGACTAGCTGGAGGCAGGGCAGGAGTAGAGGTTTGGTGTAGGGGTCTGGAGGGAGGTAGTTGAGGCGGAACGAAGGGAGGGATAGAAGGTAGGGAGATGAGGGTAAGGAAGGAGAGGAAAGGGGGAAAGGAAGGGGAGGTGTGTAATACAGGAGTCTTGCCTTCCTCTTGGTAGTACCTGTAAAGTGTTAATTTGCAGGTATACGTGAAGAGGAAAGGAGGTGTGCGTACCCTTCCATCTTCCATGTTCAAGGTCTTCCTCTAGTTATTCTTCCTCTTGGTATTCTTCCTTTTGTTATTCTTCCTCTTCCTCCTCCTCCTCTTCCTCGTCCTCCCATGGCAGTCTCGTGTGGTCCTGGCTGGGTTGGGATGCGACGTGTCCCTTCTCTTAGCAGTGGATAGACGTGCATTGGAGGACTGAACGGCGTAGGGGTGGTGCTTATGGTGGTGGTGGGTGTGGAGGTGTTGTGGTGGTGGTGAGGGGGTGGAGGAGGTGGTGGTGGTGGAGGGGTTGGTGGTGGTAGTGGTGGGGGTGGTGGTGGTGGGATCAGTGAACGGCCTTGGGTGTTGAAGGATAGTTCCACCGACAATTATTATTATTATTATTATTATTATTATTATTATTATTATTATTATTATTATTATTATTATTATTATTATTATTATTATTATTATTAGTAGTAGTAGTAGTAGTAGTAGTAGTAGTAGTAGTAGCTGTAGTAGAAGAAGTAGTAGTATTGATAATAGTATTGTTGGTGTTGTAATTACTCAGTATAGTGTGTGTGTGTGTGTGTGTGTGTGTGTGTGTGTGTGTGTGTGTGTGTGGCTCGTTATCACCTGTGTTGTCTGCCTTAACTCATCACCCCGTCACTCCCACCTCCTCTCCTCCCCCTCCCCACTATACCCCAGCCCGGCCAGTCTTGCTTTGATTGCAGGCAGCGGTGGTGGTGGTGAGTGATGATGGAGGTGATGACAGAGATAGCTTGAGTAGTGGTGGTGAAAGTGGTGGTAGGAAGGATGGTGTTGGTGACAGTAGCGGTGGAGAGGGTGGCGAGGCGGAGGCAGGAAATCGGTTTAGTGGTAGTGTTTGTGGTGGAGAGGGAGGAGGAGGAGGAGGAGGAGGAGGAGAAGATGTGGAGGAGAATGAGTAAGGAGCTGATGTAGTAATGTTAGGAGATGGTAATGAGAAGAGTAGTTATAGTGGTGGTGTTGAGGAAGTGGTGGTTAAGGAAATTAGGAAGCTGTGTAGTGGTGGTGTTAGGGAGGTAAGGAAACGGTGTCCTGGTGTTGCATTGGTGGTGGTGTAGTGGTGGTGTTGAGGTGGTGTTGAGGGGGTGAGACATCCTTCGTTAGGCATTAATACATTCTGACAGCGGCTGAATGTTAAAAGGTAATGGTTGTTGGACTCGTGTAAGTGAGAACAGGTGGCACCCCGCAGGCCGAGTGTTGAAAGGAAGGAGGGAGGGAAGGAGGGGGAACTTGCTGCTTGCTCTCTCTCTCTCTCTCTCTCTCTCTCTCTCTCTCTCTCTCTCTCTCTCTCTCTCTCTCTCTCTCTCTCTCTCTCTCTCTCTCTCTCTCTCTCTGCTCCTCCCTCCCTTCCCTCCTTCACTCCTCTCGCTGCTGCTGCTCCTCCTCCACACCTCCTCGGAATTTGCTTTATCTTGTACTTCCTCCCACCTTCCCTCCCATCCTCCTTCCTTCCTTCCCTCCATTACTCTACTGCATCTGTTCTTTCCCTGTCATCCCTCATCTTCTTTACCCCCTCCTGTCATCATCTCCTTCCTTTTCCTCCACTTCCTCCCTTCCTTCCTGCCTGCCTGCCTGTCTCTCTCTCTACACCTCCCCTTCATCTTTTTTTCTTCTCTTACCATCAACACCTCTCTCATTACTGCTTCTTCCCTGAATGCCTCCTGCCTACCTTCCCCAACCTTTCCTTTCTCTCTCATTCCTCATTCACTGCTTCCTCTCGCATCCCTTCCTACTGGGTGTTGGGGGATGATGTGGTGATGTTAGGGGAGGAGGAGGAGGAGGAGGAGGAGGAGGAAGGAGGAGGAGGAGGAGGAGGAGGAGAAGGATGAGAGGAATGGAAAGGGGTCGGGGAAGGGGGGAATACAAATGGTTAAAAGGTGAGTGAAAAGTAATTAATGGTGGGGAGGAGGAGGAGGGGGAGGAGGAGGAGGAAGAGGAGGAAGAGGAGGAGGAGGATAGATGGTGGTGGTGGTAATAGGTATGGATGACGAGATGTGTGAATGTGTGTGTGTGTGTGTGTGTGTGTGTGTGTGTGTGTGTGTGTGTGTGTGTGTGTGTGTGTGTGTGTGTGTGTGTGTGTGTGTGTGTGTGTGTGTGTGTTGGCGTGGGTGCGTGGGTTAAGTCACTTGGCATTCTGACAGGACGGTGTGGTGACCAGTTGCATTACTCCCCGTCACTCCTATCCCCTTTCTCTCTCTCTCTCTCTCTCTCTCTCTCTCTCTCTCTCTCTCTCTCTCTCTCTCTCTCTCTCTCTCTCTCTCTCATCATCACCTCCAATTCAACATTCTTCAAACTACAATTTCTTTACTCCATTATTTTCTTTATCTTAATCTTCAACGTAGCACTCCTTTCTTCCTTCCCTCCCTCCCTTCCTTCCTTCCTCGCCATCGCAACTCCTCTCTCTCTCTCTCTCTCTCTCTCTCTCTCTCTCTCTCTCTCTCTCTCTCTCTCTCTCTCTCTCTCTCTCTCTCTCTCTCTCTCTCTCTCTCTCTCTCTCTCTCTCTCTCTCTCTCTCTCATTATCATAGTGTGCTTGAAATGGAAATTCTCCTAATGCAAAAAAAAAAAAAAAAAAATTGAAGTGTTTATGCAAATTGTTGTTTCTATAATTCTGAATTGTATCATTGACTTGCCTATTTTGTTTTTTTTCCCAGTTACATCTATCCCTTGAGTGCCTATGAAATTTTATTATATATATATATTTTTTTTAACTTAAGCATCATCTCTTAATAAGCAAGCCAAGAATGATAACATAAGCTCTATTTTTTCACAGTCTCCCTCCCAAACACTTCATCCCTCTGCTGTCCCTTTCGTCTGCTTTATCTCACCTTTGTTTATTATCATCTTCCTCTGACCTTTCGTCCCTTTCCCCTCCCCTCTCGCGCCTCGCCGTCCCTTCGTATTAGGTTCTGCCGCAGGACTGTTTGCTTTCTACCTCCCTGTTTTGTTTGGGACTGTGTTGTGGTCGGGAGTGTTTGCTTTTTCCTTCACTATATTGTGTCTGGAATGTGTTGGAGTCGGGGGAGTGTTGTGGTCGGGGGAGTGTTGTGGTCGGGGGAGTGTTGTGGTCGGGGGAGTGTTGTGGTCGGGGGAGTGTTATGGTCGGGAATGTGTTGTGGTCGGGAATGTGTTGTGGTCGGGAATGTGTTGTGGTCGGGAATGTGTTGTGGTCGGGAATGTGTTGTGGTCGGGGCTGTGTTGTGGTTGGGGCTATGTTGCGGTCGGTGTCGTGTTGTGGTCGGAGCTGTGTTGTGGTCTGGGATGTGTTGTGGTCGGGGCTGTGTTGTGGTCGGAGCTGTGTTGTGGTCGGAGCTGTGTTGTGGTCGGGGCTGTGTTGTGGTCGGGGCTGTGTTGTGGTCGGGGCTGTGTTGTGGTCGGGGCTGTGTTGTGGTCGGGGCTGTGTTGTGGTCGGGGCTGTGTTGTGGTCGGGGGGGTGTTGTGGTCATGGCTGTGTTGTGGTTGAGGCTATGTTGTGGTCTGGGGGTGTTGTGGTCGGGGCTGTGTTTTGGTCGGGGCTGTGTTGTGGTCGGGGCTGTGTTGTGGTCGGGGCTGTGTTGTGGTCGGGCTGTGTTGTGGTCGGGGCTGTGTTGTGATCGGGACTGTGTTGTGGTCGGGGCTGTGTTGTGGTCGGGGGTGTGTTGTGGTCGGGAATGTGTTGTGGTCAGGGGTGTGTTGTGGTCGGAGCTGTGTTATGGTCGGGGCTGTGTTGTGGTCGGAGCTGTGTTGTGGTCGGGCTGTGTTGTGGTCGGGGCTGTGTTGTGGTCGGGAATGTGTTGTGGTCGGGAATGTGTTGTGGTCGGGGCTGTGTTGTGGTCGGGAATGTGTTGTGGTCGGGGGGTGTTGTGGTCGGGGCTGTGTTGT
>JAPQNM010000018.1:25414730-25424730 GCA_029783475.1 Metacarcinus magister
CCCTCCTCTGCGTTCAGGTTGTTGATTGGAGGAACGCAGCAGGCAGCTCGGGCCTCGCAGGCATTAATCTGCACATGCCGACGCCGGGCCTTAGCGGCGGGCAGGCGGCAGGGCACGAAACGAAAGGACTGTGGGATACCAGGACGAGGTTGTTGGGTCCGACGTTTAACTTTGGCTTTCATTATTTTCATCATCATCTTTGTCATTGTTGGCAGCCACCGCTAGTCCGCTGCGAGGCAAATGTTCACTTCATTAAAGGATCCACGAGTAAAGTTATTGCCTGATACATAACCTTTATTAATGCGTCATTGTATAAAGCCTTCATATAAAGCACAGGCCGGGGATTTTTTTTATGTAACTTCTCTTCTTGGACTTTATCTTACTTTTCTTTGGGATTGTAGTTTTCATGGTTGTCAGTAGGAATAGGTTATGCATCAAGGATCATCGTAAAGGGACTGACTTGTAACTGAAGGTGTAGCAAATATCAGTATAATGTGAATTGACTCGGCTGTTGCTGAGTCAAAGGAAACACAATAGCTGCGAATTATAGAAAAAAACATCACGATTTTTTACATTATTATCATTTTTATTATTATAATCATTATATCATCATCCTCTCCCTCCTCACCCTGCTTACTATCGGTATTGTTGTTGTTGCCGTGGTGTTTCCAATCCAGTTTATCGTGTCCACCACCTGACGGCGGCACGGCGGTTACCTGCCCTTCGAGTAGAGGTCCTCCTCACTAACACTCGTACTCGTCCTCCTCCTCCACCTTGTTCTCCTCCAAGTTGCTCCTCCTCCCTTCTTCCCTTTATTAGGCTGCCCCTCCATCAGATTCTTGTGGTACGATGGTACGAGAGAGAGAGAGAGAGAGAGAGAGAGAGAGAGAGAGAGAGAGAGAGAGAGAGAGAGAGAGAGAGAGAGAGAGAGAGAGAGAGTGGAGTGGCGCCATGGACTGGTTTGCGGTGAGCTGTGCCGCCACCCGCCTACCCTCCAGCCACACACACACACACACACACACACACAAGGGGATGGAGTCAGTCAGGCTTAAACTCGCTGACTGACACATCCTCTCACGGCCTGACAGATCTTCGACACACTCACCGACTGACTTAACTGATTGACTGACTTCTATTGTCTGATGGAAGACGCACAAACAGACGTACCTGCTGACTTAAGTAACCTGCTGATTACTGAAATGGATGAGGCTGTCAGAGAGGATGGCCTAATGGTGCCTGTGTGTGTGTGTGTGTGTGTGTGTGTGTTGTTTGTTACTACCGAATGTTTGATGTTTGTAAGTAAGGCTGAATGGTTGTTACGAGTGTGGTTGAGTGCTTATCGGTTGGCTCTTTGATTGGCTGCTATGTCTGATTGCATAGCTGTTGTTGTCTTTTATTTATTTTTTTGACCTGCTATTTGTCATCTAGTGAAGTTAGTGAACATGTAATAGTTTAATAGTAATCACATAGTTGTTAATCTTGTTAGTGGTTGGTTGGTTGGTTGTTTGGTTGGTTGGTTTGCGGGTTGGTTGCTTGCCTGCTTGTATACCTGGTGGAAGGGCGCACTAATAATCACCTGTCGGGCGAGCTAGGTGACTGCTTACCTGGTTCACCTATTTTTGGATTATATACCTAAACGTGGCCTCGGCTCGATGCACGGTGGGTACAGTCAGCCCCCTTTCATCACCGCGACCCACTGTTCCTCCCTTCTTCCTAGGTGGTGGTGGTGGTGGTCCGCGTGGGTGTGTGTCCGTCTGTGTGTGTGCTTGTGTCTGTGGTGGTGGAGGCATTTGTATATAATTGTGTTGATTGCTCATGACATATGCGATAAATTGTTTAGCTTACCATGTATATTTTGTTATTGTTTTTTTTATTCTCTCTCTCTCTCTCTCTCTCTCTCTCTCTCTCTCTCTCTCTCTCTCTCTCTCTCTCTCTCTTTCTCTCTCTCTCTCTCCTTCCTCCTGTTTTCTTTCCTTCCCTTTTCTTTGTGTGTCTTCTTTCCTTCCATTATTCGTAAGTTTTAAACAAATCTGACTTTTTTTTTCTTATTATTTTACATTTTTCGCCTCTCTTTTCTTGAAACCTCTCATTCTTCTTCAAACTCCTTCCTCCTCCCTCCCTCCCTCCCTATCTTCCTCCCTCCTGCTTTTATCTGCCAGTCTGCTTCCATCCTTCCTTTCTTCCTCACACCTTTTCCTCCCAACTGTTTTCTCCTTTGCATATTTTTTCTTCTTTACATACTTTTTCTCTTCCTCCCTCTCTTGGGGTCCGGGTGGCTCTGTGGTGCAGTGCTCGACTCGTGGCCTAAAGGTTGCGAGTTCGTTCTTGGCTCACAGCTGCTGCTTGGTGAGAGGGTTAGCGCTCTCTCGTTAACCCTAGCAGCACTATATGGTCTATCACTACTTTTTCTTCTTCTTCTTATCCTTCCTCTCTCTGCTGTCCTCTCTATTATGTAGTGATTGCTATGGTGTAATATTTGTATATATTTAAGCTTAACGTCAGTCCATCTACTCTCCCTCACTCTATGCTCATCTTTTTTTTCAGTCTTGACCATTATACTAGGATTTTTTCCCCCTTGTTTTTCGGTTCGTATTGGGTTCCCCTCTTGTGCTTCCTCTATCCTCTTCCTCCCCTACCGTTCCCCTAACTACTGCAGACTTCAACTTCTCTCCTCCTCGACACTATCTCTTCATGACCCTTCCTGTCTTCTCTGTTTTTGTCTCTGTCTCTTACTCTGTCTCTTACTCTCTGCCTCTCATTCCCTCCCTCTCTCTCTCTCTCCTCTCCGCATCACTGCCTCCTTACCATTACTCCACACTCCTCTCCTTTGACATTTCCTGCTATCTTGTCTATCTTCCCCACCCACTCTCTTCTTTCCTTTCTCATTTAAGTGTGTGTGGGTGTGTGTGTTTTTCCTCCTCTCCTCCTCCTCCTCCTCCTCCTCCATGTTTTTCTTCCCTTGCCCTCCTCACACCCATGTCTTCACGTCTCAACCCTTCCACCTATGCCTTCCTATCCATATCTTCCCGCCCGTGTCTTCTTGTATGTATCTTCCTATCCATGTTAATCCGCCCATGTCTTCCCGCCCGTGTCTTCCTGGTTAATTCCTCCCGCCCATGTCCACCCGCCCGTGTCTTCTTGTATGTATCTTCGTGTCCATGCTCTCCCGCCCATATTTTCCCGCCCGTGTCTTCCTGGTTAATTCCTCCCGCCCATGTCCTCCCGCCTCCGCCTTCCCTCCGCTTATAATCATGCTTTTACTTGTGCAGGGAGACCAAAATCTCGGGAGATCAAGAGCTTTCCTCAACCAAAGATTTCAGCGGGCGGTGAGTCTGTGTGTGCGTGTGTGCGTGTGTTGGGGGGTGTGGGGGCATGATGGTGTTTTTGCATGTTTGTTGCATTTTGTGTGTGTGTGTGTGTGTGTGTGTGTGTGTGTGTGTGTGTGTGTGTGTGTGTGTGTGTGTGTGTGTGTGTGTGTGTGTGTGTGTGTGTGTGTGTGTGTGTGTGTGTGTGTGTTCTGTGGTGGCCAGAGGTAATCACAACCTATGTGATCCACTACAAGGCAAAAATCAACTTAAAAATAATCGATGGAAAGCAGAAGTATTGTGTGTCTCGTAAAACTCAAATTATATATATCCACTCAACATATATGTATATATTTCCTCATTTATTTAATTTTTTTTATCCATTTCAATATTACTACAAGTTAGAAATTCTCCCTGTTTTAAAATTTTCTTTTTATATAATTCATTGTCTCTTTTTTGGCCTTGAAAACACCCACTATTCGATTGAAAGTGGCACTAGTATATATTATGTTAATGTTCTATGAAAAAATTTATGGCGAATGATAAAAGTAAATAAAAAAAAAAATGGTAGGAGGAGGAAAACTTGGATTATAAGTGTGTGTGTGTGTGTGTGTGTGTGTGTGTGTAGGTTGCATGGTATACGTAAAGGGACGCATGGTGTGTGTGTATTAATAATGAGGGGACAGTGCATGGGTGCGTGGGTGGGTGTGCACGGGATGGGTGTTGACTGGGGTGGGGTGGTGCATGGAAGGGGGGAGGGTGGTGCACGGGTTTGTGGTTTTTTTTTGCATGCTAATGGGTGTGGCGGTGCATGGTGAGGTTTGGGCGTGGTGAGTGGTAGTGGTGCTGGGGTGCATGCGAGGGTTCAAGGGGAGGGTGTTGGGGGGGCATGAGGCGGTGGGGGATGGAGGTGCTAAGTGTTTATCATTAGCTTACAGATAAGAGATATCGCGGCTTAACCTTATCTAGGATTACTATGACAGGTTCACAGATTATTGATGATGGTAGTAATAATAATAATAATAATAATAATAATAATAATAATAATAATAATAATAATAATAATAATAGTAGTAGTAGTAATAACAACAATGATAAGGAAAATAGCAATTAAACCAAAATGATTTATTACGACATCAACAACAACAAAAAATTCAATAATAATAATTGAAACAAAAGCAATAGTTATAACAATGATAATAATGATAATAATATTAATGATAATAATAATAATAATAATAATAATGATAATGATAATATTAATAATAATGATAACAATCAAAATAATGATAGTGATAATATTGATAATAACAATAACAACAATAATAACAATAATACCAAAAACATAATAAAAGATATCAGATCACCAGATTATGAGAGAGAAAGAGAGAGAGAGAGAGAGAGAGAGAGAGAGAGAGAGAGAGAGAGAGAGAGAGAGAGAGAGAGAGAGAGAGAGAGAGAGAGAGAGAGAGAGAGAGAGAGAAAGCTAGACACACCGCAGATCTGATGAATGAACGCTTGTCTCCCGTGACAGTGACTAAATAATGAACCTGAACGTGCACCAACCATTAAGCACTGCGGCGGGGCGGGGCGGGGCGGGGGCGGGGGCGGGGCGGGGGCAGACAGGCCGGCGGGTGGTGGTGAGAGCAAGCCAGCAGCAGCAGAATGGAGGTCGCGCGTGGGAGGGTCGCGGCGCCGGTGAGGGCGGCTTGTGTGAGTGGGAGCGGGGGGGGCGGGGTGGCTGCCGGACAAGGATTGGAGCAGGGGTGGAGGGGGGGGGGTGGAAGGAGCGTCAGGGCGGGCGAAGTATCAAGAGAACAATCAATTTTGTGCCTGGGGTGGAGGAAAGGGCTTGGGCAGAGTGATGTGTGTTTGTGTGGCGGGGGAGGCAGGGGCGTGGAACAGCAGGGCAGGGGAAGGCAGGTGATGAGGCTGAGGGAGCGGCAGGGGACGAGTGAGAGTGGCAGGGGATTTAGGGAAAACACTGGTTAGGGCGGCTAAGTGAGAAGAGCCGGCAGGGATAGGGACACTGGGAGGAGGAGGAGGAGGAGGAGGAGGAGGAGGAGGAGGAGGAGGAGGGTCATGGGGCAGGATGAGAGGTGAATGGTAGTGCAGGAGAAGAGCTGAAAAGGAGAGGCAGGAGACTAAGGGGGGTGGAGAGACAGGAGGAGGAGCAGGAGGGGAAGCAAGGAACTAGAAGGAGGAGGAGGAGAAGGAGGAGGAGGAGGAGGAGGAAGAAGAACAGTAGAAAAGGCAGGTGGTCAGTGTAGGAAAGACAGAACTGAGGAATCGACCTCGTTAGCTTCCAATACCACATGCAGAACACACACACACACACACACACACACACACACACACACACACACACACACACACACACACACACACACACACACACACACACACACACACACATTTACACTCAACCAAGATTCAAAACACGAACACGGACACACTTGACAAAACAAAAGGAGGAGGAAAAAACTATAGTAAACCTACGATCAGGCAGACCAGTTCAAGGGCAAATCCTTAAATCAAAGACTAACCTCAGAATCTTCCTAAATGGGGTCCTGCAAGGCTCTACTCTCTCCCCATCACTGTTTAATCTATTCGTTCACTCACTCAACTACCAGACACAGATGTACTAACACACGTAGGAGACCCAACACTTGCCTCGTGACACCCTTTCCACCACATAATAGCTAGACATCCATATAGGTAAAATGTAATGGAACTATAGCTTATCCAGAAGTGAGTGGAGGCATCTGCCACTAAATCCACAATGACCCTTTTACATCAGTCACACGAGTCACAGTTTTTAACCAATAACTTCCTCTTGAGACGCTATCAAATAATGTTGGTCCTCAAACGCAATACTTACCTACATACAGGACCTTTAACCGATACAACAAACCAGTGCCAAAGCTGCAAAGTAAATCAATACACGGAAACCTCTCACTGGCACAAGTTTTAGGGCAACAAATTGAATCACTGAGTAAAGTTAAGAAACTGTCTAAGAACAAAACTATATCACGTCCATTTTTTCTGCGTCTCGAATCTGTCCAAAACCAACATACAAAAGTTTCACCAACACGAAAAAAAACAACAACATAGCCACACACACTTGTAACACACCTTCGTCACACTGCCAATACAAGACAACCTGGGCTTCTTAGGGACATAGTTCATCCCTTCAACACATGACACAACTCTCACCTGCAGGGTTATGCTGAGTCACTTCCTGCATCAACGCACAAAACAATAAACAACTAACTACCTCACATCTCCTGCTCGCACTACAACTACAACCCTTGAACAACACACAAGAACACCCTTAGAGATCCACGCTTTTGAAATTAGCTTGATACAGAGAGCCCACCACTCAGTACTCAGCCATTACCAGCACAAACAGACACAAACACACACAAACAGCACGACAGCACGCAAGAGACACTGCACTCCACACCCCACTATACCACACTACCACCACTAAGCCTCAATACAGACACACTAACCCAACACTACACACAAAACTTGACATCACTTCCAGCAAAGACTTCTGGCAGCGACCGATTGCCGTGCCTGACACACACGCACACGCACACGCTCTCTCTCTCTCTCTCTCTCTCTCTCTCTCTCTCTCTCTCTCTCTCTCTCTCTCTCTCTCTCTCTCTCTCTCTCTCTCTCTCTCTCTCTCTCTCTCTCTCTCTCTCTCTCGCACTGAGTTTGTGTAGACGTAAAATGATGGTAATAATTTTCACCAATAATATCAACATAACTTGAGAGGCGGCAGCAGGAGGAGAGATACGAGTAGGTGACAGGTATTGTTTATTTCTCCTCGCACCGAGAGAGGTCAAGGGCAAGATGAGAGGCGCCTTATAGTCCAAGGCTAAGATAAGACGGTGTAAAAGGGAGAGAGAGAGAAAAAAAAAGAGTAGTGTGCATATGTCAAGGGCAAGGTAGGAGGGTATAAAAAAAAAGAGAGAGAAAGAAAATGGGCCGAGATAGGTCAGTGGCAAAGTAAGAGTGAGTGAGCGAGCACAAAAAAGAAGACGGTCTGAGGTAGGTCAAGGGAGGAGGGTGTTGTGAGGCAGGAGGAGGGAGGGTGTACGTACATGTATAAATAATGTTTAGGACGTCAGGGTGAAGATGTGGAGTATATCCTAAATTATAGGACATTGATGGCGTCGCACCACACAGGATAAATAAACTGTGTCCATGAAGCTTTAAGAAAAATAAAACTACTGTGAACGCGTGTAATATATATTTATATGTATATGTAAGTAAGAAAGGATGAATATAAGAAGTGAAGTCATATTGCGTCTCTATGAAGGAAAAAAGATATGAATTAAGAGAGAAAAAAAAAATAGTTAGCTTATAATTAACTTGAAGAGACTGGATCGGCCTGTCTATACAATGCTTCTAGGCTATAACTGTCACTACTTCTAAATAGATACAATAACAAACTGGACACTTGACAGACAGTGAGAGAGATAAAAAGAAAAAAAAAGGAAACTTGACTAACTTGAAGTGAAGATGAAATCGAATTCCTCGTCACTCATTGAATAAAATGACGAAGCCAACACGGTAATAATTAGTATTTGTTCACCTGCAAACACGCCACGTCTTGATTAAATTGAAAACACTGAGACGCGCAGGTAACAAAAATTAGAAAAACATAAAGGTGAGGCGTAGTTAAGGCCGCCATGTGTCATAATGCTTCGTTCCGTGTATCAGAAAGTAGCATTTTGTGTCAGTTTGTCATGATTATTAAGCTTCATGCGTGTTATTTATCATGTACGTATTATTTATTTATTTATTTTTTTATTCATTGGTTTTGTACACACACACACACACACACACACACACACACACACACACACACACACACACACACACACACACACACACACACACTGTTATACATGCTTTTGGCTGGAGTATTTTTTTTTCTTTTATTATTTTTTGTTAAAGAAGACTTAGTGAAAAAAAATATGGTAGTACTGTCCCGCCCATCTCTCTCTCTCTCTCTCTCTCTCTCTCTCTCTCTCTCTCTCTCTCTCTCTCTCTCTCTCTCTCTCTCTCTCTCTCTCTCTCTCTCTCTCTCTCTCTCTCTCTCTCTCTCTCTCTCTCTCATTATCTCACTTCCTTCTATGTATGTGACTCCCATTATAAGCAGGACACACACACACACACACACACCACACACACACACACACACACACACACACACACACACACACACACACACACACACGTACACATCAGCAGCAACAATAATACATGGCCTTGGACGTACATATGTGTGTATGGATTTGTATTTTCAACACTCATAATTTTCCTGGTCGTGTTTGTTTAGGCGATGACTGGAAATAGCGCCGCGAAGGGGACGTAATGGTGGTGGTTTTGGTGATGGTGGTGGTGGTGGTGGTGGTGGTGGTGGTGGTGGTGGTGGTGGTGGTGGTGGTGGTGGGGGTGGTGGTGGGGGTGGTGGTGGTGGTGGTGGTGGGGGTGGTGGTGGTGGTGGTGGTGGTGGTGGGGGTGGGGGTGGTGATGGTGGTGGGGGTGGTGGTGGTAGGGGGTGGGTGTGGGGGTGGTGGGGGTGGTGGTGGTTACTTAAATTTTTTTTTTTTTCATCAAGAACACTTTTTTTCTTCGTTTTTTAATGTCATTAGTTATGTAATATCATCATTGTTTATTATTATTATTATTATTATTATTATTATTATTATTATTATTACTATTTTTATCATCATTACTATTTTCATTATTACTATTATTGTTGTTATATTCATTATTAAACGCTTATGGATAAACATAAGCTTACAGCCGTCAAGGCGGAATTTCTCTTCTTTGCCCTTGGAGTTGTAAATTGCCTAAGAGATAAGGTATTGACTTCCTAAACCGGGTATTGGGGGTTTGTATCGCTCCAGGGGTTAAGATGTTTAAAAAAGGAGGCAGAGGCGGAGTGTTCAGCATATGGATGTGCTGGATGACTGGATGCTGCTTCTGGCGTCCAAGTCCCGCCATGGGATACCTGATTATCGTCCTTCATTGAGTGTTCAGAAGTAACCCACATTTTGTCCTAGACACCTTAACTTCGACTGCATAGAATAGTGGGTTAGGTTCTCACGAGACGCACCACCAGCACACTAATGATACAAATTGTGCTGCTACAACGACTACTAATACTACCATCATCGCCAGTCACTCTTAGTCGTAGTTGTTGCCATGCCTGACCGGTGTTGTCCTTGCATGCTTGTATTACTCAGGCTCTTACGCTACTCTACCTTTCCTCCGTCTACTTCACTGCATCTCCTCCCTGTGTTGCCCTGCCTAAAGGGAGACTTATACTGAGCTGCTTAAGTCGACCTGTAGTGTGTCAAGTCTAATGCATTGGGTACAATAAACTTTGGCTCCGCGCCTTCCAGTTATAATTATGATGAAGAAACCAAAACAATGTGGAAATAAAACCTGAAATGGAACGAAATATGATCATCAGAAAAAGGACAGAGAAAAAAGAAAGGAAATAAAGCTGATAACTTTAAAACGAAACTAATTCATGACTGAAACAGTTTAGTAATGACGTGAGGGAAGAGTGGGGAGAAGTAGTGTATACTTATGTGTGGTGAAAGGCTGGCTACCCTGCTCACTTCTTGCCGTGAAAAGGGATTGGAAACGCCAGACTTTGAATT
>JAPQNM010000018.1:25429730-25432230 GCA_029783475.1 Metacarcinus magister
AGCAGCAATTAAGTGATTTTATATAGTTCTTTCTCTCTTTTTCTTATTTCTTAGCCCTTGATCAGTCACTTAATTGTGTTAGAAAAAGAATGCATAGTTTGTCTAACACCTGCCCGAAAAAAATCAAAATGGTGTAATGGTGTATACTTTTAAAACCTTCAGGAAAAAGGGCGTACATAACACTCGCATCATGGTTTCCCTACGCTAAGCCATTTTAGTTTTTTTTTCTTTAGTTATCACAGTTCATTGTATCGAGTCAGTTTTGCATATATATAAATATATATATAAATATATATATATATATATATATATATATATATATATATATATATATGTATATATATATGTATATATATATATATATGTATATATATATGTATGTATATATATATATATATATATATATATATATATATATGTATATATATATGTATGTATATATATATGTATGTATATATATATGTATATATATATATATATATATATATACTTTTATATATATATATATATATATTTACATATACATACATAGATAATTTATTATATACATACATACATTCATGCATACATATTACACCCAGCTATGGGTGTACTATGTAGTAGCGGGTCAGACGGGAAATTCTCCCTCAGAATCTCTGCGTCCCTGCCCTTGGCCAGCAGTAAGCCGAGCCCCTAACCTGGCTGGTTGGTGTGTGGCTTGCAACTCTTCCCCGTAAAACTTTTTCCTACTGCCACGACCAGAATAAGGAGTAGAGGCCGGGGTCGAGGCTTTGGGCGCGGGCGAGGCTTTGGCCGCGACCCCGACCCGGTTTTGCTGGGGGGTTCATCCACTCAGATCCCTGTGATGCCAAGACATCAGGGTGGCCTGATGGACGAAATGACGGGTGCAGGGTAAAGCCCACGAGACCCCTGCAACCTGAATGGTGTGGGAGGATCCCTTAGCCATGCTCTTAGTTCTGGGGGTGACCGAGGGGCTGCAGAAGCGGCGCCTACTCACCTAACCAGCTCTGGTGTAAATCTCCGGCGGGTTCTGCGTGTGGGCTTCTGGAACATGCTAATCCTCTCAGAGGGCCACCGACTACCTCATCTATCGGATGAACTCAGTAGGCTGAGGATGGATATAGTGGGACTTTCTGAGACGAGGAGGCCTGGCAGTGACGAGATCAGTAGCAGAGGTTTTGCCCACTACTGGTCCGGCATGACCAATGGTACCCGTCTTAAGGGAGTAGCTATAGGCGTCTCTAGCTGCTGTCTGTTGTCGAGGTTATTCTGGTTGATAATTATATAATGCGACTGAGGCTGAAGCACACCTTGGGCTTCATGTCTCTTGTTGCAGTGTACACTCCTACCGAGGTGTGTTTGTGTGGGGCTGACGAGAAAGAGATGTTCTACGCTAAACTTGACTGTGTTCTGGATCAGTGCCCCCGCCAGGACACACTCATTGTCTTGGGCGACTTCAATGCTGCCACTGGCACTGAGAGAGAGCTGGCTACGAGTTATGTGTTGGTCCCCATGGCTCTGGTACCAGGAACACCAACAGCTCTCTCCTTCTGAATTTTGCAAAATTCAAAAGGTTGAGAATTGCAGGTTCTTGGTATCAGAGACCAGAGCTGCACCGCTGGACTTGGTATAGCAATGCTGGAGGGGTGGCTAAGGAGATCGATCACATCCTCGTTAGTACTCGTTGGAGGATCCTCCAGAATTGCAAGATTTTCCGGAGTGCCGAGTTCTTTGCAACTGACCACAGGCTTGTTGTTGAAACACTCAAGCTTCACGTCAAGTCCAGAAAGATATCAAGATGTGATCACAATGTGTTCCATCTTGAGAAACTGAAAGACTCGTCATGTGGTCATGAGTATGCAGTGACAGTCTCATATCGGTTTGAAGTGCTCAACGCCCTAGAGAACCCGGTAGAACTGTGGGATACCTTCAAACGTGAAACTCTTGAGGCTGCCAGTGGGTGTGTAAGGGGGCGTCCGAAGTCACGAGTTGGGTTCGCTTTGGCGGAGACGCTGGATAGTATAGAGAAGAGTCGCGCTGCTAGGCTGGCTGGGAGCCGGGACCAGTACAAGGCTCTGTCACGTAGGAATATAACTCTTCTGAGGAGAGACGAGGAGAGGTATGTCAGGAGTCTCGCAGAGGATGTTGAGGGTCATTTAAATGCTAATGACCTCCGACCTGCCTATAGAGTCCTGAAGAAGCTCCGCTCCAAGTCTACATCTCGGGTGAATGCTATCCAAACAGCAGATGGTTGCCTCGTATCAGATACAGATGGGCAGATGGCTTGTTGGGCTGAGTACTTTGAACAGTTGTTCAAAGTTAACCCTCCAAGCGGACAGCTTCAAACCACTGTGTTACAGGTGATGGATGCTGATCCGCCCATTAACGAAGCTGCACCCTCTATTGATGAAGTCAAAGAGGCTGTGGCAAAGTTGAGGTGTGGAAAGGCAGCTGGCATTTGTAACATCAGTGCGGAGTTGCTCAAAGCTGGAGGCGAGGC
>JAPQNM010000018.1:25437230-25444730 GCA_029783475.1 Metacarcinus magister
TCCCCTTTAGAAATACAATACATTTTCCATTATAGAAGTTTGTGTTAATAGGGAGATAAAAGATAGTTTGAACGCGTGTATGCATTATGAGAGAAAGAGAGTGAGAGAAAAAAAGAAAGAAAAAGGCGAGAGGGAGAGAGATACACAATGGTTCATCTTTATCCATACTGATCTGGCCTAAGCTATTATTAACAGTGATAAACTATACACATTCTGGGCATGGGTGGCTTGACTCCTTCGTTCAGACAGACCCACGCACACACACGCACGCACGCACGCACGCACGCACGCACGCACGCACGCACGCACGCACGCCTGACCCCTGCGGCCTGCTATCTATATCATAAAGTAAAACACAACGTCAGTAATTGCTTGAACACACACCAAACTTAATTGATAGAGGCAGTGTCGAAGATCTCTCTCTCTCTCTCTCTCTCTCTCTCTCTCTCTCTCTCTCTCTCTCTCTCTCTCTCTCTCTCTCTCTCTCTCTCTCTCTCTCTCTCTCTCTCTCTCTTTCTCTTGCAACTGGGCGCCACATAGATAAATAAGGAAAATATTATTCATAAACATATTTCTCTTTTTTTTCATCTTCCTCTTCACCTCCTTTTTATCTTTCTTCTTCACCTCCTTCCCGCTTACCCAATGCATGTTATTGGTGGTGCCTATCGAGGAGGAAGGTGGAAGTGGCTCAACCAACACGTTAAGATAAAGACAAGGTAGTAATGTTAGTGATCGAGCAAGGTGGTGTCAGTGCGCGTGCAGATCCACTTTTGAGTCCAGCTGATATCTGCTTATTGTTAACTTGTACGCTGAGTCGTTTAAAGTTTCATACGTGTTACTCACCATCTTAGTGCTGTTTATTATCGATACATGATTACGAGGCTGGTCACGTGATGTAATGATAGTAATAATGATAATGATAATGCAAAAATTACTCCGTTGTCTCTCCTTAAAAAAAGTATGTAATAGAAAAGTACGAAAAGAATAATCACCAATTTACTCACAATTGCGATAGGTAGTGTAGCATTAGCCTTGAAAAACTTGTGTAGAACATAATAATACCTGACCACAATAACACATGCTACGCCGCCACTGCCAACGCACAGCTTAGCGGCGCGTTGGACTTCATGTAAGGACAAAGAAAACAATAGAATAGATAAAAACTAATGCTAGGTTTACGTAGGGATGATCAAAGGTTGGTAGCGGCTAATTATTTTTTTCCCACAGATGCAGAGAGAAAGGATTGTGGTTAATTGATAGATGTAGTTTGTCTAGTTTTATGACAGACAGGCAGACAGACTCAGACAGACCCCCTGATGTTTAGACAGATTAGTACAGAGACTGGAGTGGTAGTGAATATGAGAACGAGGCTGACTTGGTGATTGTGGGTGTGTGGGGTGTTTGGGTGAGGGTGTAGACAGGTATCGATGTGCGTGTTGGTATGTAGACATGTGTGGGTATATGTGTGTGTGCGTGTGAGTGCATGTGTGGATCTGTGTATTGGAGTGTGAGTGGGCGTGGAGGTGTGTGGGTATGCTTGTATACATACATACATAGCTGCGTGAGTACTGCACATTTCCAGCACTCACTCACTCACCTGATGTTTTAATGTATCATGTTTTTTCTCCCTTTCACACACACACACACACACACACACACAGTGGAGGAGAAGTGTATGGACGAGCGGAGGGCACGGCAGGAGAAGATGGCCAACGGAGAGCATGTTCACGTTCCTAACTGTCAGGAGGACGGCTCGTACGCTCCGGTCCAGTGCCACAACTTCACTCACTACTGCTGGTGCTCAAGTCTGGACGGCATTCCCATCCCGGATACCGTCCAGTATGGCACCTCGCCGACGTGTCCAGGTGAGGGGATGGGAGGGAGGGAGAGGGAGAGAGAAGAAAGAAAAAGAGAAAGGTAATTAGCTAGTTAGGGAGGGTGAGGTGATGGAAGTGGAGTGGTAGGGTATGGAGAAAGTGATTAAGGAGAGGGAAGGGGTGAGAAGGAGTATTAGGGGGGAGAGAGAGAGAGAGAGAGAGAGAGAGAGAGAGAGAGAGAGAGAGAGAGAGAGAGAGAGAGAGAGAGAGAGAGAGAGAGAGATATTAGAAGAGAAGTGTAGAGGGAGATACTATAAGGAGGAGGAAGGCAGCAGAATGAAAGAAAGAAAATAAACAGGAGCGTCCATGATGTCAGGGTATCATTGCTCCACCCCGCCCCCCCTCTGCCCCGCCTCGCCCTTCCCCCCAGGCACGTGTCCCCCCTCTCCCATCACTTCCATAACCATCACTAAAGGCCTCTAGACGGGCACGTGGCGGGAGTGGTTGTGGTGGTGGTGGAAGGAAGCACTGGCGACCGAGGGGCAGGTGGAGGAGGAGGTGTTGATGGTGGTAGAGGTGGAGTAAGAATAGGAAGAGGAGGAGGTGGAGTGGTTGCATAAACTACTTACATCCAAAGGTTCACCACTTGAGAGAATGTTTGTGAGAAGAGGAGGAGGAGGAGGAGGAGGCGGATCAGGAGTATTGGTTAAAATCTACGGAATATTCCCATAACCATTGGAATTTTTCATTGAAGTTAAGTAAAATCATCACTTAATATATAAAGAAAGTAAGCAGAATATAAAACATAACTGGAATCAGAGAAATAAGGAGAATCCAATCCAGAACCATTAACAGTCAAGGTCAGATCACTCTAAAACTAGAACCACAAATCTAGCGAGCGCCCTCTAGGTCTACGTTCCACAATTCATCATAATTCAAAGCAGTGCAGATCGTAGCCTCACCGTAAATTATTTGTTTCGCATATATCATTTAATATTTTGTCAAGCAGTCGTTAGGGAAGTGAAGAGGAGAGTTACAAGTAGAGCGACTTGACTCCCCTATCCCTTCAGCAGGTAACCTCATTATAGTCCAACAATTTGAGTATCTGTCCTGCCTATGTAATTCCTATGTAATTCTCATGTAATTCTCTAGGAAGCTTACCTTTTAATGATCATAAAGGTGACAGGTGATCAATCTTCCTAGTAGTATTAATGACATGTAGTATTCTGTATATTCTTTGTACATTCTACCATTCACTACATAATGGTCTCGGTGTCCCTCACATCAGCAAAGTTTGTAAACATTTCTGGCCCTCCCCTTGCTGTATCCTCGTATTATCCCTAAACGTCGCTTTTTTGTATGTTTGCATCCCCATTATTCCTTCTGGACACTTGAGTCTTACGCTCTTCCTGAAAAAAAAAAACAACTTCCTCATAGTCTGTGATCAATACTCCGAAAAAAAAAAGTTAAAAAATAGATCAAATATTATTGTGTTGACGGAGCAATGACTGGATGGTTGTAAGGGTGACTTTTCTCCTTAATATTGCGGGTAAAAATTTCTGCTCCAACAACTTCCATTCCACACAAACACTTGCCGGAGTGGTGCATGTGTGTGTGTGTGTGTGTGTGTGTGTGTGTGTGTGTGTGTGTGTGTGTGTGTGTGTGTGTGTGTGTGTGTGTGTGTGTGTGTGTGTGAGGGAGGGCGAGGGTGCTACGTTGATACCCATGGACGCTCCTGGTGTAGGGATACGAGGACGGAAGTTGATAGGAAAAGGAATGAGAAGACAGGACTGGAGAAGGAAAGGGAAATGGAGAGGGTAGGAGCTAAGGGAAGACAGGAAGATAGGAAAAGGGAAGTAAGGCATATGATAAGGAAAGGAAAAAAAGTTGAGGATAGGATAAAGGGGAAACTTAGAGGTGAATGGAAGACTATACAGGAAAAAAGAAGGAAGACAAGGAGGGAAACATAAAGGGAATGAAGGGGAACAGGGGAGAGGAGAGGATCAGGTAAGGGGACAGTAGATTTAGTTGTTGTTTTTTTTTGTCCGTTTTAAATGATTGTTTGTTGCTTGCATATTTTTCAGATACGAATAGTTTGTGCACTTTGACATGTTGTGTGGAGAGTGATTTTTTTGTACTAACTGCACTCAATTGTTTCCTCCATTACTCTGGCCTTGTTCTTATTTTTATCCTCTCTCTCTCTCTCTCTCTCTCTCTCTCTCTCTCTCTCTCTCTCTCTCTCTCTCTCTCTCTCTCTCTCTCTCTCTCTCTCTCTCTCTCTCTCTCTCTCTCTCTGTGCCTGTTATCACTTTATGATTGTTTATTTTTCTCACTTCTTTGAATAATCCTCACTTATTGTTCCCACGGCATGTTCGTTCTCTCCTCCTCCTCCTCCTCCTCCTCCTCCTCCTCCTCCTCCTCCTCCTCCTCCTCCTCCTCCTCTTCTTTCTACTCCTCTTACTATACCTACCTACTTCTCCTTCTCTTCTTCCTTTTGCTGTCCTTTTCCTCCTCTTCATCCAATAACAACTACCTTCACGAATATTAACACTACAATTATGCCTCCTTGTCCTCCTCCTCCTCTTCCTCCGCCCTGCGAGTAGACCGGAACCGTGAGGCCCCCAGGACGTCGTCGTCACCAGCAGGAGCAGGCAAGTCGGGGAAGGTGTCGGGCCCTGCCAGGGAGGAGTCCCTTAACACCCTCCTCTCCCTGTCCATCGCCAAGCCCGCAGGCCGCCCCAACAAACACCCCCGACGCGGCCCCAGTGCGTCCCTTCCCTCGCGTTGCGTCGTGGCCCTCCTCATCTTCCATCCTCTATTCTCTCTCTCTCTCTCTCTCTCTCTCTCTCTCTCTCTCTCTCTCTCCTCTCTCTCTCTCTCTCTCTCTCTCTCTCTCTCTTTCTTTATCTATTTATCTATCTTTCTCTCAGTCTATCTACCTAGCTGTCTTTCCATGTGTTATCCTTAAATTGCACCAGCACCCAGTTGTTGTTAATTAGCATCGTACGCAGCACCCATTCCCGGAACTCTCTCTCTCTCTCTCTCTCTCTCTCTCTCTCTCTCTCTCTCTCTCTCTCTCTCTCTCTCTCTCTCTCTCTCCCCCCCTTTTTCTTTGACCGTTTGTGCTGTGTTAGCCTACCGTGGCTGGCTGTTCGGCCGCCTGCATGCAGCCTGCACCGCACCACGCTGCCAGACGTCCTGCCCGCCCGCCGCCGTCTCCGTCGCTCGAGCCGAGAACGAGATACCGAGGCTTCGAATACAAAACATACGTATTGATTGATTTTCACTTATATTTATTTATTGTATACTCTTTTTCTTCTTTACTTGGAAAATATCTCGTGGGACACACCACAAAGCCGATTTTGTCTCCTTCCAGCTGAGATAAGAGTGAATGTTTTGGTCAGAGGGACACACTAGATGACATGCGGCTTTGTGATTGGCTGTGATCGGAGGTGTGTGCGCGACGCTGATTAGCCGGAGAGTGTTGACGGGCGGAGCCAAGGACGCCTGCCCAGTGTTTGTTGAGATGTGTATGTGTGTGTTGTCCAGGGTGTTATAAGGGAGGGACGGGTTGGCGGGGTAAACACACCTGTCTGTTGCTGGCGCCTCCGTCTGGCCGCCGCTCCACCTGAGTCGCGGCGCGGTGGAGTCTGGGCGGGAGTGGAATGAGGAAGTCTGCGTCTCGGCGTCAAGTTTGGCGGGAATGGCGGATTGTTTGGGCGGGAGTGTGTGGACGGACGTGAGTTTGTTACAAGCACTGCACCTGCACGCTTGCTTCCCTCCCTCCTCCTCCACGCACTCACTCCACTTGCATGAGATTGCATGTTTTTGCGCGTCTTTGTATGAGTATGTATGTGTGTATGTACTATGTATACTTTGTGTGTGTGTGTGTGTGTGTGTGTGTGTGTGTGTGTGTGTGTGTGTGTGTGTGTGTGTGTGTGTGTGTGTGTGTGTGTGTGTGTTACGAGATGTGTAATTCATTTAAGGTTGTGGTCGTCTTCAGGGGATGTCGTCGCGGGAGGCTGAGACAACGAGGCCATCCATCGCCACTCTCAGGTGTTCATGCGGGGCCGTGGCGGAGGGCGGGGAAAGATAAAGAAAATGTGCACTGAAGAAAAGATACAAATTATAATGACAAAATTATAACTGTTGTACTCACTGTAGCGAGGAGGGAGGGTGGAGGGCTGTAGCTGGGCCACTGTGAAGGATGGAAGGAGGGAGTGATTAGCAGTTTGGAGAAGCAGTGTTTTGGTTAAGAATGAAGGAGGGAGGAAGAGAAGGGATGGTTTACCGCCTAGAGGGAGGGAAAGATGGAATTAAGAAAGGGAGGAGGGAGGGTGCTTTGGGCAGGTACAAAGTAGGATGGGAGTGTCTGGAGGAATGGAATAATACAATGAAGGAAGGTGAATGGTTTACTTCAGCTGTTAGGAGAAAGGGAAGGAAGGAACAAAGTAAGAGTAAGGAAGGGAGGTATGAAAGCAGAGTGTCAAGTTCTCTCAAGGGACGGAAGATTTCAAGGAAGGGGATGGTGTCTTGTGATGCCTGAAGACAGAAGGATGAACAGAAGAAATAAAGTGGAGAAGGATGGAGATTATATGCTGGTAGTAATCTGGAGGAAGGGACAAAGATGGGAGTAAAGGAAAGAGGTAAGGTGTTGTTAGCTCTTCTGAAGGAGGGAAGGAAGGAAGGAAGGATAGAAGGATGGAGGGAGGCTGAGGCCCTGCTGGGTAAGGTTGGTGTTGGCTGGTGCTCACAGCCAGTCTGGTCTTAAGACAACAAGCAATTAATATATTTTGGTGGGGCGAAAGCAAGCTGATCACCTCTGTTGTGTTGTATCCAGGCGGAAAGAGAGAGAGAGAGAGAGAGAGAGAGAGAGAGAGAGAGAGAGAGAGAGAGAGAGAGAGAGAGAGAGAGAGAGAGAGAGAGAGAGAGAGAGAGAGAGAGAGTGACTGTATATGTGTCATCATAACCACCACACATACAAAAATAAAGTTATTGTGACGGAAAGAGTAATGGAGTGGCACGACAAGGCTTTGGGGACGGAGGGTGAGGGACGGAGAGAGGAACAGCTGCTGACAGTCTCCAAAGGCCTGGATGGCGACGGTGGGTGTGAGGGGAGGAGGGCGGGGGCGTGTACAACCAGTGGCCCCGTGCGGAGGCTGGTTGAGAGAGGGAGAAAAAGCTGCAGGTAAAATTAAGGTTGTTTTGATGCATTTTTTTCTTTCTGTACCGAAGCTTTGTGGAGAGCAAAGGCTGGTGTGTGTGTGTGTGTGTGTGTGTGTGTGTGTGTGTGTGTGTGTGTGTGTGTGTGTGTTTGTGTGTGTGTGTGTGTTTGGTGATGGATGATCGTATCGGTGAATAAACCAAGCAATGGAGTCTTCAGCACGTGCAGCATAAGAGTGTACATGAGTAATGGCGGCACCGAGGCATGCAAATAAGACATGCTTTCGTCCATAAATTATTGTCGGGAAGGCAGTGAATCGTTCTCGTCGGGCACGTGTTGATGCCGCCGTCTCGCCGCCGCCTCTGTTCACACGCGCCGCGCCGAACGCTAATCAAGAACAAACTAACCACAAAATTTACGTTGACCAACCCAGTTCTTAAAAGAAAATGAACGAACACTAGAGAGAAAGAGAACATGACTTAATCGTTAAAGGAAGAGAAGTTTAAAGTAGGAAAACAA
>JAPQNM010000018.1:25452230-25457230 GCA_029783475.1 Metacarcinus magister
TGTTGGGCCTTCGAAACGCGTGTGTTCCCGTCAGTTAGATCCAAGTCTCCCTCACGTGCACCTTGGTGGCTTGTTTTATAAGTGTTGCCTTTCTTCAGCGACTGTCGTGTACTTGGTGAAAGGAAAATACTTATGTTAGCTAATTACTGTTGTTATTATATTATTACTATTATTATTATTATTATTATTATTATTATTATTATTATTATTATTATTGTTGTTTTCATAATTTTTATTATCATTTTCATTATCATTTATTATTGAATTTGCTGTAATGATCCACTGGGTCATTAAAGCAAAGCATCATAGAATAAAGTTTTCTCATCTTTCGTGATAATCGAAACATTCTTATGAAGTATTTGATTAGTAAATGTTTTTCTGCATCTGACATAATGGTAGTGGATGTGTTTTGTACGTGTAGCCTTGTATTAGCTCGTGACGGCAGCGGCGGCAGTACTTTGAGGTGCGGTGGCGGGCGTGGTGGAGTTGGCGGGGGAGGCACTGCGCCGCGCCTTGGCAGCAGCCTCGGCCATGGCTATCCTACCTCCCAGCCCACATAGTCTCGCCTTTCTGGCCCTTACTGGTCGCGTTATTTGCTTGAAAGCTAAACACAACTATCCTTCTCGGAATATAAACTAACATTTTTCTTGGTATGCAGTGTTTTATGTGAAGAAGTAAACACATCGTTGTTTAGTGTTCAGGGGAACCCGTAGCAGCGGCAGGAGGGCAGCACGAACGCCTCTCGGCACCGTAATGCAGCCACGACCTCTTGGTGCCAAGGCCTGCCTGCCTCCCGCCTTCCCGAATACCCTCCCCCCCCACGCACGCCCTCCCTCCATGCCTCGTTCTCAAAAGCTCCAAAATAGCGGCGCCGCCCCCCGGAGATGTGTGAGCGTGTTGAGGGGCGGCCGAGGGCTGTAACAGGTTTGAGCTTCCTTCTGAGTAACAGCTTGTGGACCACTAACTGATGTGCGCCGTGTTGCCCACCCGAGAGCCTCCCTGGCATGGCTGTCACTGTCGTGTTATTGTTGCTGCTGCTGTAGTGTGCACGCCACCTCCACCCAGGCACCCGATCCTCCAGCACCCACACCTACCCATTGCACTTCCTACTTAGAACTGAAATACGTTGATAGATGAATGAATAAGTAAAAAGAATTACAGCTTAGAAAAAAGTTATGCCACAGTTAATCCTTTCAATATATAAAGATTCTAAAGTACACATTATTGTCATTATTGTTATCATCATTATCATCATCAATGGTACTGTAGCTAGTCTAATCCCCTTCCTCGGCGGCGCCTGGGTGGTGGCGGCCCGACGTAGTGCCCCGCGGAAAGCTAACCTTTGCCCTTGGTCCCTCCCCTTGCAGAGCGGTGCACGGGGCGGGCACGACGCACCTTCATCACCAGGCTCAGCCACCACATGGTGAAGGAGTACCAGCGGGTGAAGAACACGCAACGATGTGAGTACCGACCACCAGACCTTGGACACACACACACACACACACACCACACACACACACACACACACACACTCACACTCACACTCACTCTCACTCTCACTCTCTCTCTCTCTCTCTCTCTCCTCTCTCTCTCTCTCTCTCTCTCTCTCTCTCTCTCTCTCTCTCTCTCATACACACATTCTTTAGTTGTTTTCATTAAGTGATCAAGACACGATAAATACAAGTGCCAAAAAATTAATATATAACAGATATGTACTACAGTAAAGTGTTGGTCTCATCTCAATTGGATGTGTTGATTAAAAGAGTGTAACAACCATTAATTATACAAATATATAAACAAAAAAGACCCCCCTTTCCTCCTCCTCCTCCTCCTCCTCCTCCTCCTCCTCCTCCTCCTCCTCCTCCTCCTCCTCCTCCTCCTCCTCCTCCTTCTCCACATCCTCCTCCTCCTCCACATCCTCCTCCTCCTCCTCCACATCCTCCTCCTCATCATCATCAAGTTATTATTATTACAAAACAAGATAAAAAAATTTCTTAGGTTACTCCATCCTCCTTTTTTCCTCTTCCTCTTCTTCCTCTTCCTCTTTCTCTTCCCACTCCTCCTTCAAACAGCTTCGTAAGGACCAACAAATCTGCTGTTGTTTGTTCTTTCTTTGTATTCCTTTGTGTTCCTCCTCTTACTCCTGTTACCCATCCTTAACCTTTCCACCTCCTCCTTGTCTTTCCTGGTTTCATTCATTAATGTTGTGTGTGTGTGTGTGTGTGTGTGTGTGTGTGTGTGTGTGTGTGTGTGTGTGTGTGTGTGTGTGTGTGTGTGTGTGTGTGCACCTCGGTCTTGTTGTGCCTCGCCCTCACCCTCCGTCAGGTTGTCAGGTTGTCACACCACATCTGTATTTTTCCCATAACCTACCATGAAAAGACACGTTATTATAATTCTTGTTCATGTAGTAAGTATAGACTGTCTCTCTTTAATTCAACACTTTCAACACTTTAGACATTGTATTATATTTATCGTATGTACAAAATGAATAACTCAAGACAACCTGCCCTTTATAAGCAAAATCTCTCTCTCTCTCTCTCTCTCTCTCTCTCTCTCTCTCTCTCTCTCTCTCTCTCTCTCTCTCTCTCTCTCTCTCTCTCTCTCTCTCACACACACACACACACACACTGTATATACAAATGAGGAAAATAACGATGGATTTCAGGAAATATGATTTTACCAATGACTTTTTTTTCTCTTCCCTCCCTCCCACCTACTCCTCCTCCTCCTCCTCCTCCTCCTCCTCCTCCTCCTCCTCCTCCTCCTCCTCCTCCTCCTCCTCCTCCTCCTTCTCCCTTCCTTTTCCATCTTTTTAAAATGTATTTTTCCCCGTTCTTCCTCTCATCTTTCCATTCTCTTTTCACTTTCAACACCTTGTCGTCTCCCTTTCCTTTCTGTTTATCTCCCAATTCCTTCCCTTTTATTCATTCCCTTTTCTTTCTTCTCTTCTCTTCTCATTTACTTCCGAACTTTCCCTCCCAACTTTCATACTTTCCTTTTATTTCCATTTGTATTTCTTCACCGATCTCAACCTGTATAACACCTTCCCTCCTATTCTCCCTTCATCCTTTTCATCTTCCGTCTTTTCCTCCATGCCCGTCCTCACCCACACACAGTATCGGAGAAGAAGCTTCTAAGGCGGGCACTCAAGTGGAAGTTTTCGGAACTGGACCGAAAGAAAGACAGAAAGCTGCAGCGTCGGGATTACAAACGACTGCGGAAGACGGTACGCAAGTTCATCAAGCCCAAGAAATGCGCCAAGATGTTCCCGCTACTATGTGACACCAACGGGGACAAGAGCCTCACCGAGAGAGAGTGGGTCACATGCTTCAGTAAGTGGAAACCTTAATTAGTGGATCGGCAATGTTGTTGTATCAATTGATATACTACTACTACTACTACTACTACTTTTTTTAAACTACTTCTACTACTAATTTTAACAATACCTCCACACTACTACTACTGCTACTACTACTACTACTACTACTACTACTACTACTACTACTACTACTACTACTACTACTACTACTACTACTACTACTACTACTACTACTTCTACTACTACTATTTCTACTACTATTTCTACTGCTACTACTACTACTACTACTACTACTACTACTACTACTACTACTACTACTACTACTACTACTACTACTACTTTTATCATGGAGGTCTAAGGGCACCGGTGCCCTTGGAACTTTAGGTTAACGTCACCGCTGCCCCTGAAGGTAAAGGACATTGTTCCCTCAACAAATATAGAAGTATCACTGCCTATGCTGGCTAAGAACTCAACAATCTCGTGAAATGTACATAAGTGCATTGCATCGATACCCCTTGAAACCCAAAGGCATTGTCGTCCTGAAGTCTAGGGGTTCTACAACCCCTGAAGTGTAACGGCACCATCGCCACCTGATAGTTAAAGATACCACCATTCCCTGAACATTAAGGCAGTGTTATATAAGCCTAAAGTTACAATCATCCCATGAAGGTTAGGGACACCTCCGTCCCCTGAAGTTTAAGGACACCGCCGTCCTCTGAAGTCTTAGGAATCCGTCGCCCCTTCAAGCTTTATTAAGTAAGAGCACTTCTCTCCCATTAAACTTAAGGGTACCTGTCACCCCTTAACTTGAATAGCATCTCAGCTCCTCCTCAAAGTCTAAGGCCACTGCTGCCCAGAAGCGTGATGGCACCACCTTCCTTAAAATCAGGCAGCGGCGCCTATCACGCGTCACGGGCCTGCGGTCAGCAGCGTCTGTGGGTCCTAATATAGCAGGGACATTCCCCTGTACTGAGTTTGGGTCATGAGTCCGATAAGCAGCGACAGTGATTGAAGGCCGAAGATTGCGCGTCGGCGGCCCTCAACAAGGTGGTTTAGGTCGCGCACCATTATCCGACCAGGCAGAGCAGAGAGCAGTGACCTGCCTGACGGTGCCAACCTTCACGGTGTTGGTATGTACACGTATATAAATAATGCGTCATCTGATGCCACAACCTGACAAGTCCCGCCATGCTCGTAAGATGAAAGATTGTGCACCGGAAAAATGCAGAATTACCTGACATGACGCACCGGCACAACGCACACCACACCAGGCAAGTGGCCCGCCGCCAAGGCTGGTGTGCAGTACCTCCTTCCTAGCAGGACTGTCGCGAGGCCCCCATTGCTCACGCCGTCTGGACGCTACGCGCACTGTTTGGGAAACATGAGAGTATCAGCTTGTAGGAAAAAAACTTGGCTCCCACACCCGCACGTGACTGCCTGTGTTTATGTAACGTGATTGAGCTGTGTTTCGCAGCGCTACCTTCATGTCTGACCGCGAGGCTGTGGCTGTTGTGTTGTCTGTGTTGTTCTTGTTGTTTTGTTCTGAATTATTTTTGCTATTATTACTATTATCTAATATATAATTGTCAAATTATGTGTGTGTGTGTGTGTGTGTGTGTGGGTGTGGGTGTGGGTGTGTCTGTATGTTAGTAGTAAAACCTATCTAAATGTGGTAGGATCG
>JAPQNM010000018.1:25462230-25474730 GCA_029783475.1 Metacarcinus magister
TGGCTTCGTGTGACACTGACGGGTATCTTAATTCTATACCTCCAACGTCACTTCTCTCTCTCTCTCTCTCTCTCTCTCTCTCTCTCTCTCTCTCTCTCTCTCTCTCTCTCTCTCTCTCCTCCTTCTCCTTCTCCTGCCCCACCACCTCCTCCTCCTCCTCCTCTTCCTCCTCTTCCTCCTCTTCCTCTACCTCCTAACAAATGCAAATAAATTTGTTGGTATTATTGGAAAATCCTACGATTTCAAATCAGAAAAAATCATATTAACCTTATAAAACTCACATGTGCGTCCCCACCCAGAGTATTGCGTGCATTACTCCGTGTCTGCAACTTACTACTAAAAGGATATCGAGAAACTAGACAAAATTCAACGAAGATTAACTCAAATTATTCCATATGGAGAATGCCTAAAAGAATTGGATGTATTTCCTATACGAGACGCACGCTATGAGGAGACCTTATAACAGTCTTTAGAATGTTCAAGGGAATCACAAACATGAACCCAGACCACTATATGACAGTGGATCGGTCAAACATCAGTCATATCAACGACTTCAGAACAACTGGTAAAGGCTTGGGAACCGAAGTCGAGTGCTTTCCTTTAATCGAGTCATAAATATATGGAATAGATTGCCCTCAAACCTAACCTAACCTAACAGTAGAAACTTTCAAAAAACGTTTTGATATATGAATAGAATCCCTGATTGGCACTGTTCGTTACAAATTTTTTTTTTTTTTAGCTTAACGGCCAATATTTGTAAGCTCGTAAGTTTAAACGCTAGATAATTCAAAACTACATCCTACGCTCCTTACACGACACAGCTAGCCCTGAGTTAGCGGTCACCACTACTACTCTCGACCTGTGACAGTTAGTGATAATCTGTTGTATTCAAGGTAAATACCAGGGGTCACTGCTGCAGGGGCTGACTATCCTGTACGGCGTCCTGCAAAGGAAAGTACACTTCACATTGGATTGTACGGAGCTGTCTCTTAATTGGCTGTTATCTCCCTTGAAAGCGCCAGGCAAGGCTGCTGCACTACCCCGTGACTTCCACACTGTTCCTACAATGACATTACAATATACTACGCTAACATGCACATACTCGTATAGTCCTGGGTTAACGGTCATCACTACTACTACTGTGCTGCTGCTGCAAATAACACCATAGTAAAGACGAAGACAAACACAAAAAAAGGAAAAGAAAAAACCCACACACACACATACATGCACGAGGTCTTGTCACCTTAATAACACTAAAGTTTTTTTGTTTTATTTCTCCTCGTCGCTGGTCTGCTTTTAATGAACGTTGGAGCCTCGGGAAGGTTGGACACTCGGCTGTTGTGGCTGAATGGAGGCTGGTGTTTGTTTTTTGTTGTGTGTTTGTGGTGGTAGTGGTAGTGATGCTGGTGGTGGTAATAGTAGTTGTAGTAGTAATAGGAGGAGGAGCAAGAAGATTAGTAGGAGTTTGAAGAAGAAAAAGAAGCAATAGCCAAAGGAAAAGGAAAAGAAGAAGAGTATGAGAGAGAGAGAGAGAGAGAGAGAGAGAGAGAGAGAGAGAGAGAGAGAGAGAGAGAGAGAGAATATTAACCCAACCCCAACCCGAGCACGTCTCTGTAAACCGCATGTAAATATACGTACTATTTAACAGCTCACACGGCTCTCTGCTTCGCCTATGTGGCTGGGGAGAGATGAAGGAAGGAAAGGAGAGAGGGATAGAAGGAAGTAGGGAGTGCTGAAAAAAAAAGCAGGAGGGAAGGAGGTATCGGGTCCCCTTGTCTGCAAAAACCACTACCAATACCCCTTTGGAACCATGAAAAAAAAGTCACTTAGAGGCGCCCTTTTTTTGCGTCAGTGTTTGGGATCAGCGGTGCACTAGTGAACACAAACACGCCCGGTGATCGACGGGGACGCAGTGAAGGTCATGACGTGATTTATCCGAACGTGCGTCGCGGAAGAACTTTAGTCCAGTCGGTGGTAATGGAGAGGGTGTTAGAGAAGCAGTGAAGGCCGCGATAACACGCCACCACCACCACAAACATCACCATTACTAAGGAAATGGCGTATCGTGGTGATAATGTCAGTAGTGTTGGTGAAGGTTAAACTCCCGACCATTTTTAGTCAAACATTATTTATTTTAATATTGTTTGATCTTTCCCTTTTTTCATTGACTTTTTTTTTCTTCCCTTATCAATTTTCTTGTATTATGTTTTGTTTTTTATGTTTAGCTTTTGTCTCGATGGTTAGAAATAACTTTATATTTTTTTTCGAGACGCGTTTGTCACTTGTCTTTCATTATCTTCCAGTGTACGTTTTTCTTTTTCAAACAAAATTCTATCGGATACATTTTAATCTTCTCTCAAAAATCAAGATATTATAATGATACTTATTACCACTCTTTATTACGTATTTATGAACGTCTATCCTTTTTGCGCCGGAACTACCAACGCATAATCCTCGTGACCGGATATTTTTTTCTCAAGCCTGTGAATGTCAGTCTTATGTACTGTACAGAGAGAGGCGGGACGGAACACTGGGCCGCTGACACAGTCGGGTTGACGTCCGTGTCTCCGTGGTGGCTTTGGTCAGCAGCGGCCACATGCTGAGCCGTGACCCCACCTCAGCATGAAACAACTCAGGAAATTAACAAGTCAGGACAGGGTAGAACATGAGGGAGAGAGAGAGAGAGAGAGAGAGAGAGAGAGAGAGAGAGAGAGAGAGAGAGAGAGAGAGAGAGAGAGAGAGAGAGAGAGAGAGAGAGAGAGAGAGAGAGGGCAAATGAGTACATGCATCAAACGATCCTGTCAGCCTATATTAAGGGTGTGCACGACGGTGAATTTACGGCATCGGAGATAATATGTAGTTCATGTGGTGAGGAGGAACGAGACGGAGGAGTCATGTGGTCTCCGTCATCACTCGTGCGGCGGGAACGTGACGAGGAAGGCGAGTGGAGTACTTTAGCACCAATCACGACCTTTCATTACTGGTGCTACGATGTTTTCTTGCATAGATTCATTGTGGTTATAAATTAAAGTGTTTAGAGAGCTGGTAATCATGGAAAGATGCGGGTCTTTTATGCACAAAGAGAGAGAGAGAGAGAGAGAGAGAGAGAGAGAGAGAGAGAGAGAGAGAGAGAGAGAGAGAGAGAGAGAGAGAGAGAGAGAGAGAGAGAGAGAGAGAGAGAACACGGTCCCATAAATATAGTTTACCTCTTCTGAATGCAAATTTAGTTTAATCTCTGAGGTGACTTGATCCTCCTCTCCTTGAAGATTTATTGCGAATCTTGCCACTTTTTTATGCAATCCACTTTTTTCTTAGATCATAAGTTTGGATTAAAAAGATAGTGTAGCACCCAAGACCGATCCTTGCGGCACACCACTGCATGGTCACTTCTAACTTGTCTAAATTTCTTCACGTTTTACAAGTATCTACCAATTAGCGATGCTGTCAGTGAGCAAAGGACTGTCATTTATCGATGGTCTAAGCACGGCCGGGGTTCCCAGCTGGAAATACGTAAGCCTTTGTTGACGTTAGGACGTGTGCCGATAACCTTGGTTGGTGTCGCGTGCCTCGACTGGTTTTCGATGCCGTGATAATGTTGGCTTGTATAGCACGTCAGCGTGTTTATTGTGCATGGCGTGGTGCTTCCTGCTAAAATATATATATATATATATATATATATATATATATATATATATATATATATATATATATATATAGAGAGAGAGAGAGAGAGAGAGAGAGAGAGAGAGAGAGAGATTATGAACGACGTAGATTCCTAACCCATTGAAAAAGGGAACTGTTCTTAATCAAACTTTCGTAGTGGTTTGTGTTTCTTGATTGTCTCTATCTATGGATCATTTGCATTGGACGATTGATAGCTGCGGTTTTCAAAATGTCACGGAACTGTTAATATATAGTGTAGCAGTGTATTCCTTTTATTTTTCAGCAGTGTTTGAGGGTACATTTTCAAAGCAAGTGTAATTACCCTTTAGTACTCTTCGTCTGTGATTTATCAACATGAGTTTATTGGCACTACCCCATCAAATAATTTTTTCCCTTTCTCTTATTCACTCATTTATTTACGTCAGCCCGTCTCCTTATGCTTCAGTGAAAATAGATGTAGTGAAAACTTGAGATCAGCTTTCTCTGGAGTCCCATCTGAGTTATCCGATCCGTTGCCCAAAGACGGAACAATCAGCGTTGTTAGTCTTGTGATTATTGTTAACGAGGCAAGGTGAGCTGAGCGTCGAGGCGTGGCACAGGTGAAGGATGGCGGCAGGAGGTTCCTTCACCCCCCCTCCCTCCCTCCCTCCCTCTTTCCTCCTACCTCCTCGCCACCTCGCCTCTTTGCCTTCCCTCCTTCCCTCTCTCCTTCCTTTCCTCCTTCACTCATCCTTCTCCCTTCCCTTCACTTCTCCCGTCACCCTTCACCTCTTTTCTCCGTCATTCCTCCTTTCCTATCCCGTTCATTGTCTTTCCTTTCTTCCCATCTTCGCTTTGTATCCTACTTTACTTCTCTTTTCTTCCTTCCCTGACCTCCTTCCCTTGTCTTCCTATTCTCCCTTTATCTTCCGCCCTCTTTCGTCATACGTACTTCCTTTCCTCCCTCCCTCCCTCCCTCCCTCCCTCCCTCCCTCCCTCCCTCCCTCCCTCCCTCCCTCCTTTGCCATGCCTCCTCGTCCTTCTTGTGTCTCGGTGCCGCAGCCAAGCCTTGACGTCCCTTGTTACCACTATCGCAGCGGCGTTGTTGCTTCTGTTAAATTACTGTTGATGCGGTAACTGTATCCTCATGCCCCTCTCTGCAGCCCCGATTACCCCCTTCTCTTCTTTCCCCACACCCAAACCCCCTCTCCTCACCCTCCAGCGCACTGCACCCTCTCCTTTCCAGCCCCCAACCTGCCTCCTCCGTCACTTCAGGCCTAGTCAACGCCCCATGCCCGCCACGCCAGTCTCCCTCCCTGACCCGAAGGTGCCCAAACGTCGGGGTTATCGGGGGCCTCTGAGGGTGAGGGAGGAATGAGGGAGTGACGGTGCTAATAAGGAAGGGTGACTTGTGACGGAGAATGAGGGAAGGTGACGGGAGGGAATGAGGAATGGTAAGAGAGATGAAGTAATAAAGGAGGGTGATAGGAGATGAAGGATGCCAGGACTGTGAGGGGGTGAAGGATGGTTATAAGGACTGACCTATGTAGTGTGTGGGACGGTTAGGATGGTGGGTGAAGGAGTGACCTGCGTGATGAAGGAGAGAGGAGGAGGAGGAGAAGGTGAGGGAGGCGACAGCTTGGCTCCGGGAAGACGGGCATCCCACCACTTTGGCGCCACACTAGTCTATGCCCAGTCTGAGCCCCGCCCACCCTCGCCCTGCCTCCGCCCGCCCGCCTGCCATCCCGCCATCTCTCCAGCATTCCCCGTCTCCCCCTTCATCACAGTTTTGTTCTTCCGCTCCTCCTTCCTTCCCACCACATTCTCCTTCCCTCCTTCCCTCCTTTTCCTTATTCTTCTACATGATATGATCCGCCCCGACTTTTTCTTCCTCCTCTTCCTCCTCATCCTTCTTCTCCTTGATATTTTGTTTTCTTCTTTATTCTTCGTCGTCGTCGTTATAGTCATCGTCTTTATCGTCATTGTCGTCATTATCTTGTTGTTATTATTGTTGTTGTTGTTGTAATATGAATAATAATAATGATAATTCCCATTATTATTATTATTTTCATCATTATTATCATCATTATTATCATTATTATTATTATTATTATTATTATTATTATTATTATTATTATTATCATTTTGTGATTATTATTATTATAATTTTTTTTCTTCATTATGATTAGTATTATTAATATCGGTATTCTTATTATTGTCGTTGGTGTTGCTGTCCTACCTCCTCCTCCTCCTCCTCCTCCTCCTCTCCTCCTCCTCCTCCTCCTCCTCCTCCTCCTCCTCCTCCTCTTTTGACCTTACGTATTATTGTCTTCTATCCTTTCTCTTAATCGTCCTACTTTAACAAACTCATGCACACACACACACACACACACACACACACACGCACACGCACACGCACACACGCACACACGCACACGCACACGCACACGCACACGCACACACGCACATACACACGCACACACGCACACGCACACGCACATACACACACACACACACGCACATACACACACACACACTCACACAGCACCACGTTTCATTCACGAAAACTGGCACGACTTCATTCAGGACAACGAGAGAGAGAGAGAGAGAGAGAGAGAGAGAGAGAGAGAGAGAGAGAGAGAGAGAGAGAGAGAGAGAGAGAGAGAGAGAGAGAGAGAGAGAGAGGAATGCGGGATAATTAAGAGAGGGGAGGAGAGAGAGAGAGAGAGAGAGAGAGAGAGAGAGAGAGAGAGAGAGAGAGAGAGAGAGAGAGAGAGAGAGAGAGAGAGAGATGGTCGTTTGATACCACATTCCTTGCTGATCTTTAGATGAACAACAGACTGTGTGTGTGTGTGTGTGTGTGTGTGTGTGTGTGTGTGTGTGTGTGTGTGTGTGTGTGTGTGTGTGTGTGTGTGTGTGTGTGTGTTCTATTTATTTTTCACGTTTACATCTTAATCTCTCTCTCTCTCTCTCTCTCTCTCTCTCTCTCTCTCTCTCTCTCTCTCTCTCTCTCTCTCTCTCTCTCTCTCTCTCTCTCTCTCACGCCTTCTGCATTTGGCACACACAGATGCAAGGTGATCGCAAAACTTGAAACAGTACAGAGGGTCACGCGCCCGACACACCACCTGCCTCGCCCAACAAACACTCGTACCAGGAATGCACAACCTCGATCTGCTCCCATTATCAAAGAATCTCCTGCCTGCGTAGAGGAATTTATCTCGGGCTCAGAAATATTTAAAGATGAAGAGATATGCCGACCTTGAGACTAAATATTCTCTCCTGATAACAGTAAGTGGACAAGAAGTAATGGCATGAAGGTCGAACTTTGCAAATTAAAGAGGAGTCATGTGTTTACTTAGTACTTGCACGATTCTTTTTCTTCTTCTTTTTTTTTAACGTGAAAAAGGACACTGACCAAGGTTATACTAGAGGTGACTTACATAGAGAGAGGAACAGAAAAATAGTTAAATGCCACCAGAAAAAAAGTGGCTTATACTACAAATGTAACTTAGAGAGAGGAAAAGAAAAAAAACATGAAATGCTACTAGGGAAAAAAAAGGTAAAAGAGTTCCAAAGAAGAAAGAGTAGTCTTAGGATGATTTCTAGAAGGAACACAAGTCTAAATAGAGCAATTAAGTAAAACACAGTACGTAAAAGTTGGAATAATGATAGCTTTTAACATCACAGGAATTCCTCGAGGGGGCGGCGAGGAGTCACACACGACCCTTGTCACTATAGCGTGTTTGCGGTGCTAGATTCCAAGAAAATCTGTGTAACATCCGTGGTCACTGCTCCCTTCGTACCCAGCAACTATAGCCATTCCTTCCACCCTTCCACAAGATTCATGATTCCTCTTTCATGGCAACGCGGTTCCTCCCTCCTTCTCTCCCTTTCTCTCTCTTTTATTATTTTTTTTCTCTCTCTCTCTCTCTCTCTCTCTCTCTCTCTCTCTCTCTCTCTCTCTCTCTCTCTCTCTCTCTCTCTCTCTCTCTCTCTCTCTCTCTCTCTCTTCTTAGTAACTGTGATCTTTCTTCTCCGTTCTTCCCTCCCTCCCCTCCCTAGTAACCAAGCTCCGTCCCTTTCTTCCCTCCCTCCCTCCCTCCCTCCCTCCCTCCCTCCCACCCCTCCCACCCTCCCTCCCTCCCTCCCTCCCTCCCTCCACAAATACCTGTACCAGGAAAATATACGGCGCCAGGCATCCTCCTCCTCTTCACATCACGTCGCGCCTCCAGAAAACACTAGGTTCTTCCCCACGCCCTCCCACGTCCTCCCACGTCCCATCACCATCTACCCAACATTCTCCCACGTTCAACCACGACCTTCACCCAACTTAAACTTTTTTTTTTTTTATAGTGTTGGAAAATAAAACCTGCTCTCTATTTGACGCTCCCTTCTAAACCCAAGCCGAGCACGCCTGATGGAAAGTTTAGTGCGAGGCGTCTTCGTGTGGCGGCATAGTTACAAGGCGGCAGGTTTTGTGAGTTGTGACGCGGTGCTCATAATGATGGGTTATTACTGCTGCTCCTGCTGCTGATGCTGATTATTATTATTTTTATTGTAATTATTAATATTATTATTATTATTATTATTATTATTATTATTATTATTATTATTATTATTATCATCATTATTATCATTTGTATTATTATTATCATGATGGTGCTATTACTACTAAAGCACAACAGTTATCAGATGAGGCTCGTTTACTATTACATACAACCACTTGAGTTGAGCAAGCGTTGTCTAGACACGTTCGACAGTTTGCATATTGTCCAATGCAGAACTGTGACGGTACTTGTCTCGGACTCTGTATACATGTCAAGATTCAACAAATGATATTGTGTGTATCATGACCGCTGCTCCGAACTTATGTAGTCCTTATTATGAAGTCCAGAGCCGCTACACGACAGATATACAGACTGTTATTGTGATGTCTGTGAGGCTGTGCATTCTTAACCTGGTTCAAGAGGATGAAGAAGAATCTTGTACTTTATCAAGGCATCCCCAAGGTGGTGTGGCTAACATGGGACTTAGAAGTATTACGCGTATTATTTAATATAAGTCAGTATTGCTTGAAGTGAGTTACAGTCTATGATTGGTTAAATTGTTGACAGGTCATCCATTCGTACCTTAAGGAAAAAGCATCAAGTGATATTTTCTGACTTCCAGTTGGTGTTTCCTACCGTAAGCTAATTGTGTGAAACTTGAGATCTAAATAAGTATCTATATCTTGCGCCATCCATCTCCTATGATGCTAAGACTCGTTCACATTGATCCTCTGCGACACACTATATCTCCTTCTTGACTATTCTTGCTACATCGCTTAAGTTCATGTCATGTTCTGCCTTTCTCTAACTTCACCACCTCGTCGTTTGACATAACGTATCAGTGACTCTGTAAAATGTTAGGAATTTCGATGTTCGTGGTCCGTCATACGATGGGAGGATGATGATGTGGCGTCCACATAGCTGGCTGGTTGAGTTGTGTCTCAGCGTTATTCTTGACGGGTTGCGGCTCTTGACTATAGTGAAGGACGGAATGATCTCCTAGCGGCAGCCTCCCTCACATGTAGCAACGCATCTCTGTGTGTTGATGATGGTTGTCATCGTGGCAATCTTTGTAAGTCCTCGACTTCCCATGTGGACGCTGATCTATGCGTGAGAAAGTCTCTGCGTGTTCAGATAATGTCTAAATTTCATCAGCCGTCTCCCTTAATTTGACCATCACGTACTCTTCCTTGAACTAATTTGTCCCCATCGTCGCCGCTAAGTGTCGGTTTTCTTTCACCTCTCGCGCGTCCCTGTCTTGATGGATGACCTTCGCAGGCTGAAAGTAATTGGACGTCACGATAACGATGGTTTAGCACAGTATTCTCTTGTCTTTGGTCTTGTCTGTAACTCGTAACGGCTTCTTCAGGTCTGTAATCTTCCTTCCATGTGTCTAGCCCAAACTTTTCCAGGGTATGGGTCTCTCTGGCCACTTGAAAGGCTCTCACGCTTATTCTCTCGTCTGCAACACTGGTAATGAAATAGACTTTTTCTGGTTTTACTATTAGAGTTTTTGTCACATTCTCGTAGTCAGTTATTGAAAATTTCTCTCTGATGTCTAAATAAAAAACATGTCTAGTTCCTGCATACAACTGGAGGTTCTATCTGCAGTTCTTCTTACACTTGATTTTATTGGTCACATTCTTAGTTCATTCGGTGAGGATTTTTTTGGACATAACGGGATTATCATGATGATCAAATCCTGCGATGCTTGTCGAGTTATTATATATCCACCACCACCACCACCACCACCACCACCACCACCACCACCACCACCACCACCACCACCACCACCACCACCATTACTACATAATAATAATAATATAATAATAATAATAATAATAATAATAATAATAATATTTCTACTGCAACCACTACCTCTACTACTTCTACTACAACTACTAGTCTACTACTAGTACTGATACTGATACTGATATTGCTACTACTACTACTACTACTACTACTATTACAATTGCTACTACTACTACTACTACTACTACTACTACTACTACTACTACTACTACTACTACTACTACTACTACTACTACTACTACTATTACTACAAATAATGATAATTATAATAATAATAATAATAACAATACTACTAATAATAGTAATATTGATGATAATATTAATAATAATAATATTGATAGTAATAATAATAATAATAATAATGATAATGATAAAAGAATGCTGCTGCTGCCGCTGCCGTAGTGATACACTTTCTTGCTCTACTGCCTACGACCTTGCATTGCCAGAATCTTCCACTTAGCAAACTTAAACATCACGCTTGCTAAATATATCTGAGCAGTATATCTTTAACTAGATTCTGCTTACATAGTATTTGTTTTTATACAACCTTTAAAATTGAAGTAAATTTCGATCCTTTCTATCGTGTAACAATATTAATGATAATGAATATAGTAGTAAATATAATATTTATAGTAATAATAATTATAATAATAATAATAATTATAATAATTATAATAATTATATAATAATAATGATAAAACAACAAAACCATCCTTTTGTTTAGTATTACTTTCGGTATTACAGACTGCTGCATGTAGTGCGTTGTGTTGCTACATCACGCAGGAACACGTGTAGTAGGCGCCACCGACTTTACATGTTCTGCGGTTAGGAAAGATTAACACATCATTCATTATCACATAGTGTTGTTCTGTTCATGACATGTGTAAGTTACTGCGCCTCTACATTGTCTCTTAAGCTGAGCTCAGCATCTAAGGCCAGTGACTAGCCCTGCACCGCATCCTCCGCTCAGTTCCCTGAGGAAAACATTTTCTGAAAGACACTTCCTTTCGTAGGCCTCTCAACATGGTCTGCTGTGTAAATTATATACTTTACGTTTTTTAAGTAAAAGGACAAAACTCTTGATTATATCTCTGCAGCCAGCCAGCCATTCCTAACATTTGTGGTGGCAGCGTTGGGATGCAACCACTGTGCATCCGAAGATTGTTGCCTTTTTGCAATTTTTTTTCTTTCCTGACCAACATTATATTGTTTTTGTTTTTGTTGTAATAATATTAGTGTGTCGCTCTGGGTCGTCTTCGTGCCTCCTCAATGCCGCAACAAATTATCCGATTGGTAGGCAGGTTGCAGAGAAATTATGAGTTTTGTCCCAGCTTGAGCACCACTACAACTTTACGAAGCTTGTTCTCTCCAAAACTATACTACTCAAAACCGCCACCAGTAGCAACAATAACACCAATTAACAGTAACATCAAACTTAAACTCGTGTTTCCTCAATATATTTTTTTTTTATCATCTATTTATTATTTTACATAAGAGCATTATATATATATATATATATATATATATATATATATATATATATATATATATATATATATATATATATATATATATTAATAAATTTATCAAGTCATTCATTTGTTTTGTTTATTTATTGATTTATTGATTTATTCCTCTTTTTTTTTTTTGTGAGGAGTTGGCAGGGTATCATACAGGGCTCCATCTAAGGTCACTACTCTCGATACCTCTCCTGAATTTCTTTTCTCCCCACACCCTACATCCTGTATCCCACACCCTGTATCCCATACCCCATACCCTACACCCTGTATCCCACACCCACACCAAGCAGGAAACACTAAGCTGACGAAGCTCACTCGGTTATTCCAACCCGATGCTGAATCACTCCCGAATGTGCATTATTATTTTTTTTTAATTGTGATTTATGAGTTATTGCAAGAGTAACCAAATACATCCAGAATTTACTCTTGCCACACGTCTGCAATGTTGTTTGTGCTTGTTCTTCGCGCACTGTACTTTGAAATAAAAAGTGTATTCAAAAGATACATTGTAATTCCATGAAAAATAGGAATCGCGTTTTCGCTCCAATAATGCGAGTGTTTTTGTGATACAGTAGTTGTTGCGGACCTAAGTAACAACCTGACTTTGGACATAAACGCTTATCCATTCTAACAGCTGATTCTTCTTTACTACTTGACCGATAGATTGGTACCTTGGGAGAGTTAACTTTTACATGCGTGTCATAGTGTCATACCTTTGGCATTTCAACAGAAAGGTTGGGGAGACTGAGATGAATGCTGTAGTAAAGCGAGCTTCTTGCATTTCCGTCAGTGTTAGCTTTTTCAGACTTATTTCGTTTCACTTTTTATATTAGCCCTGTAGTAGGGACTGCAAGAATACTACCGCCGTAATCCCTGTAGATCGTGAAAGGCGACCATAAGGGACGAAGCGAGGGATCTGGGAGGCCCCTCCTCAGAGGGAGAGGGGTTGAGTAATGTCTTCCCAAACCCTAATCGGCTT
>JAPQNM010000018.1:25479730-25487230 GCA_029783475.1 Metacarcinus magister
CTTATACTATGAACAAAATAATAAGATGGTTAGGTTATCAGATGAATAAACTTAGATTCTTCGGCGTTATTCCATAATTGACATAAAAGGAATGGACACGTGTAAAGGTAAGTCACATAGTTCTTCTACGTAATAAGTTATTTCAGCTTGTAAATCACACACACACACACACACACACACACACACACACACACACACACACACACACACACACACACACACACACACACACACACACACACACACATTCACTCACCGTTTCTTTCACCTTCCCAGACAATAGGGACGTTATCTGCATCTGCGTTGACGAGTGGACAGGTAACAGTTTGGACGGGACAGGTGTAAGGAACGGTACACCGGACTGCTCCCGCCCGATGCCCCACGCCCGCCTTTGGCCAGGTAACTATTGATTATGCCTCTCCCTTGTTACGTCACATATAAGGCTAAAGTAGTTTATATCTTTGGTTGTAATTTTCTGAGAGGGAATTAGTCTTTTGCAAATTTTATATAATTCAATAATGAAATGGAGGGATTATATTATTTGTGGTATATTTTTTGGTGATTTCGATGGAATACATCACATAATTAGATGCAGTAGTCACCATCAAAGCATTTCTATTATAGTCATTAGAATAAATATCTTATTATTATTATTATTAGTAGTAGTAGTAGTAGTAATAGTAGTAGTAGTAGTAGTAGTAGTGGTAGTAGTAGTATTGTTATTATTATCATTATTATTATCATTACTATTATTATTATTATTGTTGTATTTTATTTTTTCTTTCTACAATGAGACAGCGTATAGGGGGAAGGGAGATAAAATTCCCCAGACACAAAGATGAAAGGGAAAGCTGAATCTGAGTTTGGAAGGTTGATTGGGAGACGGTAAGGTGTTGTGAGAGGAAGATTGACAGAGTGTCCTTGCTGGTAAGCCCATCAATGCACCAGTGTGTGTTGGAATGGAAGGAGGTTTCGTTGTGACTCATGTTGGTGAGAGTGAAATTTTAATTAGACTTTTGGGTGTTTGTAAGTGCTTATGCCCCTGAGAGTATTAATCATACGTCCGCCAGAAAATCACGCGAGGAGGTAATTTTGCCAATGCAGGATAAATATCTTGCTACACCTCCCTTTTTTGGAAAGGTTGAGAGGGAGGGCAACACCCCTCCTCTTCCACCTCCGTCAGAGCAGCTCATGTAATCTCGATGATTAAACATACCCTTATAGCGCTTCCATAACACTATCTTTTTAGCGTAGTGAGTAGAGTATAACACTATCTAAAGTGCACGGGATGTCAGAGTTATCGTGAATCTTCGAGTAATTAGGGAGAATCCTTTTAAGGGAGGAGGCTAGATTCGGGGAGAGAGAGAGAGAGAGAGAGAGAGAGAGAGAGAGAGAGAGAGAGAGAGAGAGAGAGAGAGAGAGAGAGAGAGAGAGAGAGAGAGAGAGAGAGAGAGAGAGGTAACAAACTTATTACAAGTTAAATACAGAACAAGGGTTTAAAGGATTGATGAAGAGTTGTCTGAGTAAGCAGTAGTGTACCAGTGGCGTATGGTGGTTTCTGTCACTGGGTGTGCTGAACAGTGATTATGTCCATAAATAACATATACCTAATTACTGTCAATTAGCTAGAAGTCAAGGGAAATGCACGTGCTCCCTCGACATTAGCGTCAATGAAACTGAGTTAGTATAACTTGGCAACTCAACTTACTTCCGTTGTTTCATCGGTAAGAGAGTCCATGACTTAGGTTGCATTTAATCTTTATTTCTGATTGAGTGACTTAATAACATTTGGTTTCATAACAAATACTATATTATAATTCCTGCAAGTCTTAATTATGCCCATATAATGAATGGCAGACACTTTATACCTTCTAGTCAATATAAAATTTCAGCAGCAAAAACGAACGCAAGCAGTGTGCATTTGTAAAGCCGCACACCCAGCTCCATATTTTCAACAGTCTGCCCTCCCACTCCACCGTACGCGCTATGCTACATAATGATACAATTGATTATTGGGTGTGCAGTGCTTCTACAGAACACCTATAGTGCAAAATATTATAACGGCTAAAAACAATAAGAAAAATATCGTTTCCCACTTACTGCTGAATTTATTTATAACTATCATGCATTTCTCTCTCTGGCTGAGGGTGTGCGGCGCACACCTGGCACACCCTGAATATACGCCCCTGTAGTGTACCACAGATGAATTCAACCCAAGAAGCTCAGTGTAGCTTTTTATTTTTCCACGATTTTGTGTCTCCTGATATTAAAAGTTGACAATGAGTGCATAGAACCCGTGAGCATAACAGTAGTATTGTTTGTTAAAATGGTATTACTTGAGCACTTTTTGTTTTACAAGATACACCACACGTTTCTAGTTTGAGCCAAAATGATCACCAAGGCACGTATGGAATTTGTTCGGTCGTGATTCTTCTGCCTCTACAGCAGTGTTAGGCTAATAGTAGCAGCAGCAGCAATAGCAGCAGCAGTAGGAAAATAAATGGATGTACGTTTTCAGGTTGTGCAGGAGAGGTCAAGGCCAAGTTCATGCAAGATTTGAGGAAGTTTCTCTTTAAAAAAGTGGAAGGTGGAGAAAGGTAAGTAATGGAGTGAGGCACAAGTACAGTGATGGGTACAAAGCAGAAAATAAAGAATTATGGCATGATGCAAATGAATGACATGAAATAAATGAAATAAGAGGTACTGTTGCTATGTTTCGGTAATAACCATGTATGTACTATTAATGAAATAGGGTTATTTTAATGAACGCAGACCGAAAGAGGCGGCAGCAGGTGAAGTAGCAGTGAGCTTTACTTTCATATTATCCTTCAGGAATCTTGATGCTGACTCCTCTGCACAGTCTTTAGAAGAATTCCCTGCCAGGTACCTCTTTGGGAGCTTTGACACCAACAACAGCAGTTATCTGGAGGGGAGGGAAAAGAAGATGGTCAAGAGACATTTTAAATCGTGAGTGGCAGCTGTGAATCCTTTTTTGACACCCGCCCCCCCCACCCCCCACGCACACACACCAAGCTTGACTAAATCCTATAGAAATATAATTACGTAAGAATAGGAAAGCGCTGTGACGCAAGGAACTACAGATCAATAAGTGTTACATGTGTTGTGTGTCCTATGGTGTCTGCGTCCATTTTTCTCTCCCTCTCAGCTGCTTGCTCTGTACAGGGGCCTTATCCGCCCATGTATGGAGTATGGCTCTCATGTCTGGGTGGTTCAACTCATACAGCTCTTTTAAACAGGGTGGAGTCTAAAGCTTTTCGCCTTATCAACTCTCCTCCTCTAACTGACTGTCTTCACTCTTTAAGTCACCGCCGCAATGTTGCATCTTTATCTATCTTCTACCGCTATTTTCATGCTGACTGCTATTCTGAACTTGCTAACTGCATGCCCCCCCCCCTCCCGCGGCCTCGCTGCACAAGACTTTCTACTTCTTCTCATCCCTATTCTGTCCATCTACCTAATGCAAGAGTTAACCAGTATCTTCACTCTTTCATCCCTTACACTGGTAAACTCTGGAACTCTCTTCCTTTGTCTGTTTTTCCACCTGCCTATGACTTAAACTCTTTCAAAAGAGGAGTGTCAAGACACCGCTCACACTAAATTGGACTTCCCCCCGTGTCTATATTTCTCCTACTGTCCTCTTTATAGGGTCTGGCGACAAGCGGGATACTTATTTTTGTTTTCCCTTAGCCAGTACCCTTTTAATGTAAAATATATATATATATATATATATATATATATATATATATATATATATATAATTTATAACTCATTAAGAAATCCAATCACATTTATTGAATACATCATGCAACTGTACGAACACGTTCCAACGACCAATCAGGGGGAAGGGAGCACAGCCTACTCAGTACCTTTCGGGATTCGACCAACTTAAAAAGAAAAGAAAAAAAACAATGTTAAGACATTCACACATTTTTCAAATTAGTGTGCGGCTATCAGTCGGCTTGGCAGGATTTTCCTGTTCTCCTAAGCATCTTCACCCTCGCATTATTCTATGCTTAGTTATAATTAGTTATAATTGTCTAAAGGTTTGTTTACATCTAGAAAGAAAAAAAAAACTGTGTTAGGAGTACATGTAAACAAGACAACGACCACTGAGTAGGGGTTTGATAGACTGTATGTTCATATATCTTATACATATAATCCTTTTTTGAAAGATTCTAATGTTTTTTTATGTCCTTATGTATCTGGTAAAGGTAAAAGTTAGTTTTTGTCATAAATTATTGATATTATAATTAGGAAGAAAATATCACAAGATAGTATATTCCTAATGTATAGTCTTGTACAACTATGTGTAATAATCATTTATCAAGAATGTCAAAGCATGCAGTAGTCCACAGCCAAACTGTTTCAGCAAATACCAACTGAAAATTATTTCGGATAGTTGTAAAATACAGGGTTTGAAGTACACTCGTGTGGTCCTGTTTCCAAATCCATATGTGTCTAGTATTTTCCTTTTGTTGTTGTACAATCATTACCATTATCATCCCCTCTTCTAGTTGGGGCCTGGGTGGCTCTGTGGTACAGTGCTTGGCTCGTGACCTACGGGTTGCGAGTTCGATCCTGGCTCATGGCAGCTCCTTGGTGAGAGGGGTAGCCCTTTCTCGTTAACCCTACCAGAACTGTATGGTCCATAGATGCCTAGTTCAGGGGAATTATTTAATCACCTTTTTCATTTTCTTTCAGTCAATTCTATATTTATTTCTTTAGGGAAAAACTTTACTTTTTTGTCTTTCAGGCAAATTCAGTCTTACAATTTTTTTCTTGTCTCCTCAAATAGCCATCCTCTCCTTTTCTTATTATTAGATTGTTTTTCTTCTCCTGCAGGTTGTTCATCAATTTGTATAATGTAATTGTCTCCTCTTCCTCTTCTCTTTTCAAGTGTTGTCAGTTGCAGTTTTTTCCAATTTTGAATCATGCTCTTTTTTTGTGATAAGACCATATAATTTGTGCATATTTTTTTTTCGTTCGTGCGTATGTACCGTGTATACCATGTATGTACCATTACAATAGCATCTCTTTCTTTTCTCAAGAAACCCAAAGCTGAAGAGGTGCGGCAGAAAGATGACCATTTACTGTGACGTAAACTACGACAAGCGGGTCTCCCTGGATGAGTGGGTGGCATGTGTAACAGTGCAACAGAACGATACCGGTTAGTATTGTGCTCTGTGCTGCTTGTGTCTTCTCTCTCTCTCTCTCTCTCTCTCTCTCTCTCTCTCTCTCTCTCTCTCTCTCTCTCTCTCTCTCTCTCTCTCTCTCTCTCTCTCTCTCTCTCTCTCTCTCTGTTTTGGTAATCATCAGGTAATGTAGGACTACTGTGGATAGCCTTGAGTGCATGCAATGTGGTGTGGTAGAGTGTTTGCCAGATTGGTAACATTGGAGTGACGCATACATTGGATGTGTGAGGACAACAGTTTGGGTGTTTTTCACAACCCTTGAAAAACATGTGTAGAGTGGCTGTACGATTAAGAACTTGTCTCAACATTGAATTGTATGTAACCAATATCTATTTACATATTTGATTTATTATGTCATTCTCTGGATTTTGTTTTTTGTTTTTTTATCTTTTACCCGTGGCGCCGGTAGGCTTCATGGAGGCCTTAGATGGTTGGCCTCCGCCCGTTAGTAGCGCGGGTTAGATTTTTTTATTTTTTATAGTGACGCCTCGTTTCTTATTGAGAGGCTCTTGCTGCCAGCGGAAGCTCATCGCTCATATAGCTTTGCAGTCCCGTCGAGGATAGTGTTATGGCATAATTACAATATTTAAATTGTTGAACAACCTGTTTGAAACAAATGGAATAGATTTTATAATGAAAAGAAAAGGAGAGCCTGACTATTTGAGAAGACACCAGAATAATTGCAAAGCGGAATTTGCTTGAACGACACAAAAAAGTACAGTTTTCCCAAGAGAAGTATAGATATTTGGAATGGACTGAAAGAAGATGTGATAATGTCAAACAATGTACAGCAACTGAAGGAAAAACTGGACAAATATAGATACGGAGACAGAACCACATTAGTGTAGCTCAGGCCCTGTATACTACAACTAGGAAACACACACACACACACACACACACACACACACACACACACTCACACACACACACACACACACACACACACACACACACACACACACACACACACACACACACACACACACACAAGAAAGAAGAGAGAGAGGAGATTTAATAACGATGTATAAAATAGTAAATCACATGGAAAAAATTGACAGATATGAGTTGGTGATGTTGAAGGAGGATGGAAATAGACGGACGAGGGGGCATTCCAAGAAGATCGGGAAGAGTCAATGTTTAAGGAACATTAAGAAGTTTAGTTTCCCACATAGAACCGTGGATGTGTGGAATGGCTTGAGTGAAGAGATCGTTACAGCAAATAATGTACATATATTCAAGGAAAGGTTGGATAAATTTAGATATGGAGACAGGGCACTATGAGCCCCGCTCGAACCCTGTAATATACAACTAGGTAAATACAACTAGGTAAATACACACACACACACATTCACTCTTGTGAGTCAGTGGTTAACATCCCCGCCTTCTAAGCGGCAAGGCGTGGATTTGAACCCCGCTCAGTTCGCTAAGGATTTTTCACTGCCAGGGAGTGGTTACTGTTCCCCTTGAGCAAGGGGATGAGGGTGTGTGATGTGTGAGAGGTTTCAGCCTTACCCATAGATCCGTCTCTATGAGTTCTGAGCTCTTTTAGGGAGAGTAATGGCTGATGATCACGAGTCCAGCGCGTAATCCTCCAGACCATGGAGAAACACACACACACACACACACACACACACACACACACACACACACACACACACACACACACACACACACACACACACACACACACACACACACACACTCACACACACACACTCACACACACACACACACACACACACACACACACACACACACACACACACACACACACACACACATTTATAGTTGCATAAATTGCAGAAGTTTAATCAATGTTTATACAGTTGGGTTACCCAAAGATATATACTCCGCATGAGACAAAGTTTTCATGTCACTTCCAGGTGAGCCATTGTCAGGACCTGATCCACAGAATCCATTTGAGAGCATCCTCAAGTCTGAAGTGTGAAGGAGGAGACAGATGAAAAAGAGTTGGCGGAAGCTAGCAGCACTTGCTTGTGGCAGCAAAGAACCAGAGGAACACAAAATAATAAGGATGGCAAGTGGTCAAAATGAGCTGATTCTCCTCATCAGAAAAACTAGCCATCACCATTCTTCCACTCGCTCTACATTATCTTTTTATGTGAATTTGATTTTGATAAAGCAACAGTGCTATTATTTATGTTGTTTCTTGGAAGAAAGCTGCTAACATCAGGCTGTCTCCTGAAGGCTCAGAGGCAGAGTGCATGATGGGGACAAATGCAGTGATGAAGAGAGATAAAGAGAGATGAGAGCAGTGTGTTCATGG
>JAPQNM010000018.1:25489730-25519730 GCA_029783475.1 Metacarcinus magister
TTGTGAAAGTTTATGATTTTATTCACATATATTAGGTGTCTGGAGTCCCTTAAATTCTCCCAGCCCGCTGGGCTGGCTGAAGAACTGTAATACCAGTACTGGAATATGTAATTGGGTTGATGATTATTTGTCTTGGCATCATATATAACAGGGTAATGCTGGTATGCTACAATTACATATGTGGTGTTTGATTACGGCATCAGGCTTCGTGCAGGTAATATTATTAGTGGCATTAGTGTATGTGTTAATGATGGTGCTTTCAATCTTGGTTCCAACACACCGGCTTGTAAGAAAGGAAGGAGCAACCTGAAAATAAATTCTTGAGATGATGTTCACAGGGCATTGGGTGTCAAAGAGGTGGAATGCCAAGTCAGGAAAAGCTTGTGTATGAGTCAAAGGCACATTTTGACTTACTGAACAGAGACCATTGCTATCTGTTACTTTTGTTATGATAATGATCACAAGCTGTAAAGTTTCCATGGGATGAAGAAAGATGAAATAGACGTGAACCTTTACTATAGGGTGGTATTGTTTTAATTATAAGCTCAACTTTGAAAATCTGTTTATGATGAAATAATTGCTTTCAGTTTCGTGGACATATTCATTCTGAATACCCTGAGTGAATTTTGAGAATAGTGAGGATGGATGGAGTTAATGAGACGTTTGATATTTGCATTGTTTTTGAGTGTGTTGAAATTTACCATTTGATGTTTCTCAGCCTTCTGAGCCACAAGTCTGAGAGGAATATTTGTGGTATCATGTATGTATAATTTTTTTCTCTCCAGAAAGTGAAGTAACAATTACTAGAATTGATATATTCTTAGGAGAGGGAAGCTTCATGTAGCATCATATTCATGTGTCAACGTAGCTAATCAATCCATATCAGTACATTATACATAGCTTCTTCCTATACATTTCATGTTAATTTCTTCTTTCACAATGTAGTTAATGAATCTATCTCCGTTATTCTGTCTCGGTACACTCTGGATGGCTAGCCTTACACACTACAGTGTAGCTGACCAGTCTGTTCCAGCACATATATTGTAGCTGAATAGTTTATCCCCAAAATTATATCATTGACTAGTCTATTCCAGAACAATTTAGCTGACAACTCTATCCTAGAAAGGCATACTATAGCTGACCAGTACACTTCAGCTGGCTTTGACTAATCCAGCACACTTTAGCTGACCAGTTTATCCTAATATGTACATAGATTGTAGTTGACTGTGTTAAGCCGTCTCAGTACACTAATTTTTCAAGTGTGTTTATCATTGCTATCATCTCTGAAATTATGTGCAGCAAGAAAATTTAATTGTTATATGTTTCCAGTAGTTTTTTCATTGTTTCTGTTTCCTTTATGTACACCAGTCAGCTGTAACCATGCATAGCTGACTGTCACCCACTCTGTATCACGTGTGTATGTTGCATGGTTGTACTCATACATGATTGTGTCACAATGTAAGTAAAATGTATTTTATTTTGTATAAAATATAATATAATGATGTTGCTCACTTAAAAGATTGTAGATTTTATTGTACGTATTTAATTTTCAGGTTTAGCAATTAAGCATAATTTGACGTCCTGCCATTAAGTCTACTGTGCTAGTTTAGGAAAATGCAGTGTTTTCATATATATTCCGTGTCTTACTACCTGCCATTCTTGTATCACTAGAGAAATATATGAACCATATATGCATTCATAATGAAAGTGATGTTCTGGTTTGTAGATACAATACATTTCCAGATGACTCAGGTGTATCAAGTTATAGTGTTCAGAGTAGAGCAATGAACTGGAGATCATAAGGAACTATACTCATCAACACATTCATGTATATCCAATGGCAAGTTATGGCAATATATATCAGAGAAGTAGAAACTATTCTAAGGTTCTTGATGTCTACCTATTCTATCAATCTATAGTCTCCATATACCGTATTTCACGCCATACAAGATCCGGATTTCAGTCTCTGGTCCAACCAATTTTCGCTTGGCCTTTTTCTAGCTTTATTTCCCCTTGTTTTATCTGTGTTTTCTTCCTAACCTCCCACTATCCCCTTCTTTTCCTAAAGTGTAAGAACTGTGCCAAAAGGATGAAAGGCTAAGAGTTCAGTCATGAATGACCTGAGGGTGCCAATTGAACGGTATATCTTCTCTTTTTCATTGCCCTTACTCACCATGAGGGTTATGGGGAGCAGACCAGCTATATCCCCCACTTACATTCGGCTCCATGGCCAGTCATGAAAATTCAAAATTATTATGTGCATTAGGGAATGCATCTAAAAATAATTAATCCCCTCGACTTCTATGGTTTTGACAAGGACACGCCTCCAACCACGATTCTGAAACCTGTTAACTCCCTCGCCTCTTCCACCTCCTCTTGTACCTGTTTCCTTAACAGTAACACCAACCCTTCCTACAGCTGTATTTTCTTCTATTATAACCACTTTAGAACCATATATACCTCCAAAAAGTAAAATTACTCAACAACCCTCTCCTGCTCTCTCCCTCTATAACCCAGATTGTTCCTTCTTTCTTTCACCCTCGTCCACGCTCATCCATTACCACTAATCCCCTTCCTTTATCCATCCCTCCGTTTCCAGGCCCATTGCCGCTTGGAGGTGCTTAGGGATCAGAGACTGTGGCCCGATGCAGTGTTGTCACGGACTTCAGTCTGGTCCAACCCATTTTTGCTTGGCCTTGTTTCATCAGTCTTTTCTTTTTTACCTCCCACTATCCCCTTTTTTCCTAAAGTGTGAAAGCCATGCTGACAGGATGAAAGAGTAAGAGTTCAGTCATGAATGGCCTGAGGGTGCCATTGGCAAGGTATATCCTCCTTTTTTCATTTGCCCTTACTCTATATGGGGGTTATGGGGAGCAGACCAGTTATATCCCTCACTAGTATCCGGCTCTCCATGGCCAGCCTTGAAAATTCAAAATTAACAGGTACATTGGGGAATGCAACTCAAAAAATTGATTTCTCCCGACTTCTCTGGTTTTGATAAGGACACGCCTCTGACCACGATTCTGAAAACTTCCCTAACCGCCCACCTGTCTAGTCCCCTCGCCTCTTCCACCTCCTCTTGTCCCTGTTTCCCTAACACCAACACCAACCCCTCCTTCTACATCTGTATCTTCCTCTATTATAACAATCTTAGAACCATATAGAACCATATAAGGGAGGCGGTGGTCTAGTGGTTAGCGGTCGGGTATACCAGCTCAGGGTCCCGAGTTCGAGCCCCGGCACATGCTGGCTACTTTTCTTTGCTAATACCGCCTAGTGGCCTAAGATCACCCACATGCTGCCATAACATTATCCTCGGCGGAACTGCAAAGCTATATGCTCGTGGAGCTTCCGCTGGCAGCATGAGCCTCTCTATATGAAAACGAGGCGTCACTTAAAATATCTAAACCGCCCTACTAACGGGCGGAGGCCGACCATCTAAGGCCTCCATTAAGCCTACCGGCGCTACGGGTAAGGGATAAAAAAAAATAAAAAAAATAAAATATATATATATATATATATATATATATATATATATATATATATATATATATATATATACTTTCAGAATGTAAAACCACTCATCAACCCTCTACTCTAACTTCTTCTCCTTCTATAACCCAGACTATCCCCTCCTTCTCTAACCCTCGTCTATGCTCATCCAGTACCACTAATCACCTTCCTTTATCTAGACTCTTTGATCCTCAATAATGGAACAAATACTTGTTCATGCTCCCTACTCAGTAATACACACTTTCCAATTTAAAAAATGCATTCAAAGACAGGTGGGAAGGGTAACTTTCCACACACGACCTGTCAGATCTCGTCTAGGCATTGTTGACTCAGAATCTCAAGCTGAAGCTATGCTTAGCCTCAAAGACCTTGATGGGAAACCTTAATTCAAAGTGTCCCCTGATACCCAACTGAACACTCGTACAGGTAACGTTCTCATGAAATCTGCCTAGTGGGCGTCAGTTAATACGACTGTTCTTCTGACTTCTTTGAACTGATTGCAGACGAGCATGATATTGCTAATGTATCCTGGTTTACTGTAAACCTTTGTGGCCGCTGCAAGTATCTAACAAATATTGCAAAAATTATACATGAAGGTGTATTTGGGTTTACTACTTACAAAAAGTTATGTATGAATGAATGACTTCAGATAATGTAGGCTATGGTGATTTAAGGTAATGAGGATGAAGGAACACTGATGGTGGTGATGATAGTGTGGCAAGCTGGTTATATCAATGCTTTTTATTAGAGACTGATTGATGGTGAAAACATTGATGGTAATAAGTGCTATTATAGTTGACAATAAAATGTGGTGAGTTTTCTGAGGTATGATCATCAATTTATGAACTCGAATTGTGAATGAAAATTTTGTTGTGCAGGTATATTTTTTACATGATTTGATATTAGAATCAGTGATGCAGAATAAATATTGAAATGCCCCAAGATGGGGATATAGATCGATCACCCTTGGGTGAGGGAGGATATCCCTTTAGCCAAGTGGGTAAGCAAAGGAAGTAATTAATGTGTTCAAGGAGGAATAAAGAATGGTACTGGTTTACTAAAATTAGCACCAGTGCCTGTTATAGCATGGGGCACACCAGTCAAGAGTGGGTGCTGTGGAACTGATTAATTTGAGAGGCATGTGGAAAGGCTATATGAGATGGTGGTACAGCTATAGCTAGTTATATTATAGGAATACCGGTAGGTATCGCACTCAATTGGATTAAACTTTAACATAATGCATACATTTATCGTTTTTTGCAGGCAAATTGTGTACAGTGAAGCTTGTGGGCATGATAAATTATTAAAAATGAGCTTTCAAAAGGTGTGGGTAATGCTTGACGTATGGGAGCGAGCGTAGTGTTACCCACCCGCTGGCCGCTGGAGGCGCCACCACTGCGGCCAGAACAAAACGTTAACATTGAGTGGACCGTCCTGGTAGTGTAGAGTTCTTGGTTCTATGTAGTCTATATTGCGTTCAAATCTTCATTATATTCCGTGTTTTAGATTTTGAGTAAATGTCCATTGTTGCTTCTCCCCGGCGGCGGCTATGAACTTAAGAAGCAGCCATATTGTTTACGTGGATTAGTAGTGGGGGCGGATTGTTCCGTGTTTACTTTGGAAAATCTCGGCAATGAATCATTGAAAACAAGTAAGTTCCCTATTTTACTTGTTTTAATGTTATGTTTTTAGTTGTTTGTCAAGCTTTCTAGACGAACACCTCCGATCACCTGATATGGGCCACGGCATGGAGTCCTGGACTGGGTTTTCCCACAGAGCACACATGGAGTGTGTGTTGTGTTGTTGACATGTATGATTATTAGCAGTGTAGTCTTCCTAGTATTATTTTACATCTTCACCAGAATGCTCTAGAAAATTTAGGGTTATATTTTCGTATTACGTGATGCATTCTGAGAAGGTTTTCTTAATTACATTTCCGTCGCAAATTCTTAGTTTGTGAGATATTCAATGTTTTTTGTGAGACCTCTTCGAAAAATAAAGATTAGTTTGGTTTGAACAAGGTTCTGGGTAAAAATGCAGGGTAAAAGTGCAGACTAAGACCTGCCTTTTCTTTTTTCTCTCCTTCCCTACATACTATACATAGTGTACTCAACACATGTGTGAAGGTTTCAGGCGGCGCTCACTATTATTTACCTCGTAAAACGTCTTTGAAGTTATGTTAGGTTATGATATGTTAGGTTGGTTAGGTTAGGTTAAGGTTGTTAGGTTACGGTTATGTTATGGATAAGTTAGGTTCGGTTATATAAGATTTTTACATTTTATTACCCAAAAGTTAGGGTTCTCAACCTAAGAATTTTTTTCTGGATTTGGGTAATAAAATGTATATATGGCCTATATTTGCTTCCCCACCCTAACATCCTGCTTTTCCAAAGTGTCACCAAGCCTTGTTGGCTATAGGAAGAAGAATAATGATACAGGGGACGAGCAGTAGTTATGCAGATTTTACCTAAAATTCATAAGGAATTTCATCCCTACCTGGTGTTTTACCTGTCTTTAGATGTTTTACATACCCTTCAATCTCATCCTTGCTGATCTCATCATCCATATTTTCCATTATTCTTCTCTCTATCTCCATGTGGATTTCACTTGGTCCTACAGGTTCATTCATACCACCTATCTCCTCCCAAAAGTCTTTTATTACCTCTGCTCTTTCATTTTTCTTCTTTTACAATTCTGCCACTAACTACCAGTTCTTCCACATTCACCTGCTCACTACCATCCTCTCCTCTCAGAAACCTGTACCAGTCCCTATCCCCTTCCTCTCCCTTTGCTCCCAAATCTTTCACAATTTTTCTCTCAACATATGTTTTTGCTTTCCTGATCAGATGTTTCACTTTCTTTTGTTTCTTTCCATACTCTTCCCAAGACTCTTCATACCTCTTTCTCTCATCTCTCTCTCCAGTTTTCCTTAGACTTCTACATTTTCTGTTACATATCTTTCTCTCCTTTCATACTTTCTCAATTTCTTCTTTCCATCCTCTCATTTCTTCTCTTTTCCTACCACAACTACCTCGTAAGCCGAGTTCACACGAGGCACTTTTCAATGGTCAGTGGCCGCCATTAAAAAATGGTCCTCACTCAGTGGCGGCCACTGATGAGGTCAGTGTCATCATGGATCTCATGAAAATAGCAACTGTCAAAATAAAACACAAACATCTCTTCATCTTCACCAAGAAAGCGTAGACAGCTGCTACTTTCATGAGATCCATGTTTACACTGACCTCATCAGTGGCCGCCACCGAGTGGTGATAATTTTTTAATGGCGGCTACTGACCATTGAAAAGTGTCTCGTGTGAATCCAGCCTTACTCTCTACCGCTGCAATTATCACATTCCTAAATTCTTCATTCATATCATCAACTTCAGTGTCCTCGCTTAACTTTATTTTGACCAATTCATCTTTAAAACTCCTCCATTCAGCCTCCTTCCTCCACTACAATTCCTACTCCCCCATCCTCCTTCTTCCATTTACTCCTACCTTTTCCAATCATGTTACACCTCTTCCCCTTCATATGCACTCTTTCTCGCAACTGTGTTTCACTTACTCCTACTACATCAAAGTCCCATTTATTCCATTCAACGCACAAGTTTTCCATTTTTCCAACATTCTATCCATGCACATTTACACAGCCAAGCTGCATACTTTTCTTTTCCTCTCCTCTTACATTCATACATTAATTCCTCATACCCCGATTGGCGTCATCACTTTGTCAAATCATTCAAGCCTCATCCTCATATGTGACAGCTCTGGCCGTCACCCATTCAATCAGTCATCGTCCCATCCTCTCTTGTCCAACATTAGTCAGGTGCACTCCATCTCTTGCATACGAGTTTGGGCGAACCACACTATCCATGTCAAGGAAAGTCACTTTTCCTTTCCTCTTCCTCATCCAGCTCAGCTTCAGTTTCATAAGTTCTGCACATAATTTCTTGTTTGTTTCTTGCCTCAGTCTTACGTTTATTCTTGTTCATGCCCTTTCCCTTCACTGCCTGCACTGCTGCCATTATTTCTCTCACAGTCTCATCACTTTTTGATCCTGTAAAGATAATTTCTTCCTCCCTGAAGTATGAGCAATCCATTCTCCATATTCTTGACCTCTTCCTTCACCCTTCCAGGGTGGTGCAGCCACTGCCTCTCAGGCCACACTTCACATAGTTCTGGCTGCCCCTCACCATGCTGGCTCCAATAATTCTTATAGGCACCTGCTTTTCTTGGACTTCTCTGGTTGCTTTGTCTTAGTCTCAATGACCTCTACATCTTTGTCATGTTTTTCATCATGTTGGTTTACTCGCTCAGGGGTCTTCGTCTGAAATGGAAGCGATTTTGCAAATAGAGTGAGGTGTTGTGTAGTGGAATGAGGGGTGGTTTGGTCATCTTGAGAGAAAAAGTAAAGAGTCTATAGTCCAGAGTTCGAACTCATGGCCCATCATCCTGCTTGATGTTTATATAACAATCCGGCCCGTAGAAAACAGCCTAGTCGGCACCTCTCAACGTGATCGCGGCAGGTAGTGCGTGGCAAATTTGCATGACTGAGATCTTTACCACAGAAGCACCACGGAAAATAGCCAGGGAGAAAATGACTACAATTGTTAAGAAGAGGAAAGTGGATCTTGAGTGTCGGGCCTTCAACCCCGAGTGGGAAAAGTACTTTTTCATTGAATGCTTTGGACAGGTCCAGTACCTCATTTGCTTGAAGACTGTGGCTGTCCTCAAAGAGTATAATGTGCGCTGCCACTGGAGGCCGTATTCCTAGGCAATTCGTACCAACCGTCGCGTCGGGTCACGGTATTCTAAGTCGTCGTAATATTTGCACAATATTGGAATGATCGGGTACACTCACCGGGAGGGTACCCCCGCCCGAGGCTTGGCCATCATCAGAATTTGCTGTTAATATTTATCGTTATTTTCCAATTAGGAGACTTCATATATTTGTAAGACACTAAATAATTCAAATGAAAAATACTGGTGTAGCTTGGAAGATGCTCCAGAACATTGAAACACAACAATTACATTTTGGCGAAGAACTTATTTGTTGATGAGAAACGGAAGCCACCAGCCCACCAGCAGACAGAAGTTTTTCTCCACTTTGGCGTACATATCTAGTTATTTCCAGCTTTTTAAGGTAAGATACATGTATTTCTGCATTCTTAGTAGTATATTTATGAAGGAACTATGAACAGACACACCTTTCCATAGCAAATTAATCCTAGAATAGGTATACAGTTGTGTTAGGAGCTTAGTAATGTAAGACAAAGGATTCCTGGCGTTATAGCTTACGCCTGGTGTAAATGTTATTTCCAGCGATCTAAGGTAAGTTTCTTCATTCTTGGTAGTATATTTATTAAGGAACTATGAACAGAAGCACCCTTCATAGCATTTTAATCTTAGAATAGTATAGAGTTGTGTTAAAAAGCTCAGTAATGTGAGAGGAAGCTTGGTGCATATTTTGACATTAGTGGACAGTTTGATATATGAACAAATATGGTTTGACCTCGCTTATGCTTTATTGAAGCTGCCACAAAAAATAATTCGGTAAATATTTGTTTACTTAACCAACTCTAACTAAACCTAACGTAATAGTGGGAAGGCAGCTAGCTAATTAGGGATACATATATCCTTTCTAGGCTACCTAGCTGAGTGTGGAGATATTGTGACCCCTAAATTATGCTTAAAGCTAATTAAACCAAATATTTTTGAAAATAGTTAAGAAATAGTCCCCTCAACCCTCCCTATTTGTGGAGTCTGTCCTTTTTTTTATCATAGCATAAAGAAAACTTATGTGAACTGAAGCAAGCCCTTAATAATTTTGAGCCCCTCATCCTTATGCAGTATCTTTTCCTTTCATGAGTCAAGCCAAGCAAGTTGACTAGTGTTATGCTGAGATGTATAAATGCAAGGTTAAACCTGCTTATACTATCATTTTCACAATCTATGTACTGTTTACAGTAAGTTAGTTATAAACAAAATTTATTTAAGAATTATTGGAATGCTGTGAGTGCTGATATTTTGTAATCATCTTAACATGTAAAATGTCAGTCTGATTGTGAAAATAATACAAGTGCTTTTATTTTTTTGTTCTATCAATTACATAACATAGTTGATTTTCGTTGGTTTACTTAATCAGGATTTTTTATATATACATCAAAAGGGCACCGGCCAAGGGAAAACAAAAACGTTAAAAAAAAAATCCTGCTTGTCGCCAGACCCTGCAAAGAGGACAGTAGGAGGAATATAAAGTAAGGGGTGGAGTTCATTTAACATTAGAGGTGTCTCGACACTCTTCTTTTGAAAGAGTTTAAGTCATAGGCAGGTGGAAAAACAGACAAAGGAAGAGAGTTCCAGAGTTTACCAGTGTAGGGGATGAAAGCGTGAAGATACTGGTTAACTCTTGCATTAGGAAGATGGACAGAAAAGGGATGAGAAGAAGTAGAAAGTCTTGTGCAGCGAGGCTGCGGGAGCGGGGGAGGCATGCAGTTACCAAGTTCAGAAGAGCAGTCAGCATGAAAATAGCAGTAGAAGATAGATAAAGATGCAACATTGGGTCGGTGACTTAAAGAATCAAGACAGTCAGTTAGAGGAGGAGAGCTGATTAGACTAAAAGCTTTAGACTCCACCCTGTTTAAAAGAGCTGTATGAGTTGAACCCCCGCAGACATGAGAGCCATACTCCATACATGGGCGGATAAGGCCCCTGTACCGAGCAAGCAGCTGAGAGGGAGAGAAAAATGGACGCAGATGCCATAGGACACCTAACTTCTTGGAAGCTGATTTAGCAAGAGTAGAGATACAAAATTGCCAGTTTAGATTTTTAGTAAAGGGTAGACCGAGTGTGTTTAATGTGGAGGAGAGGGGAAGTTGAGTGCCATTGAAGAAAAGGGGATAGTTATCTGGAAGGTTATGTCAAGTAGATAGTTGTAGAAATTGAGTTTTTGAGGCATTGAACAAAACCAGATTTGCTCTGCCCCAATCAGAAACTAGTGAAAGATCAGAAGTTAAGCGTCCTATAGTATCTCGCCTTGAGTCATTTGATTCTTGTTGGGTTGGCCGTCTGTTGTATGACGTTGAAAAATGCAAGGTGGTGTCATCAGCATAGGAGTGGATAGGGCATTGAGTCAGATTTAGGAGATCATTGATGAATAATAGAAAGAGAGTGGGTGATAGGACAGAACCATGAGGAACACCACTGTTGATAGTTTTAGGAGAAGAACAGTGACTGTCCACTACAGCAGCAATAGAACGGTCAGAAAGGACACTGGAGATGATGGTACAGAGAGAAGGATAGAATCCGTAGGAGGGTAGTTTAGAAATTAAAGATTTATGCCAGACTCTATCGAAGGCTTTCGATATGTCAAGGCCGACAGCAAAGGTTTCACCAAAGTCCCTAAAAGAGGATGACCAAGATTCAGTTAGGAAAGCAAGAAGATCACCAGTAGATCGGCCTTTACGGAAATCATACTGGCAATCAGAGAGAAGGTTGTGAGCTGATAGATGCTTCATTATCTTCTTGTTAAGGACAGACTCAAAAGCTTTAGAAAGGCAGGAAATCAAAGGTATAGAGTGGTAGTTAGAAGGATTGGAGCGGTCACCTTTTTTAAGGACAGGTTGAATGTGAGCAAACTTCCAGCAAGGATAGGTAGAAGTAGAGAGAGACAGACGAAAGAGTTTGACCAGGCAGTGAGCGAGTTCGGAAGCACAATTTTTTAGAACAGGAGGGACTTCATCCGGAATCAAGGCCAGAGAGGGCCTGGAAAACGTCATAACAAAGAATTTTAATTTTAGGGATGAAGTAGTCAGAGGGTGGAGGAGTAGGAGGAATATGCCCTGTATCATCCAAAGTAGAGTTGGTAGCAAAGGTTTGAGCTTTAGAGAAAGAAGAGACAGCTGTGGGGCCATCTGGTTGAAGTAAAGAAGGGAAAGATGAAGAAGTAAAATTGTTAGAGATATTATTGGCTAGATGCCAGAAATCACGAGAAGAGTTAGAGTTGGAAAGACTTTGACATTTTATATTGATGAAAGAGTTTTTAGTAAGTTGGAGAATAGATTTGGCATGATTACAGGCAGAAATATATAGGGCATGAGTTTCAGCAGATGGATGGCTACGGTACCGTTTGTGAGCCGACTCTCTATCATTGACAGCATGAGAACAAGCAAAATTAAACCAGGGCTTTTTAGCTTTAGTATTAGAGAAAGTATGAGGAATGTATAGCTCCATGCCAGAGATAATCACCTCTGTTATGCGCTCAGCACAAAAAGAAGGATCTCTGACATGGAAGCAATAATCATCCCAAAGAAAATCAGAATAGTACTGCCTCAGGTCCTCCCACTTAGCAGAGTTGAAATGCCAGAAGCACCTCCGCTTAGGCGGGTCCTAAGGCTGCACTGGAGTGATAGAACAGGTAACGGAAATAAGATTGTGATCAGAGGAGCCCAACGGAGAGGAAAGTTTAACAGAGTAAGCTGAAGGGTTGGAGGTTAGGAAAAGATCAAGAATGTTGGGCGTGTCTCCAAGGTGGTCAGGGATACGGGTAGGGAACTGCACTAGCTGCTCTAGGTCATGGAGGATAGCAAAGTTAAAGGTTTGTTCACCAGGTTGGTCAGTGAAAGAAGATGAAAGCCAAAGCTGGTGGTGAACATTGAAATCCCCTAAATTGGAGATCTCGGCATAAGGAAAGTGAGATAGGATGTACTCCACTTTGGAAGTTAAATAGTCAAAGAATTTTACGTAATCAGAGGAATTAGGTGAGAGATATACACCACAGATGAATTTAGTTAAAGAGTGACATTGAAGTCTTAGCCAGATGGTTGAAAATTCTGAAGATTCAAGATTGTGGGCACGAGAGCAAGTAATGTCGTTACGCACATATGCGCAACAGCCAGCTTTAGATTGAAAATGAGGATAGAGAAAGTAGGAGGGAATAGAGAAGGGGCTGCTGTCAGTAGTCACAGACAACTGTATTTCAGTTAGGAAGAGAAGATGAGGTTTAGTGGAGGAGAGATGGTGTTCCACAAATTGGAAATTAGATCTAAGGCCACGAATGTCGCAGAAATCGAGAGTAAAAGTATTAGAGGAAGTGTCAAGACACTATGCTGATGAATTTGGTGACCGTGAAGACCTGGCAGAGTGGGAGGAATTGGCTGCCAGACCCATACAATGTTTTCATCACAGACAGGATCCCTTCCAAATTTACTCTGAAGAGGAATTTCGACAACGATTTCGCCTCTAAAGAATGTACACAAGGCCTCCTTAGGAGAATACAACATCATTTTCCACAATCAAACAGTGAAAGAGGTTAGCATTGATATACTAGACTATCACTAATGTTGGTACATCCTGGAAGGGGAATAGCTTGATTAACAGTAACAATGTGTTGTCACTACACTTCTTATCTGTAAGACAACAAGGTTAATTTCATACAATTATGTACATGAAAACTTCATAGCAGGAAATCAATTAATTAGTTACCGTATATTGCGGCCTATAAGTCGAGTTTCTAAGATAATTTTTTTATGGTCAAAACTAGGGACTTATGGGGTAGATATAAAATAGCAACCTTTCAATATATTTGCACCAGTAACATCAGGATACCGGAAAACACTTACCATTAGGGTTTTTAAAGTAAATATTCGTCCAATATAGTGGTGAAACAGGTGAGTATAGTAAAAAGTAAAAACTGACTGTTTATGTTGAAATGCTTGAAGTTGGTGGTGTTTTCAATGTTTGAATTGTTTTATTTTCTTTACTGTAAATAAAACTTAATTTACAACCAGTACTTAGTGACTCAGGACGATATTGGGCCAGGCTAAGTAATAGTTTAGGAGGTCGACTTTTCTGCAAGGTAAACCTCTAGTACAACATTTTGGGGTCAAATTATAGAAGTCGACTAATGTGCCAGATCGACTTATAAGCTGGAATATACGGTAATAAAAATGGTTTCTCTAATATATGTATTTAATCAGGACTTGAAACTATCAATGGTTTTTTAGCTAACTTCTTTGGCTGGGAGTCTGTTCCATTAATCAACAATTAACAATTACAAGCTATTGTGTTCCATATTCATACTTTCATTTCATGTTGTTACTTATCAATGTCGCTTTATTCGTCTTAAAAATTATTTCTAAATTAATTTTATTGAAATTGTTTAGAATTTTGAAGACTTCAATCATATCTCCCCTAATTCTTCACTTGTGTAGAAGGAACATGTCAAACAGTTTTAACCACTAGGGTCTCGCTGACAGATATTTCCGTCGGGACGTAGAGTCCAGCTGATGGAGGTAGGCCTATTTGGCTAAAAAGTTGCTATGACGAAAATATCCGGCAGCTGGACCCTAGGGGTTAATCATTCTTCGTTTGCTAATTTACTCAATATAGGAATGTATTTTGTCGCTCGTCTCTGTACTGTATCCAGTAAGTTTTGGTCTTTAATGTAGTTTGGTGATCAGAATTGAATCGTGTATTCTAGATGTGGCCTCACAAATGCTGTATAAAGTCTTTTCATTACTTCTGGCGATTTGTGATAAAACCGCCGGGTTTAGAAATTAATTAAGTTAAATCAGATCATTCACACGGTGCCTGAGCGGCTAGATTCCCACATGGCAGAGACTCAGCTGCCGCATGCACTGCTAAACCACGTGATGAGCATTCTAGAATACTGTTGAAGGCTATGGAGCACTTCAGATAGACGGTTATTTCCCATACGGCAGTTATGGTTCATCTGTGGCAGAGGCGAGTGATGCTCGCTTCACATGAGCCTGGCAAGGCACCGTGTGAAGGGTCTGATTAACTTAGGCTGGCTTCACACAAGCGTTTCTTTCTTGCGTGGAAAAACTGCCCGGTTTAGAAATCCAATAAGTTTAATCAGACCCTTCACACGGTGCCCACTTCACATGGTGCCTGCTTCACACGGTGCCCGCTTCACACGGTGCCCGCTTCACACGGTGCCTGCTTCACACGGTGCCTGCTTCACATGGTGCCCGCTTCACACGGTGCCCACTTCACACGGTGCCTGCTTCACACGGTGCCTGCTTCACATGGTGCCCGCTTCACACGGTGCCCGCTTCACACGGTGCCCTGCTTCACACGGTGCCCGCTTCACATGGTGCCCGCTTCACACGGTGCCCGCTTCACATGGTGCCGGCTTCACACGGTGCCCGCTTCACACGGTGCCTGTGCGATTCAATTCTAGTTTTATATTTATTTTTTCAGATTTGCCTCAACATTTTTACAATGGTTCATCACTTTTGATAAAATTTTGGTTTTACAGCTCCTATAGAGAATATATTTGCTTCAAGGCTATATATACAAATGTAAAATTAATGGAAAATGCTGTGTTATGACTTACTATTTTCATTCTCCAAAAATTAAACACCCAAAGGTCATAAGTAAGCAAAACCCATCTGAGAAAATGGTAATGAGTTTATTACATACTGAGAGAAGTTACTTTTTCCTAATATGCAGCCAAAATACCCTAATATATTGTATTACACATGCCCCAAATTCAGAAAATTTATTGTAGGATGAAATATGTGCATTTGATGGTAAAACACACAAATTTTCCTTCCTCAGGTCTCCCAGTCCCACCTACCTTACAGCTACTTATGGCTCTCAGATACATGGCAACAGGAAGTTTTCAACTTTCCATCGCTGATTGTTCTTACATGTCACAACCAAGTGTAAGCAAGTATGTTAATCGTGTCTCAAGACCTATTGCTTCCCTGGCACCATAAATCATAAAATTTCCAGAGCCTGCAGAAGAGGGACAAGTTATGGAAAATTTTGTTTTTATGAGTGGTGTGCCTGGTGTAATTGGCTGTATTGATGGGTCCCACATTCCTATAGTTAGTGTAGGTGGTGATAACGCTGAAGGTTATTTTTCCATTAATGTAATGGGTGTGTGTGATGCAGACCTTTGGTTCACTTCACTAATCACAGGTTGGGCTGGAAGTGCACATGATTCCCGTATTTTTTCCTCTTCAAACTTGCATGACCTGCTAGAATCAGGTGCTTACATTGGTTATTTATTAGGTGACAGTGGCTATGCCTGCCACCCATATCTAATGACTCCATGCTTAAATTCAGCCACAAAGAAAGAGAGGCGTTACAATCTGGCACATGCTAGAACAAGAAATGCTATAGAGAGCGTTTGGAATATGGAAAAGGAGATTTGCAATATTAGGATGTAAAATTAGAAAAGATTTGAGAACTACAAATAATATAATAACTGCATGTGCTGTATTGCATAACATGGCAATTGAAAGTAGGCTTAACCTTAATGAAGAACCTGAAAATGTATTGCCAGATGCCGTGGAACCTGTGCCTCATGTACAGGCAGAACATGGTCCTGGCTGGGCTAGAAGGGACGCTATTATTGAGACATTATACCTAGTGAACAAAAACTTTTCATCCAAGCCAGAATACCATGATCTCGATCATGTTTTAAGAAATGTTGTTATTAAAGTTGTTGATTATAAACTGTTTAATTTTTAGAGCCAATATGTTAAAGGATTAAAAGAAACAATTTAATTCCAATGTCATATTTAATGTCACTAGAGATATTGTTCCTCCAGACAGCTGCTTTGTAAGAAAGCTACAGAAAAATTTATTGTAGAACTGTAATATGTTAAACTTTTCTTTATATTTGTGTTATTTATATCTACCTGTCAAGACAGCTGCTTTGTAAGATAAGCAGTTGTCTGGACAGGTAGATATAAATAACACAAATATGAAGAAAAGTTAAACATAAAACACAAATATGAAGAAAAGTTAAACAGAAAATGAATACACTATACCTGAAAAATTTCCTGAGATTCTCATGAAAGCCCTTAACATAAGAAAAATATCTACACTATAAAGAAAAAATAAAAAGAACATAAAATGCATAACCCTTAACATATAACATATATACATTGCCTTAAAATATACAATATATAGTTATACAATAAATTATTCATTAGCTTCATAAAAAGTTCTAGCTGTATCTAAAAATCTTTTTAGATAATGGAAACTCTCTTCCATCTGTTGCCGAGTATTTTGTAAAAGTTCATTGCGTCCTTCGGCTTCTTTGAGTTGTAGTTCCCGCATTTTAGTTTGGAATTGCTTTTCTTCTGCCTGCATTTCCATCTGGTTCTTCCAATAGTTAATTTTTAGGTTGTGTTCCTTTGTTTGCCTCTCCCACAGAGAATCACAGTCACTTGCTATACTCATTTTGAGAGGAAGTGGAATAACTCTCTCAGGATCAGAGGAAATGACAGGTGGGGATGGAGTAAGTATAGGTGAAGTAAATTGAGGATTAGATGAAGGAGGAGGAACAGATATTAAAGGAACTGATGGGGAAGTGCTAGGCAAAGAAGAAGGGATGGGGCTTGTAGAATTAGGATTTGGTGAAATATAAGGAAGAGATGTTGAAGAAATTGATGAGAAAGAAGTACTAGGCACAGAAGGAGAAAGTATGGGGTCCCCACTACTGTAGATGAGACGAGCAGGCTGTGAAGGTGAGTGAAAGGAAGAGGTAACATTTTGGGAAAATGTAGGAATAGGCTGCAATGAAGAGGAAGAGGTTGTTGTAGAAGTTAGTGCAGTGTATTGCTGAGAGAAATGATCAGTAGTAGGCATAGGAAGGGGGTTCTCTGAAGAAAACGAAACAGATGGTACAGCTTGAGGTAGGTATTGGTGACTGGCCGCATCTGCAGAAAGAAAACACTGAATTTTACACACCATACATATTTATTTAGAAATTCTGCATAGATAACTTACATGAAACATAGAATAGAACTAAATACACTATAGGAAAGCTATATTAAAGAGAAGCCAAAACCACGGCAATGTTACAGAGTCTGGACAAAACCCCCAGCGGACCAAACACACATGGACAAAACCCCCAGCGGACCAAACACACATGGACAAAACCCCCAGTGGACCAAACACACTGACAAAACCCCCAGCAGACAGAAACCCCAGTTACATTTTTCAGAGGAAGATATATAAAGTAATTTATTTTTTATCGTATACAATTGAACTGACCAAAATAATCATGAAAAATATTATAAAACCACAAGTTTTCTTTTTTCTGAAGATAATTTAGGTAATTTATTTCATATAACATTTTCTTGTAAAGGTTGTGCTCATACAGATTTGGAGGTGAAGCAAATACTTTGTGTGACGAAATATTACAAAATACAACCCCATCAGTTATATCTTAGATATAATTTATTTAATTTGATATATAATTAAATTTATTGAAGTAATCATGAAAAATATCATAAATATTGAAAGCCTATCTTTCTCAAAAAAGATATTAAAGTAAAAATGAATATATATATATATATATATATATATATATATATATATATATATATATATATATATATATATATATATATATATATATACACACACACTAATTCCTCGTTATATGGTGGTTCACTCTTCGCGGTCCCGGTATTTCGCGTTCTTTTCTGTAAGACCTATTATTTTTTATATCGCGTATATTTTTGCCATTTCGCGGCATTCCGCAGCATTGTTTATGAGTTTAAATCTTGCGTGTCACAATAGAATAGCCGTACGTACTGATTCAGCCAATCAGAACGTCGGTATTGTTTTCTCGGCCGCTGATTGGCTGGAGGCTGGCACCCTTGCACACCTAGCCGAGGCAGGTGCCAGGTCACCACCTCAGAAGGCAGGTCACAACCCCTGGCTAATATCTGGTACCCATTCACTGCTGGGTGGACAGGGGCATGGGTGTAAGGAGACCTCCCAACGTTTTCCACTCCCCCCCGGGGAATAGTTATTTGCATTACAGTCCTGTATATAGGCATTGTCATAGTGAATATTTATTTGCATTACAGTCCTGTATATAGACACTTATAGTGAATAGGTTAGGTTACGGTTATGTTATGGTTAGTTAAGTTAGGGTAAAGATTAGGAAGATAACCCAGTCTGTTTTTTGGAAAAATTTTTGTGTGTTTTGAATAATCTGGTGTTTGTTATGCTATACAATTTTTTTTTATCCCAAGTTAAAAATTGCCACAAAAAAGTCAGATTAATTCAAAACCATCACAATCAACAGGAGAAAAATTACTTTAAGTAATCCTAAGCACACCTAATTAAACCTAACCTAAGGAAACCTAATTAAACCTAACCTAACCAATTGGGTCGTTTTACGAATCTTTACCTAGTTTTGGTTTTGTTTTGTTACATTAGGTTAGGTTTAATCAGGATTGCTTAGGTTAGGTTTGGTTTAATTAGGTTTGCTTAGGTTAGGTTTAATTAGGTTTGCTTAACATTACTTAAAGCAATTTTTTTCTTATTGAATGTTATGGTTTTTAAATAATCTGACTTTTTTGTGGCATTTTTTACCTTGGGGGGAAAAAAAATTATGGCATAACAAACATCAGGTTAATTCAAAACACACCAAAATTTATCAGAAAAAATTGCTTTGTCCAAAAAACAGACTGGGTTGTCTTCCTAATCTTTATCTTAACTTAACCTATTAACTATGAGTGTCTATATACACAACTGTAATGCAAATAAATATTCACTATGACAGTGTCTATATACAGGACTGTAATGCAAATAACTATTCATTATGACAGTTTCTAGCTATACACTAATTCCTTGTTATATCGCGGTTCACTTTTCGCGGTCCCGGTATTTCGCGGTTATTTCTGTAAGACCTATTATTTTTTATATCGCGTATATTTTCGCCATTTCGCAGCATTGTTTATGAGTTTAAATCTCGCGCGTCACAATAGAATAGCCGTACGTACTGATTCAGCCAATCAGAACGTCGGTATTGTTTTCTTGGCCGCTGATTGGCTGTTGTGTTCAAGGGACTGATTTCACAGTTGCTTCCTATAGTTGTGATCGTTACCAATGAGCAATGATTTCCACCACCATCAATAAATCTGATTTCACAGTCATCTTTCACAGTGTTGTTTGTTTGTATCAATACCCGAAATTGGAACCTTTGGTAATGCAGGCTTGGGAGCTGGGGGGACCTCCCCAACGGAGCTTAACAAAGCAATTTTTTAGCAAAAAAATCTATTTCTTATCCCCATATAGTTATATTATTTCCTGAAATATATGTGAAAAATTATTTAACAATACAGCAACACGTTGTAGGGGTATGATGATATGAAAATTTTTGAGAAAAATGTGGATGGCGGCGTGATCGCATCAGTCAACGAGGGAGAGAAAAAGATAAGTTTTTGGAAAACAGTATCCTCTTGTTTTCAAGACAAAATTATATTATTCTGATGGATATCGATGTTTTGAATTAATATGATAACCATATCTCGGCAAAATAAATCAAACCTAACCTCACCTAACGTCTTAACCGGGGGTGTCGCCCGCTGGATCCCCTAATCATTTAAATTTTAATATTACGGTTATTTCTTAATTTGCTTACCTAGTTCAACTATCTAAATACTCAGAAAGATAAAAGATCTACACAATGAAATAGGTAAGGATGACTGGAGGATGCTATTTACCGAAATACTGAGACAAATAGTAGTTGGGTTGATTTATTAATGTGGCAGTTATATCAGCGTCAGGAAACCAGTGCAGGCTGTGAACAACCTTCAAGGTAAAAGTTATCTATTGCTCTTGCTCTCTCAATATTTTTTATGTGTTTAAATGTGTTTTTATTATTTCAAAAGTGTGTTTAAAGACCTTAAAATGCTTTTAAAAGTACCGTAAAAGTTATTAAAACATGCCTAGGGTGTATTTAAATAGGGTATTTCTATTTCGTGGGAGGGTCTGGAACGTATCCCCCGCGATGGAGGGGCCACTAGTGTATACACGACTGTAATGCAAATAACTATTCCCCCGGGGGGAGTGGAAAATGTTGGGTGGTCTCCTTACACTCATGCCCCTGTCCACCCAGCAATGAATGGGTACCACATATTAGCCAGGGGTTGTGACCTGCCTTCTTGGGTGGTGACCTGGCACCTGCCTCGGCTAGGTGTGCAACCCTGTCAATACAAAGGCTATACCCACGATCTGACCAGTATAGTATGGAGTCTGTACAGTATCTATATACACGACTGTAATGCAAATAACTATTCTATATGACAGTATCTATATACACAACCGTATGTAAATAAATATTCACCATGACAGTGACTAGCCTACAAACATGGCGATTGTTGACATTTTGGCTCAAGGTCGTGACGTCACTGCAGGAGCTTTATACAAGAACATTGCCTTTATATTACCTGGTGAAAAGCTTTGAACTACAGAGGCAAGTGGTACTCCATACTCCTGAATTTCCCCAGGCGTTTCTAAGTCTGTACTCATCATGGATGCAGCTAGAACCATGTCCTCAGTAAAGTTAGGTGGTTCTGGATGTTGACCGCCACCTGTAATACGGACCTTTTCCTTGTAATCAATGTTTTCTTTCTTTACTCTGAAAACAAACAAAAAATTGTAAATATCGATTTATAATAAATGAAAAAATGCAATGCACAAATAAATCCATAATTATGCATTCTTACCCTGAGATCTGACATTGTTAATTTGAACAATGGACACGGAATATTCTCAGCTACTACATGAACTTGATATAGCATACCATAGAATCCAAAATATGTGTTATTTAGATCTAGGGGCATTGTGATGTAAAAAAAAATTTTGAATTTTATAACATGAATGGGAGAAATACTCGTGAACCCGAACAAATAATTTTTGTTGCCTTTGAAAATAGTCATGCTAAGTCTGGTTCACTTAGGTTCAGTTATATAAGATTTTTACATCTTCACCAGAATGGTCTAGAGAATTCAGGGTTATATTATTGCATTACGCGATGTATTTAGAGAAGGTTTTCTTAATTACATTTCCGTCGCAAATTCTTACTCTGAGACCTACTCTTTGACAAATAAAGTTTAGTTTGGTTTGAACTTGTTATTTGTTAAGGTTTGGTTAATTTAAGTTATGTTGGGTTTGGTTGATTTAGAAGATATCAAATGTGACGCAAGACGCAGGCGTCAACAGACGCCATTATGGTGAAGAAGTAACATTCTACCTAGTTGAATATTTCTGCATGACTAAACATAAATACAGTGATGAATATTATTACTCACCTTCTTTTTACACCTTCAAGCGCTCTACGCAATTGCTTTTCAGACCGAGGATGCTGGTCAGGATACATTGCGTTGAAACGCGTTGTTATGTCAAGCCATGCGGTTTTCTTCTTGTCTTGAATCCCAAGAACCGAAGACTTGTTGCTTAAAACATTTTCATGTTTTAAAATGAATCGCAAGAGCACCACGCGTTGATTTTTTGAGAGTGGGAGAGTGCGGTCCTTCGATGTGTCCGCCATTGTAAACATCTGATCTTGATCTTGATCAAGATGAATGCCGATAAAAAGGCTTGACTTGGAGGAAATTTCAAGTCACCTGTGGCATCAAGATCAAGATCAATGAATAACACCACGTTTTCTCATCGTGAAGTTTAAAAAGGCATTGTACAGCTCTGCATTATTAATCACAATAAGCCTTATCATATATATTGTATGTGTAAAGTTATTAATATGCCACAGAATACTTGATGGTATACAAATTAAGGGTTATAAAACGGAAGCATAGCGTTTGATGGCATATTATTCCTTCAGATTCTTGACAGTAAGATTGCGCATTTCATAAAACATGTTTTTTCTCATTGTGAAATGTTATTTTTTTAAGAGAAGTAAGATTGAATGATAGGTTATAAAAAAATGTAAGTTATCTTGATGTGTAGCAGAGAGAATACATCCTCAAATTACCAAAAAAATGTCATTATGATTCAAATACACTGTACCAACCATTACGGACCAGGAACTCCGTGAAAACACGTAATTTACATTGTAAAACAAACCCATGCATAAAAAAATGTGCTTTATTATGAATAGATTATTAATTATAGACGTAAAATCAAGAACACATTAGTCAAAGAGGCATATGTACCAATGAATATGATAAATGTTGCATAAGTTGGTACCCACGACTTGACTTGTAAAGGGGCGGAGCTAAGCTTCGGTGCAGAAGGACTATATCGGACAGTGAGGATGTGAAAATTTATGGTGAATGAACTTATTGAAAGACAGAGATGGAAGAAAACTGTCCCTTGGGTTTCTAGATATAGAGAAAGCGTATGACAGTGTTAATAGAAAAGTATTGTGCAAAGTGTTAGAAAAGGTTGGTCTGAGTTAAACGATAGTTAATATTGTTAGAAGTATGTATAAAGACACCAGAGCTAGATTATATTAGGAAATCTTGAAACAGAATGGATGGGGAGCGAAAGAGGAGTTAAACAAGGATGCATAGTGTCCCTAACCTTGTTTAGCCTATACACCGAGGAAATAGCAGCTAGAATGAGAAGAATGAATGCAGGAATGAAAGTTGATGGTGACAAGATATGCTTGCTGTTGTTTGCTGAGGATGTGGTAGTTATGAGTGATGTCAGTACAAATAGAAGTAAGGTAGTGAGAATAGGAGCTTTTTATAGACCACCAAGTCAGTCACCTGAAGTAGATGAGCTTATGGTAGGTGAGGTAAATAGAGGGTGTACTAGACAGACAATTATTTTAGGAGATTTTAATCTTAGCTCAGTAAACTGGGAGATAATGGTGGGAAATAGTGATGCAGAAAATAAAATTATTGAGAATTTTCAGGATAATTATTTAGTGCAGGTTGTAGACAAACCTACTAGAGGGACAAAGATATTAGACCTAGTATTAACTAATATAGAGCATTGTGTGAAGGATGTTGAGGTGGGAGAGACTTTAGGAAATAGTGACCATCACATAGTTAGATTTAATATTGCTATTAGTAAGGATAGGATAGTAAACAAAGCAATGGTTCCAAATTATCAGAAGGGGGATTATGAGAGGTTACGACAGTTATTAGGAGTAGTAAATTGGGAGAACATTTTTAGAGATAGGACAGCACAGGAGATGTGTTCCATACAGGGCTATTAGGAAAAGAAATAGAAAACCATTGTGGTGGACTCAGGGGATAGGTAGGAAAATCAGAGAGAAGAAGACTGCTTTTAGTAAGTTACAGAACAGTGGGGAGGAAGATGACCTGATTGGGTACAGGCAGGTCAGGGATGAACTGAATAGGATTATCAAGAGGAGCAAAAGGGAGTCAGAGATTAAATTAGCTAGAACTGGGAGTAAAAACCCCAAAACATTATTTAGTTATTATAAGGTCAGTGATAAGATAAATCAGGATAGAATTGGGCCACTTCGGAAGGATGGGGTAGTAGTAGAGAAGGATGAGGACATGGTAGAATTATTAAATAAACAGTTTTCTTCAGTGTTTACTAAGGAAAAGTTAGGAGGTTTTGGTTTAGGTAGCATGAGAGGTAGCTTAGAAGTTTTAGGAAATATTAATATAGAACCAGAGATTATTAGAAAACATATATTAGAACTAAATGTCAGGAAAGCTACTGGTCCTGATGAGATACATGCTAGGTTACTTAGAGAGGGGGTAGATAGTGTTATTGAAGCACTAACATTAATTTTTACCAGATCACTTAGGTTCGTAGAGATACCTCAGGACTGGAAGTTAGCTAATGTTGTACCAATTTTTAAAAAAGGTAGGAAGGATGATGTTAGTAACTATAGGCCAGTTAGTTTGACTTGTATAGTGTGTAAGATATTAGAGAAAATTGTTAAGGGTAGTATTTGGGAGCATTTAGATCAGTATGGACTAATTAGGGATTCTCAGCATGGGTTTAGATCAGGTAGGTCTTGCCTTACTAACTTACTTGAATTCTTAGAATATGTTACTAAGGAGCTAGATGAGGGAAATTGTTTAGATGTCATTTATTTAGATTTTAGTAAAGCTTTTGATAAGGTACCACATAGGAGGTTAGTACATAAATTGAGGTCACATAGGATAGGGGGCACAGTAGTAGAGTGGATAGGTGAATGGCTCAGGGGTAGAAAGCAGAGAGTAGTATTAAATGGGGTCAAATCAGAATGGAAGGAAGTGGTTAGTGGGGTACCTCAAGGATCAGTGATAGGGCCACTTTTATTCTTAGTATATATAAATGATTTAGATTTAGGGATTAGTAGTAAAATATTAAAGTTTGCAGATGATACAAAGATAGTCAATACAGTACAGGGTGCTCAGGATAATTATAGGATACAAAGGGACTTGGATAGGTTGGTGGCATAGGTAGATAAGTGGCAGATGGAGTTTAGCTCCCAAAAGTGTAAGGTTATGCATTTAGGCAAAGACAATAGAAATTTTAGCTATGATATGGAAGGATGTTAGTTAGAGGCAGTTGGGGAAGAAAAGGATTTAGGGGTAGTGGTAAATAGGACTATGAAATTGTCAAAGCAGTGTTTAGAAGCAAGGAATAGGGCAAATAGGACCCTAGGTTTTATAAAAAGAAATGTTAGTTATAAAAGTAAGGAGGTGGTGCGTAGTTTATATAATGCATATGTTAGGCCTCATCTAGAGTATTGTATACAAGCTTGGTCACCACATTATAGGCAAGATGTGAATTTGTTAGAAGCAGTCTAGAGGAGAGCAACTAGGATGATACCAGCTTTGAGGCACCTGGAGTATAGGGATAGGTTAAAAGAGTTAAATATGTTTTCATTCGAGAGGAGATGTCTAAGGGGGGACATGATAGAGTTATTTAAAATGTTTTCAGATAGTGAATACTTAGATGTAAGTACTTTCTTTATTCTAGAGGAGGGAAACAGGACAAGGGGTCATGGCAGGAAGATTAGGAAACAAAATTGTAGGTTAGATTTACGAAAATATTTCTTTAGTCATAGGGTGGTAGATTTCTGGAACGCACTGCCAGGGGAGGTAGTTAATAGCGGTAACTTAAATATTTTAAAAAAGAGATTAGATGAGTTTATGAGTGAGTAGATTAGGTAGGAAATAGAGGGTTGGATACAGTACTTTTAGTATTTTAAGACAAAGTCGCTTGACAGACATACAGGATGACCATGCCTCTGGTGGCTTATAAATATTCTCATACAGTATGTACAGTATTATTAGTAGTGTACAGTCTTAGGAACCATGACGAAGTCGCTTGACTGATTATTATTATTGTTATTATTGTTAGTTTGCAGTTTTTAGACATACTATGTACTTGACAAAGTCGCTTGACTGACAAATAGGATGACCTAGATAGGCCCTGGTGGCTTTTTGTCATCCTAACATGTTATGTTATGTTATGTTATGAGACGGCCGGAGAGCTTCATAGTTTACAAGATGTTGTGAGTGGATATTGGAGTTAGATTAAGCAGTGAGAAAAGTAAAATATTGATAGTAAATGGGTCAGAGGATGAAAGAGATACTGTGTGGAGGTTGGGAAAGAATGAGTTAAAGCAGATGCGTGAATACAAGTATCTAGGGATGTGCATAAGTTCGTATGGATGTGAAAGAATGAAAAAGGAAAAGGTCAGCCAGTTAAACCAGTGGGTGGGATGACTAGGAAATGATGTATGTATAAGGACTTGTAAGTATGATGTGCTGAGAGAAGTGTGGCATTATGTATGGTATTGTGACAGCATGGAGTGAAAAGGAGATAGACAAGTTAAAAGTTGGACAAAATAGAGTAGCGAGAATGGCACTGAATGCACCTAGGTATGCAGCGACAGAAGCATTGATAGGCGACATGGAGTACTTTTAGGGAAAGACATGTGAAAGCAACTATGAGATATAAGGTGAGACTAGAATGTATGGAAGACACAACACTGGCAAGAAAATTTTATATTTGGAATATGAGGAATTAGTAGATGGGAGAAATAATGCTTAAAGATGGTAGACAGGTGTAGAAGAATGAAATAAAACGAAAGAGAACACTGGAGTGGTATCATGAGAAAGAGGCCCTGAAGTATGAAAGTTAGTATGATGGAAGCCTAGGTATATAGTGATCTTCTCTAATGTGCTATGGTACAGTGTGTGGATGTGAATGCAAGAAATTATAGATGGTCAGAGTTCAAAGTGTGCCAGATGTGTGACACGGGAGAGGATGAAACTTTGGAGCATGTGATACTGGAATGTGAGAAGTATGACAGCGATAGGATGGAAATAATGAACGAAGTTCTGACTGATATGGAATGTGAAGTGGGTGAAGTTTGGGGCAGTATTATCAAGAACAGACTGCACAGGATGATTGTTCCTTGGACCGGCACGTTCCGTTCCCATTTGAGAGATGTTCATTGTAGTAGTGTTGGTCACTCTGCCAACATATGAATTCGGAAAACATGACAATTTGTTGATTTCACAATTACCAATATAAAAAAATCATGTTTTATATATAATAATATATAAAGTGATATATTATATGTATGGCAGCCAATGTCATGTTAGTGATTTGGTTGATAGCCCTGACTATCTGTTTACAAGACCAAGACTTCGACTGATGTTCAGACAACCACGATCCAGCAAATATTATTCTATATCCAGACTTGTCAGTTGGAAGTTGCTGCGCGCTGATTGGTTGAAAAGCATTTGGCAAACGCTTTCAAGACAAAACCAAACGCTAGGAAGAGGTGTTTGATAGCGTTTGCTTTCGTTAGAAAAAGTTTGCCTAGTCATTACGAAATATTTGCTTGTATAACACCACCTAGCACATTACAGTAACACTTGTCCTGGCACATATGCACACTGCCCCTTCACACAACCACAGTTCATAGTCATCGTATCACTGCCAGCACGTCCTGTCAGTCTCCTGGTCTCACATTAGGCATTTTCAGTAGCGACGTTTTGACGCGATGTCAGAATGCCGCTACTGAAGACGCCTAATGTGAGACCAGGAGACTGACAGGACGTGCTGGCAGTGATACGATGACTATGAACTGTGGTTAGGTGAAAAGGGCAGTGTGCATATGTGCCAGGACAAGTGTTACTGTAATGTGCTAGGCGGTGTTATAATCACGGCCAGTCTAATCTGTATGTTTCCCTTCATTCTTGTATACCAATAAAGGTGTTGCAGCTTTCTTCTCACAAGCAGTAACAAGCAGAAGCTACCCTCCTACATCGACCAACCCTGTGGTGCCGTATTTTATGGCTTATAAGATGCACTTTTATCTCTAAAAAATACCTCCTCCGAGACGAATGTTGTAGGAGGTTAGTATAGGTAGCTTTTCAATTCAGCCTCTTATATGCTTATATACTTACCTGTTACAAGTATTTTGACTACCATAAGATATTCAAAGCAACTCATTGTTACGTACATGTTTGTTTACTTTTTAATGAATTTTTATAGAAATAAAACCACCTTTAGACAATGAAAGATGTATAGTATATTTACTTACCATTTGCATTTCTTTGTATACCATGAATCTTTAAGTGAACTTTAACGAAAATAATGGCTGATAGCAGTGCTGAATGAGGATAATGAATAGTGAGTGTTGTGTGAAAATGACTATATTGGGCAACATTTTTTTTTCTTGCGCTTCTCCAAAATCAGAATGCGTCTTCCAAGATGCAGCGTCTTATAAGCCGTAAAATACAGTAAGTGTATTGTCACTAGCTCTTTCTTTGAGCCTCAAGGTCTCTCTGTACCCAGGGCAAGGCCCAACTCAGGTGTGAAGGTAGTGTAGATTTTATGATAGCAACATACTTGTAACACTGTACCAAGCTCAAGTGTGGCATGGGAGAGACTGGGTGGCTGAGTTGTGTGAGTTTGCTCCTGAGGCATTAGGGCGCTGCAATCATAAACGAATGCTAGTGGAAATGCAATGTGCTCCAGCCACTCAGGCTATCGATTGTATATGCGAAGTACACGATGATTGTAAATTGAAAAAGAGGTAGTAAATCATATAGATCTTATGCACAAAATATCATAAACATATGGATCGTATAATGCAGGAGTAGTGTATACAGAAATATGTTATTTCAGTAGACGACAACCCAAATTCTTCTCAGCAGCCGTGGCTGTTGAGGTCTTTAGGAGGCAGTTCTCCTTATCCAACTGGTTAAAGAGGTATTCTCAGCAGCCGTTTGGCTGAAATGGGAGCTCCCTGGTTTAGGAGGATTAAAAGGGGATTAAATAATACGCCCGAGCTATTAGACAATATAGCTCTGCTAGGGTTAATGAGAGAAATAACCCTTTCACCAAGAAGACACTATGAGCCACGATCTAACATGCAATTTTTAAGCCATGAGCCAAACACTGTATCACAAATCCACCCAACCCCTGGCTGTGGAAGAGATAAGTTCTCAGGGAGTGGCTTGTGAGTGTTGGAGACATTCTGACTACCTCACATCTACTGCATTATATATATGTAGCATCAGGGCAAATTTATGTACTTGTGTTAACAATGCACTGGTTTACAATATTTTGCATATACGATCGATCTGTTTTACCACCCATTTTTAAAATTTACGATCACCATTACTCGTGTATATGATCAATAGCCTGAGTGGCTGGAGTGCATCGCATTTCTACAACCATTTTTATACAATTGCAGTGCCCTAATACCTCAGTAGCAAACTAGCACAACTCAGCTGCCCAGTTTTTTCCACGCCATACTTGAGCGTGGTACAGTGTTATATGTATGTTATGATAATAAAATCTATGCCCCTTAAACCTGGGTATGTCCTTGCAGAGAGCCAGTGAAGCACTTTTGGGGGAAGCTAGTAACAGTACACTTACTACAGGGTCGGTGTACCTTGCTTAGTAGGAGGGTGGCTTCTGCTTGTTGCTGCCTGTGAGGAGAAAGCTGCAGCATCCTTATTGGCTACATGACTGAAGGGAAACACAAACAGACTTTTTATGGACATAGAGGTGAAACAGCCACTCTTGGATTTCACAAACAAAATGGTGATTAGAAAAGAGGGAGGATAGGAGGAGGTAGAGAATCTTGAGAATTGGTAAAAATTCAAAGGATGAAAAAGGGTAGATAAGGTTTCTTAAAGTAAAGAAAATAATATATAGCTTAGTCATAAGAACACGCATAGTAAATGGAACTAGAAATTTTTGGAAGGGAAAAGAATGACAAAACCAGAACCATGTTGGGATTTTGAGCCGTCAATAAAAATGCATTAAAGAATTATTGCTTGAACAAGCAAGGAGGGAGTGTGTGAATAGGGAGAGGTGGAGGCTCTTCTGCTGTAGTCATTCCCTTGGGGAACGTTCCTGGAGGGAATGAGGTTTCAGAGAGATAGAATAGATATTACAGTTGTGGTGATATCTGCCATTTTAGTATTTTCATATCATCTTGAGTCTCATTATACCTTCCTATTGTTATGTAACTTCCATTAATTTATTACTAAAGCCTTTGAGTAACATTATCAGAGGTCAGACACAGCAGTGATCCAACCAAGCTCATCCACAAGTGTGTGTGTTTATTTATTTATTTTTTTTCATTGTTTACAGTAAGCCAAGTTATCAGGTGAATGAATATTTCATTTCAAGTACTTCAGATTTTTTAATGTCAAAAAGTATTATTATACAGTTTTCAGATGATCTTCGAACACTAATAGAGGGAAAGAAATCTTTACCACACAATACATA
>JAPQNM010000018.1:25527230-25532925 GCA_029783475.1 Metacarcinus magister
AATGTTGCCTAAATCTGTACTCAAAAATTCAAAAGTAAGTTTTCTACTGCACAAAAATTTTAATACATTATTTCTTAAATAGATGTAGTGAAAAAAAGAAAACTCGTAGGGAAAAAATTGAACCTTGCATGCACCCAAACAATGCAGATCAACAGCTAATTTTGCAATGGTGCTGCTAAGAGTAATTGTCATCAGTGATGAGTGTGATTTCTGAATGCACAGCATATGCTGTAATAACAACAAAGGTCACTTAATACAGGGTCAAATAGGGTGTTGCATAATAGTGTAGCAACATGGAGTAAAGTAGTGTTTCAGTAAGTCACTGTTAGCAGCTGAATAGATGAAAAACCATACTGCTGGAGCATAAGGTCTTTGCTTGTTTAGAGATAATGATACCAGAAAAGTGATAGGAGCTCATATGGGAAAAAGGTTTTAGTGTTGAGTCTGAACATAAGTTGCCACATGTGATGAATAGTTTAATTTTTATGTGTTTGCAGGCATGAGTTTTCCTGGAGGCATGACGCATTGAATAAATACAATTGTTTGGAGTCACCTCCTGGCATATTCAATAAGGACAGCACCCACAGCTATGCTACACTTAACTGGAGTTGGATGAGTTGAACTCACCAATGACCAGCCTGTGGTTGAAAGAAGATCACAGTACTCCATGTCCCTTCCAGCCGGGATATAAGAAACAAACATATGATGCGTAGAAGCAGGGCAGTTCACACTTCTGCTTGCTGTGTCAATTTCTCACTCTTCCTTTGCCAAGGGTGTCTTCCCTTCCACAAGCTTGCCATACAGTCAGTTACCAATGCAACTCCTCATCAGTTTAAAGTGGCTTTGGTAGCCACCTCTTCAATGACTGGTCATGCTGGGTGATTAATCCAGCCAACCTCCACAAATAATGCCCATGCTGCTCACCAATTGCATTATGACTGCACTGAGAATACTTATTTCAAGATGGATATCACCACCATTGTGCCTCCTTCTTATCCCTAAGGAGCAGCTAACTCATGCAAAAAGGGAAATAAGGTAGGCTCCAGCAAAAAAAAATTTGCCTTCTGACCACACCACCATATAGCTTGACCACCCCATACATCGTGCACCAAGCAGGCCTGTTCCACTGCTGCCAATTGATGATGACCAACTCTAATGATATCAGTATACTTTTCGATGGCATGTATTACGATATAAGCAGTAATTTTACAACATAATTTACCCCCTAAACCTAATGCTCATAATACATACTTAATTAGTTAATGCGAAGAGTAAGCGCCAGACATTAGAGGTCATTTGGCGCTATGTTAATCTAAAAGGCAGATGGTATAGTGAAGAAATTATGGTAAAGCAAATTATAGGGAGGGAAGGAGCAGTTAGTTATAGTCAAATGGTTAGATCAAATGCAGGATGTGTTTGTTGTAGGAAGGAAATTATGTTGTCTAAGTGGAAATGTGATGATTCTGTAAGAATATCATTTAAGATGGAAGGGTTGGGATAGATGAGTTAAGTGAGGGAAAGCTGTAGCTCAAGGACAGAAAAGCAAAGTGTGGGGTACAGAGAGGGAGGTATTACAAGTCATACAAAGTGTCGGTGGAGTGTGTGTCATGAGATAAGAGTGAGTGAGGTTGGTGTGGCTAATACATAATTGTGTAAGTGCAGTCTCCCACCGTCTATTCTTGTTACATGGGTCTGACCAAGGAGAGATGGATGGTTTAACTGCACAAAGTTTATTATTTGAGAGGTCAGACCAGGAGGATTGCCAACGGTTAAATAGAAAGGAGCTAAAAGAATGGAAATAATCACAGGTTGGGACTTTTGTGAAACAATGGCATCCTAATATGGTTGCAGAATGGGACAGTGAGTCAACACGTTCATTGCTGGTAATACCAGCATGGCTTGGAACCCAACAAAAATTAGAAAGACTTTTTACAGGCATAGAAATGTTTGATGTAGCCGATTGTATAATCTGTTGGAGTGTTGAGGGGGAGGACCCAGAGGTATAGATAGCAAGATCATCTACATAAAGGAATGATCATGCGCTTAATGGTAAAGAAGATATAATGTTATTTATAGCAATAAGGAATAGGGTGGTGCTAAGGACTAATTCTCATGTAAAGAATGAGCATTATTATATATTTAGTTGTCTCAATATGCCCAGCTTGTCCTCAGTAATAGAAAAAACACTATAGAGGTGGGCCACTCAAATCTTGTGGGTGTCAAGCCCCACAAAGTTAATTCATTTCAGTTATCTCAATAGGAGGTTGATAAACATTTAGTGGTTACTAATTTCATTGCCAATCTGAGCAATGCCAGTAAGAACAAGTGTATTTGAGATTTGTAAAGCTACCATTTAAGAGTAGTGCTTCATAGGCCTTTACTAATCCTTTTGTTCAATATGTTCGCCCATTTCATGTTGTCATTAAAAAATTTCTAGTGTTGCATGTAAAGTTTAATTTAGATGAAGGAAGGATCTCTCACTTATTCTGTGTTTTGTATGAAAGGAAAGGAAGGAAGGAAGGCTTACAATACCATCCAATTATTTCTTCACATTTTGCTAAAGGGTCTACACTACCATGCAATTCCCCAACTGCTGCCGTCATCCAAGCCTACGTAATGCCAACCCAAGGGAAGTTTTCACTATTTATGACAAATGAACACTTTGTGATTTTAATAGAATGACATGACATTGGTTCTCAACCCAACAGCTAGATCATGTCAGCTCATTATCACTAGTTTTACAACGATTCACATTTTTTCCCATTGAAACTTGTCCCGTACATGCAAATTGTTATGCGAGTTGTGTCTGCTGCAATCATTATTGTATATTTAAGAAGAATCAGTTTGTTCTGGTCGTGACAATAAACATCAGATTCAATTTGTAGTTTAGGGGTTAGTGGCTTGTTGAGCTACATCACATTAATTGCTTTTTAATATATAAACACCTTTTCTCACTTATGGTGCTAAAGATTATGAAACCTACCGAAAGAAGAGAATGCTCTATTGTGAATAAGCAAGGTATGATGCCACTACATGTAACATATTAAAATTATGCACACTATACTTGATGAAGTGATCAGGAGTTACGCATTTTGAGTAACTGTCTTCATGACAAAATAAATGTTCAATTCATACTGACCAAATTATGAAAATATATAGTAACTAGATTTTACTTACAGGTGACTAAATTAAGTGGCATAGTTGGATCACAAAGACCAGGAACACCCTACATTAACCATGTAGACTCCACATTACACAAGTAATAACTAACAATACAACATGAACCAAAGCCCAATAAGATCAGTGACAAAGTGACCATGTCCCATATAGACAAAACATTACGACGACAAAGCATGATGTAAAATATGTATATTATTTTTTTTTATATATATATATATATATATATATATATATATATATATATATATATATATATATATATATATATATATATATATATATATATATATATAAAATGTCTTGTCTGAGTAACTTAACACTATCTTTAGGAAAACTGAACTTACAACACTTTCCTCAACGTGGAAGATGATATTTCAACATTATGGCTTCTAAGCAGAACATTTGTAGTGATCTTAAATCAACTATGTAGACAGGACCAAAGTTTAATATAAGTACATAAAAATGACAGTCCTATTTTTTGGCTAACAGTATCCTTTCCTTGAGACTTGTTGTGTATGAAGGTACCACCATATCACTCACTAGAATAAATTTGATAGCAGTTTTGAGCGTTTGAACACTAAATGGCACACTAGAGTGTAATTAGACCACCTTATGTGATTGTTTTTAATGTGAAGGGTGATTTTGGTCCCTTATTATTCATAAAGTACACCTAAAACTCCTTTAACGAGACATTAAGTGCTAAGTTCGTCATCAGCACCTGAGTTACATAGAGACTGTCTCACAAAAGGGTAAAGGTGTAAAATTGCATCAGTGATTGGATGGTATGTGACTAATCATCATTGCTCAACGTCATCATACAAGGTTACCTATGACAAGCCTTTCCCTTCCTTGTCTCGTCGCCCACTAATGTAGAAAGAATAGTTGGTATGTTGATACCTTGAACACTAAGCCTCAGATAACGTTCTAGTTTTTTTTAATTGATGTAATGGTTTCTTAATATGTTGTGGGCCATATTTCTGCCTCTCCCATAACTATGTAAAATATTTGTAGTAATATTCCTACTCAGAACATTAAAATCTACTTACTAAAAAGTACCTTGTTCTTGTCTTTTTTCATCCTTACTTTGTAACTAATCAATACATGAGCAAAGGTTGCTTTAGATATGCTAAGGTTCCACAATTTTTGCTGAAGAAATGCCCAAATCACAACCATCTGAACTGGACAAGAAGACAGGTAACATCTGCCAAACAAGTACAATGCATGGAACACAACTCTTTGGGGAACTAACAAGATCAACTACTGACCATAATTCTAGTTAACGACAACTGTCTTAGCAAACAGATAACTTGACACTTCCAGGTACAAGGTTCTAACCAGATCATTCCAGTTTATGACTACATGTATCAGGACACATCGCAAAGCCTCAAAAAATTATGTTAGTCACATGACGTAACATTCATTGTTACAGATGTGACATGAACTTATGATTTTATGCATACCTTTCATTATATAAATAACCAAAAGCAAATTGTCACTCAGGACTAAGACATTTTGTAACAGAAAATTATTTTATATTTTTATGAAGTTTACGATTAATAATTAAAAAAATTTTTATGAATAACTGAAATTATGACTTTTAAAATGTTTGAAGTAAAGTAATTATGGATGTCTGTAATCAATAAATGTATAATTACATTAACATTTAAGGGAGTAAAATTTTTCAAGGAGTTATCACTATTTCAAATGAAACTACTGTACTGGGTTTCCAAGGATGATTATTTGAAGTGCCACAAATGGATTTCCCATTAGTCTAGTGAAAAGTATTTCTTAAAATGTTCACCTTGTGTATCCTTATTCCCTACTACTATGCTACTAAAACCATATCACTATATCACATTCTAAATTTAGTGTGTGATGTCAAAGTAAATATTTATTCTATCCTTGTGCTGTATGATTTGCTGAATTTATTCAGCAATTCAAAGAATAGAATTTTGATTGGAAATTAAAAAGGCAGCCTAGGATCGTAATTGCCCTTAAAGGATACCAAAATAATAATGTCACAGGATACAACCCATAAAGAGCATGGAAAGGAGAAAAAGAGAGAGAGAGAGAGAGAGAGAGAGAGAGAGAGAGAGAGAGAGAGAGAGAGAGAGAGAGAGAGAGAGAGAGATATTGGGTGCCTACGTGAAGAAGTCTTGCTCCAGGCCAAATGCATCCAAGATTACTCCCATGGGGGTCTTCTTCATCCCCAAGTATTCCACTTTATTCATCAGCTTGTTCTTGAGATTGCGTAGCCTCATTGATGCATGCAGGAAGATTACTAGAAGGCAACATTATAAATTACTGATACATACTTGCATATAAATATAACATATGTTAATTAAACATGTTAGTTAAAAAAGTAAATAAAATAACAACTAGGGGAAAAGGATGTAACAATATCACTGCCCTTTCTTATTACACAAAGATTCCTGAAATATAACTCATCAAACATCTCAACCTTGGCTTTGATTAAGTGTATCTCCAGAGTATATCCTGCTCTTATTGTAAATAA
>JAPQNM010000018.1:25533025-25543025 GCA_029783475.1 Metacarcinus magister
ATATCATGAAAGATGAAGTACAAGGGGCGGTAAAGGAGGTGAAAGGAAAAGCTTGGATGGGTGTGCTGTAGAATGTTTGAAAAATGTCAGTACAAGTGTGATTATGTGGTTAGTAAGGTTGTTAAATGTGTGTTTTGTGACCAGTATGGTAGCAATTGATTGGACGATTGCATATGTAGTTCCCTTGAATAAAGGTAAAAGCAATAAGTATGAGTGTATGTACTAGTTTTAGGGTTATAAGTCTGTTAAGTGTAATAAGTAAGGTGTATGGTAGGGTACTGATAAAGACGATCAGAGAGGGTACAGAAGGTGTTATATGTGAGGAACAATGTGACTTTAGAAGAAGGCAAAGCTGTGTGGATCACATGTGTGAAAAAGATTTTGGCAAAAGGAAAAAATGTTTTGGGCTTTATTGGATTTAGAAAAAGCATATGACAGGATTGATAGGAATGGCTTGTGGAATGACCTACAATTGAATGGGCCAGGCGGATGACTGCTGAAAGTAATGAAAAGCTTCTGTGTCAATAGTAGAGTATTTGTATGAATGGGAAATAGCGTGAGGTTTCTTGTTTGAGTAGACTACGTCAGGGATGTGTGGTGTCATGATGGTTGTTCAATATTTATATGGATGGTGTGGTAAGGGAAGTTAATGCGAGAATGTTAGGTAGAGCACGCAGTCTGGTAAATGTCAATGATAATGGAAGATAAATCAGCTACTGTTTGTGAATAATAGGGCCTTAATGGCAGATTCAGGAGAAATTGTAAGTGGGTGGAAGAATTTGGACAAGTGTGTAGTAGGAGGAATGAGAGTAAAGTAATGCAGAAGAATTGATATTGCATTGGTGTAATGTTTTAAATATTTAGGTTCCAAGATTACTGTAGATGGAGGAATAGAAACTGGTAAAGTCTAGCATTCATGATGTAGGAAAGATCTTGGGAGGAACAAAAATGTTTAGTTGTAGAACTATGGAATGAATGTAAAGAGAAAGTTGTATGATACTGTGCCAACTGAAACTGGTGCTGAAACATGGAGTCGGGCAGAAACGGAGAAGAAAAGATTCAATGTAATGGAGATGAGATGTCAGAGGTTTGCGGCATGTGGTACTTTAAATTTCACACGTTTAAAAAAAATTTTTTTTGTGTGAATTTGTGATATGCATTGTTGTAAACTCTGATATTTCAAACACACTAAATAAAGACATTAATGTACGCAATTGTTACTCTCCTTGATGGAAAAGAAATATGAAATGCAAAAATTTAGTGATATGGAGAGAAAAAAAAAAATAAAATAAAGATTATCACTATGGTGTACATAGGAGAGGGTCACCTGAAAGACAACTGTGACCCGTCAGTGAGGTCTGCTACATTCACTCACCTGTGATGGGCAGCAGGATACCCAGGAGGAAGACCACCACAGAGCCAAGCAGGTACACCACGAAGTATGCAGCCAGCACCAACCCTAACAGGGACAGCACAGGGTGGTCCTTCTTGAACTGAGCTGCTGGCTGCTTACTGTTAGTCATGTAGTAGAAGAGACCGAAAGCGAGACCCACTGCTGTCATGCCACAGAACATCTTGGTGGGGTGAATGACCCTGTAAGAGGAAGGCAGTTAGAGTTACCAACCACAATGGATAAGGATCATCCTCCCTGCACAGCACACTTTAGTGTCATAGCCTCAACAATCATAAGTTCTTTGGTCTGTAATGAGTTTTTCCTTAACTATCATTTTGTACATATATTCTTCATAGAGGGGGCCGGGTGGCTCTCTGGTACAATGGTCACCTTGTGACTTAAAGGTTGTGAGTTTGATCCTGGCTCACGGCAGCTTCTAGGTAATTGCTCTCTCATTAATCTTAGCAGAGCTATAGTGTCTAATAGCTACCTAGCTCGGGGAATTTTTTTTTTTTTTTTTTTTTTTTTTTCCATTGAGCCTTAGGAATTTCCCAAATGCTGGACACTAAATAGTGTTAGTAGGCAATCAGACTTAGAACTGAATTTTGTAGTTACCTGTGTTATCTTTGCAAAGCACTGTGTATCTTTAAATATATAAAAAAAAACCTTTGAGCACTGCCCCACAGTTTTACTTGCAGGTAAACAGTATAGTAACTTTTCTAGGTTCTTGTGCAATATGGGAACCAACAATGAACATTAATGAAGATAAAAAGAACAATGCATCATCCTAAAATATATTTCAAGTTCAACCTCTTCACCAATTTACAAGATTACAATTATACCAAATGCACTCAAATTAATTTTGGTGCTGGGAATATGAGGCTAACAAGATTAAAGAGGAGACAATCTGACTCTCAATGAAGAGTGTTTACTGAGAAAATGTATGAAAGGTCCATCCATGCCTGCTGTTATTAATTTTGTAAACAAATGTTCATCAATCCATTTTTTTTTTTTTTTTTTTTGTATATTGTTAAGGAGGGAAGGACAATGCATGGGAGTCTGTCACTCAGGTTGTACTTTATTGGGAGAACAAAACCTAGAAACACATTCAAAGCTGCACTTCAAAAGATAAATTTATCTGGTAGGTATTGTCACTACTGCCAAGAATTTCTGATGTTCTAATAATAGTGACCACCATTTCTTATGCCAATGTACCAAGTCCCATAATAGTGAAAGAACTAATAAGTACTCTTACACTGGAGTACTAGTATATACACAATTAATGGTGATGGATAATAAACCCTCATGGAAAGTAATGCAAATTAATGTGAAACAGAGAACAGGGAAAGAATGGCAAACAGGTGTTAGCCAAAAATCAGTCTGAGGCAACATGAACAAAGAGAAAGGCCAAGTATGAAGGTATGCATGAAGTTGGTTGGAATAGTGTGCATGCAGATACAAAAACACAATGGTTGCATTGATGTAAAACTTACCAATTCAAACTTCAATCTATGTGATTAGGGTAAAGTCTTACAAGATTTATTTTTGTTGTAACAAATGAGTGAATAGAATCTGGACATACAAAGTAAAATCATAGAGACATTTTCAGACTAAAGGTTAAGTACTCTTACTTATACCAAGTATTAATTAATCAAGATGGTGAGATGAATTGTACCCATATCTGGTCCTGAATGTAGCTGCCTAGGCAGTCAGTCTTTTCTGGGTTTTACTGAACGTAAAGTTGCTACACACATTCACCCTTACTTTCCCTTAAACATTCAAAATGATAGTAATAACATGAAAACGGTGCACATAGCATATATGATGCATTAAAAAATACTAAATGCATTTCAAGTGAGCCAGCCAACAAAAGACCTATAGTTTATAAAAACAAAGTTTGTGGTGATATTCTTTATATCCCCATGTCATCAGAGGTGTGCAGTGTTCATAAGCCTGGCCCATTAAATACACTGCATGGTAGAGTTAATGGACAGATCACTATTGTTTGATATTATCAATGAAAGATAGGAGAGGGAGGAAAGCCTGATAAAGGATGGGAGTCATTTTAATCTTGGTCATTCTATTAATATCCTCACTAGATATGTATGCTTGGCTGATAATGTTGGAAATTTAATATAATATACTCTTGCACCATAATATCTCAAAACACAAACCTTTCCAAACTTTTTCTGAACTTTGTTTAAAACAAAATTTAACAAACTGCATCCAGATAGCGTTGCAATACTAAAACCAACAACCTTGGCATTATCCAAACCTTGAGGACATCACTACAGTTGCCTGAACTGATCTAAAACATAAAAAAACTGCTTCTTTTTCTCAAGAGGATAGTCGTGGAAGGCATCCCAAACCCACCTATGCATTTTGGAGAGATATTGGTCATCATCATCAGCCTCTTTGAGTCCAATGCAGGACAAAAGTCTCTCCCAATCTCTCCCATTCATCTTTATCAGCTACTTGTCTATTCCAGACCACCCTAACAAACCTACATACGGTCATTTCTATCTATCTAATTTTGACTGCCCCGCCTTCTCTTACCATCCCTGGGTTGCCATTCAATTACTCAAGTTTTCCATCTATTATCTGTTTGGCACATAACTTGTCGTGCCCATGTCCACTCCTTTCTTTTAATTGTTATCATGATATCTTGAACTTTGGTTTGTTCCCTAATCATGTATTTTCATTTCAATGAATTTTTCTAATAAAAATCAAATTTAATTTGACCAGAAACATGTTAATTGGGAAGCTTAATTTTAATATTCATCTTGTGGGCCAGGGTTTGTTTGGTTCATCACCTCTGAAGGGATTCCCAAACACTGAGACTCACCTGGTATTTGGCCAACAATACACAGGAACTCCTTTCTATTAAATATCTGATTAGTGTCTATCTGTAATGCCTTGCGTTTTAAAATACTGAGAAAATGATCCAAAGTTAGTCAACATAGGGAGTGGCTGGGGACTGAACACTGGCAGAGTGAGTACTCAAAGTACATGACATTTTATTGGTTAACCCATAATGATAACCAAGACCCAAGTGGAGTTTGGTTGGCCTTGACTGTCCTGTCTGTACCTTTATTATTAATAAGTGAGATTTCTGGTAATGCTTCAACGATGATATTAATATACTTCAGGCAAGAACACTTGCTTTCATAGTTATTGAACAAATGTTGTTTATTGTACGGCAACCTAGGTTATAAACAAAACTTCCAACACACATGACTAAAATAAGATACACTGAACTTATATCAAGAATCTAAAATGATAAGGCACACTGCCTTTTACACCTAACCAGTTACATGATCAATTGTATCAAATGCAAATAAATGAAGCCACTGTGTTAGTCTGGAATCAGGGGTAACATCACACTTGTGTTACCTCCTGATCACTTAAATATCATGCACTGGGTTCATACCACCCACCATAAAAAAAAAAAAAAAAAAAAAAAAAAAAATGTACTCGACCCTCTACCATCATGAGATTTACTATCATGTTTCACTGGTATCACAGCGATCCTAAAAACTGCAGTCATGTTTATTGCAGTCCTAAAATCACTGATGTGGTCTGATCAGAGTGTATTCAGGGAATAATCCTTGTTATCAAATCCCCCTCTTCATTTTTTTCTTGATTCCCTTATCTCATTTCCTGTCATCTTTTCTTATCATTTGTTATCTATATCTTGTGGTGTTTCTGATTCTTCTCCTAGGTAGGCTTCATTGTAACATTGAAACAACGTAAATAAGGATACATGGTCACCACCTCCCCAAGCATGGGCTGTACTCCTCCAGGTCAACGTGTGCCTCAATCAAGGTGCACAAACACATGAACAGTATGATATTGAAATAATGAAGCTGGGATGCATTCACAAGATCAGTGGTTGTCCTGATAATGCTAATGATGTAAAAAAAAACCTCTAAACACATATCCCACTTTGTTAATTTGCTTACTATAATCAGTTATGATCGACCAAGACTAGGCATTGGCAAAGCACTCAGGCATTCATAGCATTGTCAGTTGTCGTGGAAATAACGTTCATGGTGATTTTCAAGCTAGGAAACTTGTTAAAAATATCACACATGAAGCCTTACAATAGGCGACTCCAACATACCGCCGCCAACCCATTTTGCCAACTCGAGATCCCCTAATTTTTCACAGAATGTAAAGAAAGTGTGAACACGCTCCGTCCAAGGACAAGTACGATAACATTCTGGCAACGTAAACAAAGGTTATTTTCGTAGGAATAGCCCAAGATTAGCCTCTACTAACATTTATGCGGCCCATAAGACATCGACAATGGACATGAGCAAGTTTTACATCAATGTTTACAGTTTACAGCACCACCTTTCGTCTGCCAGCAGGGTGGCCTCAACACGAAATGTATTATTTATCTGATATTGTAAAATACAAGCATTTGTAACTGCTGCAATATTTCTTGTATCATATAGTAACCCACAAAGAAGGCAACCAGCTTTCTTTTTCCACATATCATGCTGGTATATTACTGTAATTGTGCTTTAAGCAAAACACGAATAAATTCAATATTAAAAAAAAGAAAAGAAAATGCATCAATATACGGATGAAATCTAGTTCAAATGTGTTAAGAAATCACCAACCAATATGATAAAGAACATAGCAAGGTATGACAGTGTGTTGAATAGAAGTATAACACCATAGAAGTGTGTGTATTTTTGAGGCTCGTTCACACCCCAAGTGAAAATTAGGGGATCTCCAGTTGACAATTTGGCTTTGCGGCAAGATGTTTGACTCGCCTATTACCTTACAACAAAAAGGGCCATGTTATCTGACGTGTAAAGTGACCTTTTAATTAATCTATCTAAATTGAGCTTGTTTAATTTCTAACATTCATAATATACATAAGAAATATTGAATGAACTCAGTGCTGCAAAACAAGAACAGACGGCTACTCAATGTTATACATTCTTTACAATGATACCTGATACATCTCAGCTTGCTGTTGTCACACCATAAAAAAACTTTTTCTCTAAGGCCGCAAATGAACTATTGCTACCTGATGAACAACATGCCTACAAAGTTGCTACCTGATGAACAACACGTCTACAAAGTTGAAGTAGGCACAGCCTCCACACTCCACTTTCACATTTCATTGTGCATATTGCCTCTGCTTGCAACTTAATCCATTTTTGTTGCTCCCAGGGTCAGGTCTAAGTACAGGCCACTGTACTTAAGTCCAAGTCCAAGTACCTGGACATTTTTCAAGTCCAAGTCCAAGTACATGTCATTGTACTTAAGTCCAAGTACAAGTACAAGGTGAAGGAGTGGAGAGTGGAGCGTGACCGGAAATAAACGCATCTGGCCCTGTCTAGACGGTGTCTACCAATTGAGAAAATACTACATAATTATGCTCCTTTATCCTATATTACACTACAATATCATAACACTCAATGTACGTATTTACCCAATAGTATCATCACAAAGTTCGCTAGAATCTACAGTATATAACTTTAAATTAAATACAATGTACTTGTTTGCACTTGAATGTACTTGGTATTTTTCAAGTACTTTGGGTCTAAGTACAAGTACAAGCACATTTTTAACTCCAAGTACAAGTAAAAGTACATGAAGATATGTACTTAAATCCATGTACAAGTACAAGTCCATGTACTTGGACCCAACCCTGGTTGCTCCTGTCATCAGTGCTTCAATAACATCTTGAGGAAGATCAATGATCTAAATTTGCATTATTTTGTTAGTGTTGTATTGACAGTCTTTATGTGGTGCACTGAGGTCTGAGTGTTGTATTGACAGTCTTTATGTGGTGCACTGAGGTCTGAGTGTTGTATTGACAGTCTTTATGTGGTGCACTGAGGTCTGAGTGTTGTATTGACAGTCTTTATGTGGTGCACTGAGGTCTGAGTGTTGTATTGACAGTCTTTATGTGGTGCACTGAGGTCTGAGTGTCCATCATATAACATAACTTTCCTCTTCTGGAATGGGATATTTTTTTTTGAGCCCAACTTGATTTGTGGCATCATTTAGTACATGTTTGTATCTTTTATTTGTGCAAATTAATATGACTTTTTACCTATTCTTCTGACGAGGACAACTCCTTAAACATATAAATTGAGATACGTGAGGTTAGGTTTATTTAGAAAAAAAAATAGTGCTCTTTGAAAGTGAACCAATCCACAACCTGATGAAGCTTGGACGGGCACACTTCCAGTATCGGGGATCACCAGTGACATGGTTATCATTAATTTGCACAATAAATTAGACCCAAAAATTGGAAACGGTTTGGTTAGGCTGTTATTGCTGGTAGAATTTATATTTTTTCAATATTTTTACGAAATATTAAATATTCATATTTTTTTTCTGTAATTCAGCGGCATGACTGTTTGAGGTGATCTAAACAAGTTTCTGAGGCTGAATTTGCAGTGCTTTATAAAGGTAAAGATATATCGAGTGGTTAAATCTTAACCTAGGATTTTTCAAACTTATACTACTATTCATGGTATTATTTTACATCTTCACCAGAATGCTCTAGAGAATTCAGGGTTATATTTTTGCATTACCTGATGCATTCTGAGAAGGTTTTCTTGATTAAATTTCCGTCTCAAATTTTTAGTTTGTGAGATATTCAATGTTTTCTATGAGACCTTCTCTTCGAAAAATAAAGTTTAGTTTGGTTTGAACAAGGTTCTGTTATTTGTCAATGTAGGTTAAAGTTTGGTTATGTTATGTTATATTAATATAGAAGCTATCAAATGTTCTCTATGACCAAGAATAGGGAGTTGGACGAGGTGCAGATGCGATTTTATTTCGTAAACAGACGCCATTATGGTGAAGATGTAAAATTTTACCCTATTCATCTTTCCCTTCTTTGTTGGGAGTATGTTCTAAGTCTGAGCTTCTCCCAGTAGTTAAGGCGTTGAACATCCTAGATTCTGGTGGTAAATGTTCTCTGCGGACCTTCTAGGACGGCAACATCTTGGATCTTATAGAGTTGGCAACATAACTCCATTGGTGGTAATACTGGTGTTCTGCAGTGTTGGAAGGGCGAAGGGCGAAGGACTTGTGTTCACGTCACGGAGGTTATAATGATGTGTCAACCAGAGGACGTGTGGCTGTGCGTGTGCCACAGGGTGTGTCAAGGCCACAGCCACAGGGTAAGTCACCACCACGACCTGACAACACCCGCCGGGCACACATCACAAAAAAGTGTGATGTAATTCCATCCATTAGTTGATTGGGCACACCGATGACTCACGCCCACACGCCCGCACCCCAACAACACCCAAGCACACCCTTTTGCTGCAGGCCGGACTGATACGCCCCTGCCACGCCCTGCAGAAGCCACCTGCAGTGCTGTCAAAGTGAATTAGACTGGAAAACAAGGGTAAACATGGCAACACTCACCCCATCACGCTGAAGATTACCAAGTAGGTGAGGAAGTAGTTGGTTTGGTAATACAGCAGGTTCTGCACCACCCTGTTCGCCCATTTATCTGGATCCTTCAGGTTGGGGATCTGGAACCTGGCAGACTCCATCAGAAAATCATCCAGGCTCCGGAGAGGAGAGACAGACAAACCATCACCTTCCGCCATCTTGGACTAACTGCCAACTGGGATTTCCTGATAAACTTGTGACTGGTCAGCTGTTTTTCAATGTAGTTTTTGTTTGGTAAAAACTTACACATAAGTTTATCTTAAATGAAAGCAAATAAATAATCAGTTCCCTTTTAAACGTAGAAACAATCGTGTGCTATATGCACTTAACTACCTGCGTAGCTTAAATTTTATTTACACTATTTGTAATATTCATATAATACTTATATAAATACAAATAAGGTGTAATAAATTGTTTATTAATAAAAATCACTAATCCAATTAAATAATTGATGTAAACAAACAATTATGTAGTAGGTTCGTATCTCTCCGCCCACACATACATACTTTGGTAATTGTGTGTACTATTATTACACAGTATAGTATTATGTAGTAAGTACACATTTTTGTTCTTTGATGAGTGACGAGTGATAAAGTTGGTGAGCTGTGGTGTCCATGTAGCCATAGTGTCTGAGGCTCCTACTAAGAGGGTACACGTGCATTACCTGGCCAGGCATTCTGAACTCACTCATTACATTACCAACAAAATATTGCTGACTATCTCACAATTTCAAACTTGCATTTTTTCTACATTGTGATAAAGAGTATGTATCCATTCAGTTAGCTGCTTTGAATCCATGGCAGCTCTTTGTATGGGAATAACTAGTATGGCTCATTTCACACTTACCAATAAAACTTGAATGTTGTGTTAGATACAACATTCACAATGCGGTCTGGTTATGTGTTCCATTTGTTTCCAACTCTGTGTGAATGTGTGTTGTGTTTAATTACATATCTGTTTATTTGTTTTGAGTAACCTGTTTGTAGTTGTTGATTGAAAGGGAATGTCTGTATGTATTTCAGTTTGTAAAGTCGACCATACACTGAAACCATTACAGATGTTAAGTACAGCATGTATTATGAACTTTACTGAAATATTGAACAGGTTATGAGGTAATGACGTGATGTTAGACTTAGTTTAGAAATGCCCTTCACCATTACGTTTTAA
>JAPQNM010000018.1:25553025-25585525 GCA_029783475.1 Metacarcinus magister
TGAAAATAAAAATTGAATAATAATAATAAGGAAATGAGTCCTGTTATTGATAAATATTACCAAAAACTTTTAGGGAGAATTTTTTTAATACAACTTAATAAATTTACTTAATATCTTTAAAAATGGAGGAAAGATGGCTATTGATATTTCTGCACCTTACAAACAGATCCTATCTCCTTTTACGTATATTCTTCACCACAAGGAGTGGAAGTAGACACTATCCAAGCACCCGTGGTGGTGTGAGGTCCACAGGAGATACTGGAGTAGGCCACATCAGCACCACTGATGGCTCACCTTCACTCTGATGACACTTAAAAGTAGCACATTAGCACTATCAATAATTAACAATTTTTTGACATTTTTTTTTTTGACATTTCCAAGATAAATTGACATTAAGAGAAAGCCCTACTAATATATATTGTAAATAATGTAAGTAAGGAATGTGTGTGTGTGTGTGTAATGGTCTCTTGAGGATCACATGCTGGCTGGACTCGTGACCGCCAGCCATTACCATCCCTAAGAGAGCTTAGAGCTCATTATAGCCCTATCTATGGGTAAGGGTGTGATGCATCACACACCACACAACCCATCCTCTTGCTCAAGGACAGTAACTGCTCAATCATTGGTGAAAACTTTGCACCTTGAGCAATCTCAGCCTGCTGAGTGACAGGCTGGAACGTTGTCCACTTAGCTACCGAAAAGTGTGTTTATTTGTATGTGTGTGTATTTACCTAGTTGTAATATAAAACTCGTGTGGTCCTGTCTCGGTATCTATATTTGTGTGTGTGCGTGTGTGTTCACTCATTGATAAACTTTTCTCAAACTAGGCCTCTAACACATTTCTAATTATTGTTTTCAGCTAAATTAATTTATCAAAGAAAATTAGAAAAATCTGTTTTGAGTAAGACTCATTTTCTGGATATCAATGATATTTCATGTAATTTTAAACTTGGATAAGTCAGTATGATTGTGGAAGAGAATCTCAAAATTAAATACACATCTGGATCATTATGGAAGATTGGCCTGGAAACTGTTATCAACAATATGGAATCTTTGGTATTGAACAATATATATATATATATATATATATATATATATATATATATATATATATATATATATATATATATATAATATATACATATATATACATTATACATATATATATATATATATATATATATATATATATATATATATATATATACATTATACATATACATATATATATATATATATATATATATATATATATATATATATATATATATATATATATATATAAAATATCTATCTAACTACTTGATTTACATTCTTTTCATTCAAAGACATATTTTAAATTTCAGTAAAGCTTCTACAAAACAAACATCTTATTTACATTATGATGAGAGCTTTCATGGAAAAACAAGGTTACACTGCCATTGCCCTGTGCTGGTGTGGCACGTCTGCCTCCATAGTACCAACACAGGGCGCAGCAGCTCATGCGGCGCAGGACTACGAGTGAGGCATTGTGGACGGCAGCTGGTTCTCCCTAAGACACAAGAGAGGCACTGAGTGTGCACTGTGCACATTATCACCTCCTGGAGCCACATCATCTTCAACACCAATATGTATTAGTGACTGAAATCCTAAACCATTGATAAAAAAAAAAATCAAAAATAATGCAGTGAATACTGCAATGTACCAGCAGCTCTTTCTTTTTCTTACACTGTTTTCAAGCCAATGCTGCCAAACTTAATAAATATAAACAAGTTTTCACAAGTCAGTAGCAAGCATCACCATTCAGTACAAGGAGGGTTTCTTTTCTGGGTACAACAAAGCTCCTGTGACCATTTTATGGCTTATTTCTTGAAGCCATTGATAGTGAGTTAAAAATTCACTTCACTTCACATTCTAGTTTCCAAACTACCTTTCATACTATTGTACCTTATATTTACACGTTTTTCTATTGTGCCACCAAATCTCCCACTAGTTGCAATATAACATCTGTAACATGTAATATATCAGTGTCCTGAGATAGATATAAAAGTTCTCTTATATTATTATGATACACTTTACAGTTTACTGATGGTTCTAATTTGTGCAAATTTTTATCTATAGGTTAAGTTGAACTCAAACTTCACTCACTTCTGGTTCTACTCTGTTATGGTTCATAATGACAAAATTCTGTTCACTGCACTCCAGACCACTGCGTCCATTTTCAAGGGTACTTGATGAACCCTTACTGGAGTCACTTGCCAGGGTTAAGGAGGGAATTTCCAAGCGCAACTTATCCCTCGTGTGCCTGAGCTGACCCAGGCTTGCACCAACTCCCACCTGCTGCTCATTCTCATCCTGTGTGGGATTTGAGGCTTGCAGGTCTTCCTCTAACTGTCTTTCTTGCTTACTGGAGTATGTAACCTGCTCTTCACTCTCCTCGGGAGGACAATCTGCCACTTTGCAGTTAGAGAATGGTACACCAGATGTCTGGGCAGTGCTACCAAATATAACATCATAGTCTGATGAATGACTTCCAGGGTAGAAGTCAGAGGCAGAGAACGAGGATCTTGTAAAGCTAAACGGTGAACCAGAAGATCGGATAAAGAACTCTCCATTGTCAACAAGGAAGCCTGGAAATAAAAAGTGAAAACATGCAAGTCAAGGGAAGACATTCTGAAAAAAAGTAACTTTTACCTTCATGGGGAAATAAAGTGCTTAAACCTTATCACACTGCCACCCAAAGGTCATTTGGCATCTGCAAACACTCTTATTCCCAGTCTGAGAACTATTTTTTAAGCCCTAGAGACTCACCTTCTGCTGCCTCCTCATATGTCATGGAACCTAAGCTGTATATGGGAGGAGGGGGAGCTGGACGAGAGGGTTTGTGATACACGTAGTCTTCCATATCTTCACTTTCATCTGCTATGAATTCATCTGCTCCCAGCTCCCAATCTGCAATGGATGATGCTGGTGTTATTGCTGTCATGAAAATCTTATATCATCATTACAGTTTCTACATGTCAATGTGATACACAGTAAAAGTGTATCTTATGAAAGACTCAGTGACTGTGTGCCATCTGCATGTAAGTGGTAATATGTATACACACACACACACACACACACACACACACAATAAGTGAAGGAAAAACTGGAGAAATATAGATACGTAGACAGGACCACATGAGAATAGCTCAGGCCCTGTCTATTACAACAAGGTAAATACAACAGCTAGGTAAATACACACACACACACACACATATTGCTTGGTAGCTCAGTGATAATGTCTTGGCCTGTTACTCGGCAAGCTGAGGTTCACACCTCGCTCACGGTGCAAATATTTCAATAATGTTACTGTCCTCTTTGAGCAAGAGAATTGCATATGTGATGTTCGAAAGGTCACAGTATTATCAATAAATCAAACAATATGAGCTGTAAGCTCTTCTACGGGAGGATAATGGCTGGCGATCATGAGTCCAGTGTGTGATCCTCAAGACCTTGGTGAATTATATACACCTTGGTGAATTACACACACACACACACCAAGAACTGGGCATGTCAGATAACTCAGTTCAAAAAATTGTTTGGTAATACATACAGTAGAGTCCTAAGGAACACAACATCAAATAGCTTAATTCATGAAAAGCATGGACTATGAAACATTAAACCAAAAATGATCTAGCAGTGCAAGTAGATCACAGACCAAAATCAATTAATTTGATGAGAAACTGAATTATGCAAGCAAATATATATATATATATATATATATATATATATATATATATATATATATATATATATATATATATATATATATATATATATATATATATATACCATATTTGATGGCATATAAGACGCACCCCTAATTTAGCAGGGCATATTCAGGGAAAAAAAGTTTTTAGTGTATTAGTATATTTCAGCATAGTTCTTTTATGGCAAGCTATCATTACATCACAAAAAATTGCAATACAAGCCAAAGCACCTTATGTATAGCAGAAAATATTATTAAGCTGGTATGCACTAATAATACACAAACTGACAACTTAGCGGTTTCCTACAAGTGACAATGGATGGCGCTCAGCCACCAAACTCACCCAGGTGTTTACTATTTGAACAGCTGGTATACTGTAAGTACCGTAATTCTTTACAATATTTCTTTTCAGTACGGATAGTAATAATGTAAGATAATAATTCATAATAATAATGTTTCAGTAAGTACTGGTAATATTATTAATGGAGCCAGGCTACTGTAGGTAGAAATGACCATCTGGGGTAAAATCTGCCTCCTGTAGTGAGCGTCAGAGGCCTTGCCTTCACATATAAGACTCAGGGCTGATTTGGGGAGCCTTTTTTGGGGAAAAAAGTGTCTTATATGCCGTCAAATACGGTATATATATATATATATATATATGTTATGGGCATTTTCCAAAATAACCGGACATTTTGCAACTGACCAATTCCGCAAAATGACTGTAACATACCTTATATTTCCACAGATAAGACGACACATGAACCATCCAAAGAAAAGCATATAAGAGTGGGTCGTCCTATACAACAGATACATAAGCAATGCCTTTAAAATTTCACTCAATCGCACATTTTTTCTTTGGCATTTCTCTTAAAACATCTTCCATCTTTCTCCACTCTCTTACCATTTTCTCAGTAAAATCGAATGCCTTTGCAGCAGCACAGTTGTTAGATTCCTTGACCACTTCAATGACAATGACTTTTAACTTAAAACTTGTTTCATACTTTCTTCGTTTTGCTGGCGGCTCCATGATGATGACTGGCTAATACAGAAACTAGCAGCAGACTGAGCCGAGAATCGCTTTGTAACGGTGCTTCACCCACCTACCGGCCACGCCCACCAGCTCAGTCAACAACCTTGGTTCAACAACCTGTTACAACTATAGACGATAGTCTACATTTGGTATTTACCGTATTATATGCTTCACTCATAACATACCAATACTTAAAACGATTTACCGGTAATACATTCAATGTATTTTATTCATTGTACTACTCGTAGTATATCACTGTCTCAGCTGTTTGATGCTCATTGACCTAAAATTCCCCACAAATGGTTAGGTAGTTTGGGGGCCATTTTATACCACCGATATCAGCTAAAACCTTTAAAGTCAAACCAAAATTTGGGGGTCGTCTTATCTACGGAAATATACGGTATATATATTAAACAGGCATGGTGATATCACACACCTGTCTCATTCCTAAATGCATGAAACCTCTAGGTGGTGGAAGGGATAAAATGTCAGAAACATTTTTCAGTACATAGGCTATGTGGTAGTGGCTCACCTGCAAGGCTGAGGTAGTCAAGAGAGGAACGTCCCCAGGAACGGCGGTACTGAGGCTCAGTGAGGGAGTGTTCCCAAGACCGTGGTTCTGGAGGGTACTCATATACTCTGTGGTGCCGCTGTCTCTTCCATCGCACTCGCTTCTTCAGGCTCTGTTGGTACAGGTTCATAATCTTTTATCTGAAATTCTGGAAACTGAAAAACTCTAAAAACTGAAAATATTTTCCATAGATATCATTAGCAAAATTCTCGGCTCTCTCTGAGACAAGATATCACCGCCGAGTGGCCAAAGACTACCCAAATTGCTGCCATACTGTCCTCAGATGGGACTTACAACGTTAATATGCATCTGAGGCTGTAGCAGTAATAAGCCTCGCACGTTCTCAACATATTCAAGAGAGAACGTAAACATTTGAGACGTCACTATAAAAATTTTAAAACCTACACCAAATAACAGGCGAGGCAAGTCCATCTGTGCCTCCATATGCCTACTGGTGCCAACGGTTAATGACATAGAGAAGTATTGGGCATGAGTTGGCAGGAACTCAGACCACAACTATAACAACAACGAGATTGATCTAACTTCTTCATCAGGATCCTCAAAGTAGTTGTTTTGTGCTTTTACTGGATGTAAGTATATTTTCAGGTGTTCAGTTTAGTTTCAGCCACTTTATGTTTGAAGATTTAGTTGTTTTAATTCAAAATAAAAAAGTTAGTCTGTAGATTTATAATTGACATCAACTTCGCCAACACTGAGATGACTACGGGGGTGTTCATGATGACAGTGTTGGCGTGTTGGTGGTATGCTTCCTACAACCTTTGTTAAATAATACCACATTGTAAGTGAATCAAAATGTCAACACTGTTGACATAAACACCCAACAGTCATGTTGCTGACAGCAGTGTCGTTATGTTGTTGGTGGCAATTACCGTATATTGCGGCTTATAAGTCGATCTGGCACATTAGTCTACTTCTATAATTTGACCCCAAAATGTTGTACTAGAGGTTTACCTTGCAGAAATGGCGATCCCCTAAACTATTACTTAGCCTGGCCCAATATCGGCCTAAGTCACTAAGTACTGGTTATAAATTAAGTTTTATTTACAGTAAAGAAAATAAAACAATTCAAACAGATTGAAAACACCACCGACATCAAGCATTTCAACATAAACACACAGTCAGTTTTTACTTTTTACTGTACTCACCTGTTTCACCACTATATCGGACAAATATTTACTTTTAAAATCCTAATGGTAAGTGTCCAACCACTTAGTAGAATAACATGTGTAAACACAACCCTTAGGCCAAGTTCAGTAGCAGTTTTCCGGTATCCTGATGTTACTGGTGCAAATATATTTAAAGGTTGCTATTTTATATCTACCCCATAAGTCGACCCCTAGTTTTGACCATAAAAAAATTACCTTAGAAACTCGACTTATAGGCCGCAATATACGGTAATTTACAGGAAAAAATGGTAAATGATGATTTTATGATGAAAATTTTTTTCACATTAGCTCAGGATGTGTATGGAAGAGGTGGAGTGTTTGTAAGAATACAAAATTCTGAATGTGCTAAGAGTTTGTAATTCTTCTCAAACTTGCAGAACTATCATCCACTTTCCAAGGCATCTGTGTACTTGTTAGGCAACTTACTGTTGCCTAACAAGTACACAGATGCTTTGGAAAGTAGTCCAACAATCCACAAGTCAGATCTAATACTGAACTTTGGTCTATTAACTTCGAAGGTAATTGTGCAAATCATCTGTCAGATATTTTTAAATAGAAAAGAAAAAAGTAATTTAACCTGCAGAAATTCTTCAGAAAATCTGGCTGATGTTTCTACACTAAACCATTTAAAGGAAAAATTACTGAGTTTCTCTTATAACTATTATTGACTCAAACGTAAGTCTCCTTTTGATGAGTGCAGCAAGTGACTTACAGACTTATTCTGAGGACTCTTAAGTAATGAATGTGAAGGAGTCAAATTAGAATTCCACTGAGAAGGAGTGAATTCTTCTTCTCCACTTTCTGAATCTTCTGACAGTTCTCCTTCCTCTCTCTCTTCATCTTCATTTGGTTCCTCCTCTATGATGTCCAAGATGTAGGGGGCAGGCTGGCACGGTTCCCCGGGCTGAAGAAAAGCATTTAAAATTATTATCAAACTTGTGACTACAATACAGGAGAATGGGATCTCCAAGCATGAGAAAAATGTTTGAAACTAGTTTTTCACCACACATACACAAAAAGAGGTCATCATGCAGTGATTTTCCTGTAACCTGTTACATTAAAGCCTCTTTATTGATCAGTTCAACATTACAATATTTTCCGTGTATAAGACAAAACTTTTTCCAAAATTTTAAATTTCGAATGAGAAGTCGTCTTAGGTATACAGGGTATGGTGTGGCTGAGTGGTCTAATGTGCTTCCCAGTGGCTTGGGTGGCTCCACCAGGGAAGATCAATTTGAATTCTCGCCATTTCAGAAGGAAATGGCTTTCCTTTCTTTGTGTGGAGCCCCTGTTGCACCTGACAGTAAAAATGATACTGGGTGTCACCCAGACTAGCCATTCACATCTCAGGAAAAATATAGCAGTGCTCTGTAGTGTAACGGTAACACGCTTGGCTCAACCATAACAAAGATGAATGCGAGTCCTGCATTAATAAGTAGGAAGAAGAAGAAGAAGAAGAAGAAGAAGAAGAAGAAGAAGAAGAAGAAGAAGAAGAAGAAGAAGAAGAAGAAGAAGAAGAAGAAGAAGAAGAAGAAGAAGAAGAAGAAGAAGAAGAAGAAGAAGAAGAAGAAGAAGAAGAAGAAGAAGAAGAAGGACATCAATGGGCGGCACAATGGGCAGAACTCAAAAAGTCGTGAAAGACAGGAAATAAGTAACACCAAAGATTATAGAAGGAAGACAGAAAAGCGACCCTTCTATAGGTATAAAAAAAATGTGAGTTCCAGGCTTGATGTGAGATCTGTGCTTGACACTCACTCACCTAACTAATGCGTGTGTGGTCTATGTTTGGTGGTGATTAGGAGTAACGACCAGTGTGTTCTGAGTAGTTGAGTAGTTGTGGTAATGCAAAATTTGACTATCAGACCCATGAAAATGTCCTCAAAATAAAAAAAAAAACAGCTTTCAAATTAAGTCATCAAATATGTCAAACAACATGGAAATGAAGCTTTAGAAAGACCATGGTTTTCAACAATTAAGAAACATGTTAAATGTTTAAAATATTAATACAAAATTTTGGTTCGAAAAATTGCGGGTGTCTTATACACAGAAAAATATGATATATGATAGTGAAAACAAACTCTCTTTCCACATATATACATATTACATATATATATATATATATATATATATATATATATATATATATATATATATATATATATATATACACATTCCAAACACATATTTCTGTCAATACCACTTGTGCATCTACATGTTAAGAGTACAATTGTTAGTGTAAGAAAGTAAGAACATAACAAAATATATGAAATTAATACTTATGAAAAGACAAGCAGTAAAGTTTCAGCCGTTCTGAATGGATGTACGGACGGATGGACACACACACACACACACACACACACACACACACACACACACACACACACACACACACACACACACACACACACACACACATACACACACACACATACAAAGGAATAATAAAACAAAGAAAGTATAACTAGATTAAAGGAAAATAAGGATGTAAATGAGGACCCCAAAAAAACTAGTGATGTACATACTAAATAAGAATTTTCAGAAAGTATTTACAACAGAATCTGGCTTTAAAAGCCACACGAACAAAACAGCAAATTGAGATGTGTGAAATCAGGATAAATAGAGAAGAGATAAAGGAATTGGATGAGAAGAAAGTTATAGGACCAGATGGGGTATCAGGATACATCTTGAAGGAGTGTAGACAAGAAATGGTTGAGCCAATTGATGATATAATTGAGTATTCTCTGAAAACAGGAACAAACTCAAAAGAATGGAAAAGAGCAGATATAATACCTATTTACAAAAATAGAAACAAAGAAGAACCACTTAATTATGAACCAATGTCATTGACCAGCATAGTCTGTAAGATGTGTGAGAAGGTTATCAAGAAACAATGGAAGGAATACTTAAGAAAAGAAGGAGTACACACACACACACACACACACACACACACACACACACACACACACACACACACACACACACACATACACACACACACACACACACACACACACACACACACACACACACACACACACACACCAGTTCAACAACACATTTCAATCTGCTTACCTTTTTTTCTTCTACATGTTTGTCCTTCTCCTCCTCCTCCTGGCAGCTCAGAGAAGCACAATAATATTAGTACTTGCAAGGTTATACTCCCACACATGAAATGCTTATTTGATTTGCTTTCTAATCTAGTGAGTTCATCAGTGAATGAGTCACATGCTGGGTGCAAGTCTGAGAGTTGCAACACTACATTAAGGTTGCAGACAAACATTAGCATCTAGCAGTCACACTTACTAGGCAATGCAAGGCATGACTGAGCAACTAACCAAGACAAGAATCATAGAGCATGACTATGACCCACAGTGTTTGAATGCTTGCTGATTGAACCATCATAAAGTTGGAGTTATATGACAAAAATATGACGGGAATGCCTTGTGGATGTGAGATGTATTATGAATGGTTTTCTTTATTATGAAGACCATCAATGGAACAGACAAACAACAATAACAATTTGAGAGAATAAGCGGAGACAAAAGTGGATGTCTGTGGTATAAACAAAACCTATGTGACAGCAAAAGGTACATGGAATGGCAAAGAAAGTGACATATGGTGATTATGTAATTCAATTATGTAGTCAAAAATTAGAAGGATGTAAAGCAAAGGAGAATAAAGAGGCTATGATGTTGGTATCAATAATATAGTAAGTATACAGCAGCTGCTTCCTTGACTCACGTTCACTTCTCCATTCATTAATATTGTGACCTTGTGCACTTATCTGATGTTTTCTTTTGATTTAATTGTATTTCATAAGTCTGTCACCGGCTCATGTCCAAGGAAGTGTTGGAAAATATTGACCAGGTTAGGGTAAGAGAGGTGATACTGAGTGAATGTTGTAGGAGAAATAAAGGGAAGGGATTGGAAGTTTTGAGGTGTGGACCAGACAGTAACATCAGGACAATTGATTGAGATATATCAGACAAAAACACAGGAAAAGGTGGTGTGGAAAAAAAATAAATATATAGAACAGCAAAGGGATATAGCATGATGTGGATGAAAGACCTGTGTATGGAGTATCCTGTTGGGACATTTCTGCCATAATTATCTCCTGGAAGGGGCTCGCTAACATGGAGCAAGGTATTATTGATGAGGATGATGGAAGCAAAGTTATGTGGTGTTTTTATGGCTATAGAAAAGCATGATTAGTTAGATTAGAGGAGACTGTGGGAGGGGATTTATTAAATGATACATTATTTTACAGAAGGGTGACAGTGATGGGAGTGTTTGAAGTGCTAGTTTTGAGATGAGGGTAGGAGTAAGTTAAGGTTGTGTGATGTAATGAAGATAATTTAAACCTGTATAATGGGAGCTGGATAAACAGAGATATAAAATGAGAAAAAGGGAGTCTATCTATTCTATCTATATATCATGTTTTTTCTAAGTACATAAAAGCCCAAAATACTTTTTTTTATCTTTTGCCAAAAACTTTTCACATGTCTCACAGCAAAATCCTGATCCACACAGCTTCGCCATCTTCTAAAGCCACAATGGTCCTCACCTATACACTCTCTGATCCTCTTTATCAGTACTCTACCATACACATTACCTACTACACTTTACCTTTATACAAGGGAAAACTACACATGCACTTGTTCAATCAACTGCTACCATACTGGTCATAAAACACACATTTAACAATCTTACTAACCACTCAATCACACTTGTACTGTTACTTTTCAAGCATTCTACAGCACACCCATTCAAACCTGCAACTTTCCCTGCTTTCATCTCCTTTCCGGCCCCTTGTACTTCCTCTTTCATGATATGTTCAGCCAAACACTTTCACTCCATTTTCCCTTCCAAATGCAACAATCACAGCCTCCCCATCTTCCTCTATATCTAACAGTCTTTCAAAATACTCAGCCCATCTCTCCTTAACTGCTTCCTTTTCAAATTTCATTTTACCATCCTCTGTCTTCACCCTTTCTTCATTTCCAGATATTCCCTTCTATATCATCTGTACATATTATTCTCATGGAAGTTATTTGAAGTCAATAATGTGTAAATAGTAGAACTGAATAATGAGTTGAAAGACAGGCTCTGACAGTGATGGTGATACGAAAAGTAATTTTTGGAACAGTATTCTGTTACCCAAAACATAGACAGTGAGTGAAGAAGACTTGTTATGGTTAGGAAGAGAAATTATCTTTCTCAGAATGAAGGATAGAATATGGGTAGAATAATAAGGCCAAGATGATGGGAGCAGAAGAAGAGACTTTAAGAGTGATTTATGGAGTTTCAAAATGAATAAGAAGGAACAACCTTAGATGATATGGTAACATTCAGAAAATAGATGTTGGTAGACTGTTAGAAAGTGTCTAGGAATGAAGCAAGTGGTACACAAATAAGAAAGAGGGAGACCTCTAATTTTGGAAGAAATAAACATTATGTAAATGAACAGCAGGGATGGTATGATGTGGTGCAAATGAAAGATTTATATATGAACAAGTTATTCCGGTGTCATATTTTCCATAACTATCCCTTGCAGGGTATGTGGTGCATGAAAAAGGATAAAAATAATTAACATCAGCATTTGAATTTCACAAACCAAACAATTGATGAGGGAATGTTATGATAGTGAATATCTGTAACAGTTGATGGGCATCAGCAGCCACTCACACTATGGGATGCAGTTACACATGTTTCAGAAGGACAATTTGATATTAGTAAGTACGCAAAATATCATACGTGAAGTACTTATGTTTACAAATAGTAGCCTATTGGCACTCTTTTGTCTTGGTGCTGCTTTTCAGTCTTTCTGAAGTAACAGGTGCATGTATATTCCAGTGCTACTTTACATCTATTCTAATAAATGGTGTCATTTTTAGAAAACAAACCCCAGTCATCTAAATTTTAGCCCTTCATTACAAAGTGTTCTGATATATGCTAGTGCAAAATAATACATTTGTTATACGCCTTTGAAGTCAAAGAAACTATGACTTCCACAAGTAAGATATTATTTTAGGGAGGGGTTAAGATACAGGGAGATATTACATGACTCAAACATTATGGAGAAAAAGACAAACAAAACATTCCATTAACAACTAGTCACCAGCAAGCAGTTTTGGTGATTGTTCTTTAGCTTTTGCAGTGTCTCTAACTAGCTGGCGTGGGCATAACATGCATCCTGGCTGGCAGTGCCTAGCTTTCAGGTGCCATTATTCCACTCCTACACATACTGAACACACATGCCATTGCTCACCTTCCACATGAACTCTCCACTGGTGGAAGAGCTGTCATCATCACTGTCTGAGTCACTCTCCCAGTCTGGAGTGTATCTGGGCTCCTGAGAAATGGGATTCCCTCCTTCACCTTTGTGAGGACTCCCTCTGGGACTGTTTTCCTCTTCTGAATCCTCTTCAGAGTCTGCCTCAGCAGTCAGCTGCTCCTCGACTTCTTCAGCATCATTAGTCTATACATATATTAAAAATAAACATATAATACATAAAACGGGATATATCAATTATCAAGGGTTTTAATTACAAACAAAGTGTGAGGAAAGAATATAGAATACAATAGGGAGGGACAAAGGGAGGTAATCACCTATACTACACATGAGTTTATGATTAAATATGATTAAGTAATCTCTCCGAACTAGGTAGCTATAGACAAATATAGTTCTGCTACGGTTAACGAGAGAGCACTAGCCCTCTCACCAAGAAGCCAGGAAATGTAGTGATGGAAATGAGCAAGAGTAGTCTGAAACATACAGCAAATTATTCAATTGAAAATTAATGGATTAATAAAACTAATGAAGAAAAGACGTAGGACTAATAATTATGGACTCCATCAGAAAAACATAAACAGGATCAGCAGTGAAATGTATAACATGTTGAGAAATGAAAGACACCACAAACAAAGAAACGCATTCAAACATTACACAGGATACAAAGGGATCCAATAAAAATGGTACTTAACATATGAAGACAACAAATGGATAAGCTTATCAATGAATGAAATACTGAAGCTATATTTGTTGTAAGCAATGTCCGGCTAATGTTAGTGCTACCAGGCAGAATATTCATAATGTGGTAGTAACTGTAGCAAACCTGTACCATCTATTGTCATCTACTTGACTCTGTAAACTGCACATGACATCAGTTGGGTTTGCCCATAAGGCCGCCCATTTCCATGTTCAACTGATCATGTCATTGCAATCACTGCATTATTACAATACTACTGGCAACCATGAATACCAAAACCCACCTTATATTTCTCGGAAGCCAAAAACTCTGCTGAAGTCATCTGCTTGAGGCTGTTTGGCTCCTGGATCTTGGAATGGGTAGAAAGTTTTTTAGGAAAATCTTCTTCAGAATCTGAGAGGAGTGTGGCTTCCTTCCCGGTCTTGGGTTTATTGTGCTGTTCTTCCTTGTCCTCATCGGAGTACAAGCGGCCAAGGAAACTAAGTTTGATTGGAGCTGCATCTTCATCATCCTCAATTTCACTGATGTTATGGCTACCACTACCACCATCACCCTGCTGCTGCTGCTGCACATCCTCAAGACTGTGCAGCTCCTCCTCCTCCTCCATTGCTGCTGGTGGGGGATAGTTGACCTCATAAGGAAGTGAGATTTGTTCCACCTGCTCATAGAGAGGAGGTTCCTCAATGCTGGCGTTAGGATGGGAAATGGTACTGAGGGCAGAGGTAAAGTAAGAGTGGTATGCAGGAACCTGGATACCATCAGGAGAACTGCTAGATGCATCATTGTTGCTGATGACGAACTCTGTTGTTGATTTTGATCCTGAGCCTTCTTCATATTCATGGGTATCCTGGCTCTCTGTCTGGTCCCAGGAAGGCTTACTGGAGAGAGCCTGTTCCCGTCGCTGTTTCTGGAGTAGATGGCGACCTTCCTCTGATGGAATGGATTCTGGAGCAACGTCATCTGTATCTTCAAAACCAAATGGGTGGAGTGGGGAAGTCTCAGGAGGTTGTTCTTGCTCAATTACAAAGGCTAAATGGCTCCTGGGCTTCCCCTGATCAAGGATGGTTGCTTCATTGGTCTCTGTATTGACTACTAATATATCCTCAGCATCCATGCTAGTTCCAGAATTATATATTTGTATGGAGGCAGGTCCATCCTCCTCATCTAAGTCTTCTAATATCAAGCTATCATGAGTATTCTCTTGGGAAGTTCCTAATGCATCTCCAGCAATTCCTGATCCTACATCAGCACTGTGACCACTTACATTATCAGCTTTGGTGTCTGACTGTGACTCAGCTGGAAGTTGCATTTGAGTCATCACAGATGGTTGTTTGATGCTGGAGTTACTTATCACAAAACTATTTGATTTAGTTTCCTCACATTCACTTGAGGCAGGTTCCTCAAACTCTATGCTACAGTCAAGGGCCGAGTCTCCTTCCACAGCATTTCCCCGGCTTCCCCTCCTTCCTGGAGTGTCATCCTCCTCAAGGAAGCTTTCCTCTTTGATTGGAGACAAGGTTGAGGAAATGATTCCTCTGTAGTTAATGACAACATTCTCTCTGTCAAGAGTGGCAGAGTCCTCTGGTTCAGCTGGCTCCTGCTCCTGTGACTCTCCCTGCCCAGTCTCCAGCTTGAGACTTAGCTCAGCCCGTAGGGCACTGATATCCTCTGGTCTGTAGCCCAACACTTCTTCTTCATCAGTTGTGTTGTAGGAGACATATGTTCCTTCATCATCCAGATTCAGTAGGTCAGTGGAAGAGTACAAGCTTTTGGAAGAGGAAGATGCATCACTTCGAGGACTAACTTCTTCCTCTTGTGTATGAGTCTGTTCTTCTGCTGCTCCCTCTTCTTCCTGACCAGCAGCCTCCTGCAGCAGTTGACGAGTTTGGAACGCTGCTGCCTGCCATGCCATCATTTGCTGCTCCCAGAAATCTCCATTTTCCAATTCGTCACCCTCTGGGCCTCCATCCTGCCCTCGTAGAGAAGACCAGCTTCCCTGGTAAGCACTCGGGGAGAGATCATCCTCACCTTTAATAATCAAAGTTGTGTGAGGAGCTGAACTTGGTGACCCAAACTGTAAGGCACTGGAAATACCACTAGTGTTAGAACTACTTTTTTCAGCCTCTAAACCATTTACAATTTCATTAGATTTTGAAAAGCTTAAGGTCTTAGACACAGAATCCCCATCATTATCTAGCGACAGATTTTCAGGATACTTTTCTTGCTTAAAATTCTCACTGTCTAAAGAATATATATTGTTATTTGGATGCACCATTGGATCCTTAATGCCTCTGGAAAAATCATCTGAAGTTTCAAGTGACTTTTTTTCTGGGGTACTTAACACTCCTCCAACCAACTCTAGTTCGAGGTTGGTCTTTGTGCTCAAAGGTCCAGCTTCAGTGGGTTGTTCAAATGAGGTATCAACTGCAGCTTCTTTCTTATACGAGAAATGAGGTGATGCGTCCAGGTCTCCCCAGCTGGTGTTGGAGCACAGGGACTCCTGCATCACTACTTCCTCCATCCCAGCACTGGTGGAGCTGCTCGGGGTGGCTGTCAAATTGTGTATTGATATAAGGGTTTTATCACAGTTCAGGTTCTCTGGTGAAGTGAACATTTTAGAATCTGTAGTGTGATATGACTCCTCACTCTGCACTGAATTTTGATGGTCATTCACTGCTTCATTGATAAGTGAAGCTTTGCTGAATGTTTGTGTTATCTGTGTCGGTGTGTCTGTGTTAGGTTGAGTGTGCTGCAATGTGCCTCTGTCATCCTTCTTAGTGGACTCTGACTCAAACACTGACTGGCTACTCACTTCTGACCCAGCTGGAGTGTTGCTGACTTCTTCATGTGCACTGTAAAAAATTGGACTAACAAAATCTGATATGTTTGAAGAGTTAGCATTTGCTGAAATATTTTCTACTTTGTTTATTATATACGTTTGATCTTGTTCAAAGCCCAAAGACATTGTATCATTCACTGCATCACATTTAACGTCATCATCACCAGTAAGATTTTCCATAAATAGGGGATCTGAACATGAATTTTCTCTGCTTAATGTTTTCCCAAGAAATTTGTCCCATTGAACAAGATCAAACTCAATGCCACTAGTTTTGCTGTCTTCACATTCTGAACCTTCTGTGGATGAGGCATCAAGGCCTGGACTCAATGGAGGGGCTTCAGTGGACTTAACAACTTTGTACAGATCTAGAGTGTAGTCTTCTGAAGCTCCAATAACCACCTCTTCCCCTTTCACAATCTCCTCAGGCGTGTAGTTGGGCACACTGTTCTCTTTTATACTAGGCAAGCATTCATTCTCTCCATATTCACTTTTATCACTGATATTTTTGTTTTCACTGTCACTTGGACTGAATACAAGTCTCTGTTTAACTTCTTGGTCATGTTTGTTGTTGGAAGGGTTAGGCTCTTCTTTGTTATTTCTTAGAGATGCATTAAGGTCACTAAACTCACTTCTTACACTTTCAACATTTTGTAACTCCTTCACCTCCATCACATCCGTCCTGGTCACACTCGCAGCCTTTAATGGTGTGCTTGTTAGTCGCTCAACAAAATGCTTCTCGTTCAAAGCTGAATGATGTGAATCACTTTTATCATTAAATGAATCTATACAGTTATCTTTCAATATTTGGTCTTTTGCAATCACTGTGTTATCTTCAGCACTGGTAATTTCTAAAACATCTTTCTCCTGACCGCTATCCTTCAGATCCCCTTCACCTGCCTCCTCGGTGATGTTTTCACTGAACACCACTGAGGTCACCTGTGCTGTGCCATCTGGCAGATCCTCACTAGTCTTGGAGCCTTCAACAGTTTCATCCCCAAATATAAACCTGAACTCTTTACGCTGGTTACTGTTGATGTGAGTGAGAGTAGATGGGCTTATTGGGGGTGAGGGGGTACAATGGGCCAGGTTGGAACCCCCATTGTTGACCACTATGTCTGGGAGGGACATTGGCTTAGGTTCCCGGGAAGACACCACACAGTCGGGTGAGGCGGAAAGAGGCTTAGTCTCTACATTATTATCTAATTCATCATTGGACTCACTTTTTCCTTTGAAATCACAAATTTTCTTAATTGTCTCCTCTGTTGCCTCAGAGGAGGAAATTTTACATAAAAAAGGATCCTGTTCACTGTGTATTCTGTCCTGGGAATTACTCAAACTCTCAGACTCAGCATCAACTATCAGCCTGTCAGTGGAACCCACTTGTGAAGATTCATCTTCCTGCTGATCCTCTTTCATCAGTGTATCTCCATTGATGCCTTGGTTCCTGTACTCTATGGAGGAGGCACACTCCCTGCTAACCTCCGTGATGATGGAGTACCGATGCTCTGCCTGCAGACGCTCCAGCTCCCCCATGAATTTGACATCCCTGAGTGCCTCCTTGATATTGCCTTCACTGGAGAAGGTTTTGTCTTGTGTGAGTGGTTCAAATGCTAGGGAGTTGCGCTGACTGGTAGTGTCTGAGTCACTACCATCATCCACCACTGTAAGCTTCATGAAATCCTGTACACTCTGACTCTTGAGTCGTACCATTTCTGTGAATGCTCCTTGCTCTAGCTTCATAGAGAACCCTTCTTCTTCCTCGGACAATCCTCCAGTGAGACTGGGATGTCCTCTTCCATCCTCTATGGACAGTCCCCCCATTCGAGCAATGGACTCAGGGGGATTGGACACAAACGAATCCTTACCCAGCTTGAAGTTCACTCCCCCTTTTTCTGGGGAAGTCTGATCACTGCTTGGCTCAGACTTCTCTCCAGCTAGATAGTCATCAAGTTTGAGTATGGCATCAGTGATCTCTTGAGTGAGACTGTCAATCTGCTGGCCAGGTTCCATACCAAGCCAGGAAGGAAGTGGTTTGAACTTGGTATCTATCCTTGCCTCCAGATCCTCGGCTGATCCATGAAGGTTTTGTAGGCTGGGAGACAAGGCCTCGCCCAGAGGGTGGAGATCCATTGCTGACGATAAGTTGAAGTCACTCTCAAACCTGTGATGAATTATAATTATGAGTTTATATTGTTCATTCTATATGAAATTAGAATCAATCACACTATGACAACTTCTGAATAATGAAACAGATTCTTAACTGATCTGAGGAAATAAATAAACTACTGGTACTAACAATACCTTCACTCAATACTGATTGAATAACTACTAAAGTAAAACTTCATTTCAGCAAAAGTATGATTTTACAGAAGTCAGTCTCACGAGAGTCATTGGTTGGCCAACCACTCACAATTATGTTCCTCATGAAAGCTAAATACAGTCTGTCACAAATTGATATCTATAAAAAAATATTTATATATTATTCACCAAAATTGATCTTTGAATACTTGATAAATCATTCAGAAATACCTCAGCTGCTAAATAGTAGTCTTTATGAATTATACATTTAAAATCCTGAATCAGATGTTCAGGAAAGTCATGTAATTTATATTATTAAAAGGAAACCAATGAAACAAAAAACTTGTAAGAATCATCTCAGAGTTGGAAACATCAAAATTGCAAGTTTTGTGTTCTGGACGGATGGCAAAATTGAAAATTGAAAATTAATCATATTTCCGTGTAAAAACAATGTTCAAAGTAGTGAAAGAAGTAGGATGTGCTGAGTCATGGTTGCTGAAGTAATATTCAATCCATATTCAAATGATGACATGCACCACTTGTTACTACTCCCACTGTCCATTTTTATATTTTGTTCATAGAGGGAGTCACAGGTCCAGCAAATGCCTGTCATCTTTATGAGGATAGTTCAACCCAAGCTGCAAGTCACCTCACATGGAAATACTTCAAGAGCAATGAGACAAGTTCCTGTTCACTGCAAGTGTAACAACCATATATCTATGAATGTAAATAAAGCACACTAAGCATTTTGTATGCACACTACACAAACCATTTATAACATGACTGACCACCACCATCACCATCACCACCACCACCACCACCACCACCACCACCAGCACCACCACCTTTTAGTGTTGTCACCTGAGGCTTGCAGTGTTGCCAGTGTACATGATGCTGTGGTCACGACAATCCTGTTGCTGAAGTTGGTTCCACCGCTGCTCAAAGTCGCCAAGGGAACCGGCGTCTTGGTCAGGTGTGGAGGTAGCATGTTCCCACAGGTGAGTCAGCAAGGAGTGGGTGTGAGGCATGGAGGGACGGCTCTCCTCCCCCTCCCAACACTGCTTCATGATGTTGTATCTGAAATTATACAGTTTCAGGGACTTGACCTTCTTAGCACTATCAGAAAATGCATATTGTTGTACCACAAGTTCACCTGCAGTCATTGTAATCCCTCTCTGCAGTGTTTTTTGTCTTATTTTTTTCTTTTTGTCAAATGTCACACATCTAAAGGTTTGTACAAAAAGTGAACCAATACAAAATTCTATCTTAACCACAGATACACACAACTTACACCCATTCATCCTTCCTTCCATATATGTTGTTCTTTTTGTTCATATATCATCCTACAAAACATACAACTATCGATCTATCTACACCTCCGATGCCTCGTCTCCCTCTGAGGACAGGTTCCCAACAAGAGAGTGTACACACCAAAGAGTCTCCATCCTTCCTTGTTTTGGTATTCCCTTACTGTCTGGTCATGGCTATGCCTGTCACCTCTCTCTCTCTCTCCAATACTCATTCAATCTGTCCCACTTCACTAATGGTTTCTCTTTTGCATTCTGCCCTTCACTCATGCACTGTCTCTTACCAAACTTATTCTCATCACATGTCTAAACCACCTCAGTGTACCATGCTTTACCCATTACTCAACCCTTCCCTTTGGTGTTGCACCCATGCCATCCACAGTGCCATTTCCCCTTACATGATCTTGGTCTCTTTCATACTTTGCACTCTTACTCTATAAGCTATCACAAAATCAACCATCTCCTCTCTATTCTTTTCTAAACCAATCACCTTGCTCTTGTTAGCATTTACTTTCACTTCCTCCTCTTATACACTAAATCAAAGGCATCCACCACTCTCTGTCACATCTCCTTACGCTCTGCCAACAGCAGTGTCATCTGCAAATAAACATGCCACCAGGGAGTCCTGCACACCATCCAACCTCACCTTGGCATCCATATCTCTCTGACTTTCATCTCTTATGCATCTATCCATGTATATATTTAACTATCATGTGATATCATAACACACCCATGCCTCACTTCCACACCTAAAACTCTTGCTTAATTTTTTGTCCACTCATACACATGCGCTGACATTCTCATTAAATGCCTTGACCCTCTCAAGTAAACAACCTCCAACTCAATAGATCCTATACACAACCCACAAGGCCTTCCTATCAACCCTATCATATTCCTTCTCAAGGTCCATAGAAGCAGCATACAACTTCTTATCTTTCTCTGGATACTTTTCAATTACTGTTTTCACAGCAAAAATCTGGTCCACATTCCACACATCATCTCCCCTTCCCAAATTTCCCTTGTTCTGCACTTAATCACATTAGGCTTCTCATATTACCCCGTGAAATATCCTTTTTCTACTCTATAAACTTTTCAGACACACTCTACTAACACTTCCCAGAACTTCTTTATCTCAATCTTTCCTTTCCTTGTCTCCTCATTCATTGGTACACACACTCTTATACTCTATTAATTTCTCTATCTCAGGTATTCAAAGTATGCATTGAATTCAAAATACAATGAAATATCTTATAACCATGGCTCCTCCACATACTTGTTAAGACCAGTTGACATCAAAATCAAAACATGTAATGTGAATTAATCAAATCATACTGATTTAATTACAATGTGGATTTTCAAATGAGATGAAACTAAGCATGGCAACATCTATAAACAATTAATCTACATTAACAGAAATATATATTAGTAATAATATGAGTGAGAGAAAAAAAATAGGATAAGGATATGAAAGGAAAGGACAGGAGTAGATAATAATTATCAGAAGAGCCAGGATAAAGAGAAGGATGGTAAGTTTAACTAACAGCAAGCATCTGCACCAACAACAGCATGTGCTTGGGGGCTGAATGGCAATATCTAATATCATCATTCCAAAGGCAATGACTGTCAAGCATGTACAGCTATTGGTAAAGTGTGAGGAGAGGCAGAGCACCACAGAGACTCTGGATGACTCACAGCTTGGCAGCGTGGAGTTGCAGGTTGGGTGGAAGGTCCAGCTGGGATGTCTGGTCCACAATGATTTCCTGGATCACCTGCTCGTGGTCCAAGTGGCCATATGGCAGGTCGCCTCGGCTGGTAACCTCCCACATGACCACACCAAAGCTCCACACGTTTGCTGCCTTGGTAACCTGTCAAGAAGTAACACCTGAGACCACTCCTCATAGCATGATAAAACAGTACAGCTCAGCCAGGAACCAACCCTGGAAGTGTTCTGTGTTTCTAAAATATGTATACAATGTTGAGCATGTTTCACAATGATATATGTTGCAGATCTTTTCAAATAGGCTATTTACGGAATTTTTTTATTTCATGTTAGTGCTAATAAATTTCAATGACTATAAAAGCTTTCAATGCTACATTTTTCAAGTACTGCTATACTTAAGACAACACGTACAAAGCCTTGGACTCTGCCCTGTCTGTTAATTATACACAGGTTGATTCAAATTCGTTTGAGTTTCTTGTTTTTAACTTTTAGTAGTTCTTGTAAACATACATTTCTATCTTCTGCACACTATAATAATATAGACATTAGTCTAGTTTAGTACACTCCAATGCCTGTCCCTGGAAATTCCTTTCAGGGTGCTTTAACCTAACTGAGCTGAGAGTACTTAGATACATCACCAATAAATATTGAGGTATTAGCAAATATAAATACCTGGCATAAAGATGCTTATTTTCATCAAAAATTATGAACATCAAAACGAGGACAATACTATCTCATTCATTACCATCCAAATTCGTAGCAACTTATGAAAAAACTCAGTATAATTTCATCCTCACACCATATTCCACCTTCTGAAGCATCTCCAGCAAGATGCTATCAACACTCCAGTACAACAAACTAGTCACTGGTGTTTCCTGTCATTACAATACCTCCTTGGTCTCAATGGTGGTGTCAGTACACTTGAGTGTCTCTGGAGAGCACCATCGTAGGGGCAGCGCCACATCACCCGCACAGTAGTATTCATCCTGAAACACAGGCAAGACACTCTATCTGTGATATATTCATCATTAATATAGAATAAAAATTACATAAAAAGAATGCCAGAGACTGAAATGTCAAAATGCTTGAGTAGGGTGAAGTTAGTGAGTGCAACAAGATGACTTCCAGTTACATGAGAGGACAGAGTGCTAGAGTACATTAGAGGACGGGAAGATAGGAATTTGAGAGGATTAGAGTATGCAAAGATGAAATGTAATGACAAGAATAATGGAAACACTTCTACCATGGCCATCCTCTGGGTGTAGTTCTCAGGAATAGGTGTCAGTAGATACATAGATAAAGATAGATAGATAGATAGTATCAGTATTATAAAATGGATACAGAAGCACAATATTGTACAAAGAAGAAATGCATCTGTTATCAAGTTAATGTTTCATTGAACGAAGTGGTTATGTTGCAAGTAAAGCTGCAGTGCACTCTATGTCATATCTCTTAGTCCTCAAGTACATTTACAGATCAACAAGAGACACATCAACACAGCAGCATCATGTAAAGTTATGTGGTTAACAGTTACTTACTTTATACTTTTACATATTTCATCATAAGCCTTAACGATGGAATGTCACATTTTTGTGCTGAGGTAATTTCTCTTCAAATATAATGCTCTAGTCTGGTGGATACATGTACAGAGAGTTGATACATGAAAAATGTACATAGTACATCTTGTCTTTATATCATGAAAACATGTGCATGTATTAGAATAACAACTGTAGTAGGTCTTTTTTGTGTGCCTTACGTTGTTTCTCACCTTATAAGAATTTAAACTAAACCCATAGTCTCCAATCTTTACAGTGTTGTCTTCTTCCACCACACAGTTCCTGGCAGCCAAGTCCCTGTGTTCGGGAGGGAGAAGATTTTGTAGTATTATATACCATAATAAGATAAATTTCACGTTACCTAAATTATATGTCCATTATCTCCACACTATATGAATCACTTCCAAAGATTAACCCATAAAGGACATTATATCTTAGCATCCCCACACCCTCCAAGGATAGATAAAGTACACCCATAACTCACGTGTGGATGAAGTTGTGTGCATGCATATGTGTGAGGCCTGATGCCACATCCGTGGTCATGCGCAGCAGAGTTACCTCACTGAGGCTTTTGTCATCCCTAAGAACAGCCTTGAGGTCCCCCTACAGGATAGAGGTACAATGAGCACCTGCACAGGGACTGAGTCTCTGGCCCTTTAGACATATCACACACAAAATATTTAAGTGCACTTGATGGGTAAGATGGCATGATATCTGATGTGGAAATCAAAGTATTATTATATGGAGTACACAACATCCTTATTCAGTGCAAAACTTCAAATGATATAACATTTCCTAAATTAGCTTTATACTTTCTATTAGGTACTTGTCTTAGTGAAGTGGAATAATTAGGCATTTAGTAAGTGTACATACTTGATCTTCAGGCCTTTGCTTGCTTTAATTTGTTTCAATAACTATTTACTAAAATATCCAATAAAAATTACCAGCCTAAAAAAAAGAAGTTGGTAAGTTATCTTTAGCCTGTCCCTTCAAGCATGTACTTCAACAGGTAGATAATTAATGTTTTCCCAACTGAAATAACACAGTATGTGAGTGGCAGCAGTGATACCTAAGCTGCAGGGGCATCTTACCCTTGGGCACAGCTGCAGCAGGATAAGGATGGGCTCCGCCTCGAGGCAGTGAGCCAGCACCCGCAGTACATTGGGGTGGGCCAAGTCACGGTATGGCCGCAGCTCCTGAAGGAAATACTGCTGCTCTGAGGGTGAGGCATCCTCCCGCAGCACCTTCACAGCTACAGGAGTGAGGCCACCACCGCTGCCCACTGTTGTGCCCACTGGGGACTCCCCTTTGGTATGGTCACTAAACACCCCTGCTGCACGTCCCTCCAGGACCTGTCAAGAAGGGTGGGTTGTGGGTTGTGGCATTCATGCATAAACTTATCAATCCACTTCATTCTTTAACTCCATCTTTCACTAACTCCTTCATTCTCTCCATCATCAGCAGCATTGTTTTGAAAGGCTTCATATATGCTTATACATAAGTGTTGGTCTCGTTCACCTAACAATGATTTACCAGGATCCATGATTTCTAGCAGACTCCCTGCACTTATATAGATCAATTAAGCCCTTCTGGACCACTTCATTCCAAGTGTTCATGGATCTACCTCCAAAAATTTACCAACTACGTTCAGATCTATATATTTTTTTTCACCTAATACACTCCACCATCCTCTCAACATGTCCATATATCATCATCACATCACTAATACAACACATTCAACTCCCATCCTCTCCCCCAGTTCACCATCTGTGGTCCTGTCTGTTATTCAGTGATGCACTACACATGCATTAAATCATCCTCATCTGTCTGCTTTAGCCTGTGAACAATGTCCTTCTTCACTGCACAGGTTTCAGTATCATATACCAATGCATTCCTAACACAAGCCAAACATACATTATCTTTGGATCTAGAGATAATCCTGTGTCAATAAGAGTAACAGTTTCCTGAATCCTCACTGTTATACTCGCACTTGCACTGCTTCCTGTACTTAAAAAACAAAAAAATATATATAATACACTGATGATATTTGTGAGGAAAAGCAGAGTTGTCTGGGAAAGTTTTCAAGTGAGTCTGTCTACACTACTTCATCATTCCTGTCAGGACTGGATAGTGTGTGAACAAAACTGTTGATAACTGTCACCTACACAACACATGCTTACTGAGCCTGCCACACACACTGCCTCTTAAATCGTCCATGAGGAACACAACAATAATATTCCTCAGTGATGCCTCTGATCCATTCTTAGAAGCTACAATGAGCCTTCTTAAACCTAGCCTGTGTGATACACTACTGTTAGCTGTCTGCTTTCTAGATACACTTGTCAGCACTTAGGGATGAAAGTCACTGGTGATTATATTACGTAAGTACAAGAAGTGTACACGACAGAATACACCTACTGGGCTTAAAATCAGTTAATTCATCTATGTTCCTATTTATTCAATTACCCCATTATATATTTACCAATTAAGGAATATAATAAAAGACACATACAAACACCAAAATATAGCATGAAAACAGGGCATCAAATTCCCTGTTCAAAACACCATGTAACAAGAGGCAGTGTTGAGGGGAAGGAGGGAGGAACGCACGCAGGGAAGAGGTGGGGTGAGGGGAGCAGCATGACTCACCTGGCCAAACCACCCTCGACCCAGCTCCCTCACGTACTGCAGCTGGTTGCGGGGGAAGTTTTGGTGTGGCTCAGCTGAAGGAAGACAAAACCAGTGTTACTTGTGCGGACGATGATGACAGACGATGTAACAATGATATGATGATGTTGATGGTGTGTACTACTACTACTACTACTGTTGCTACTACTGTTGCTACTATTACAATAACAACAACAAACAACAACAGCAGCAGCAGCAGCAGCAACAACAACAACTACTACTACTATTACTACCTTCTACTTTCATTTATTCATCCACCTCACCCCGTCATTCTCATCCTGGCATTACATTCCATTTTCTATAATATATTCACTTCAGCCAATCATTCCTATCCTATCACTCCACATCGCCAAACCAAAGCAATAATCTACTTGTTATCATTACTTCCATAATACACTCACCTCGTCTCCCCGCCCTCACATCTGTTGGCTCACCCCTCATAACAACTTTGTACTGTACATCCACCTCACAATGTTCCTTTTAGAAAGTTGAATCTCTAACTATAATACATAATAGCAATATAATCTTTAATACCATATAATTATCTGATATAAGCATTGGCATATTTTATAATCAAGTACCTTTCGGATTTGTTTCCATACCTACCTACCTACCACCACTAATTCATATAAGAAAAGAGAAAAAAATGTTTCCTAAGTGTTTCTATCACGAAGCAAATGTGTGTATTAATCCCTATACAAAGTCGTTCTTGTTACACCTGAAATACTACACTCTACCTTTCGCATGTAAGGCAACCCTTCTCACTGTTAGCAGACGTATCAATTTCCTTAATTAATTCTCCTTCCACTCACCCGTAACTCTCTCTACTGAGGTGGTTTGTACTCCACCCTCTGCACTTATCATATCATGTAGGCAACAAAATATATCAACGCACTGCAGGGACTCGTTTATAACAACAATGCTCTCCACCCTCGACTTCTGTGTCCAGTTCCCCTGCACACCCAGGCAGTAAAATCATTACTCAGACCATCCATCCATCACGCCACCTCACCTTTTGTGCAGCCAGTCATCACGAGTAATACAATGCATGCAATTACTGCTGGAACACTGAACAGGAGAAGTAGATTAATAGGCAACTAGACAGACAAAGACGGAGACAAAGATACACAAAGTCATGTATACAATAGACGAATACTAATTACAGCCAAAACAAGTAGACATAAAAATAGAAAGACAAACATATGTACCAACAGACAGGTAGACGAGTAAATAGTAAAACAAATAACCAATAGAAAGATATTCTAACGAAAATGGGAAAAGAGAAGGGACATCAACGACTAAGAAGTAAAAACAATAAACAAGGAATAATGTCAAACGATGATAGACGTGTGTGTGTGTGTGTGTGTGTGTGTGTGTGTGTGTGTGTGTGTGTGTGTGTGTGTGTGTGTGTGTGTGTGTGTGTGTGTGTGTGTGTGTTTACCTAGTTGAATTTACCAAGTTGTAGTATACAGGGCCTCGTGTGGTCCTGTCTTCGTATCTATATTTGTCCAGTTTTTTTTTTCAGTTGGTGTACATTCTTCTATTCCTTCAGTCCATTCCAAATATATATACTTCTTTGGGGAAAACTGTACTTTTTTTGTATCGTTCAAGCAAATTGCATTTTTTTCTTGTGTCCCCTCAAATATCTAGCCTCTCCATTTCTTCTCAATATTAGATAATTTCTATCTGTTTCCTCAAGGTTGCTCGTCAATTTATATATTGTAATTAAGTCACCTCTTTTTCTTCTTTCTTTCAGTGTTGTAAGATGCATTTGTTTCAATCTTTCCTTACATGTTAGGTCTTCCAATACTGGCACCATCTTAATTGTAATTTTCTGTATTCTTTCTAATTTCAACTAAAGCTTTTTCTTGTGCGGTGACCATATAAATGCTACATATTCCAATTTTGGTCTGATCATTGTAGTTTGTAATTTTTCTCATATCTTTATCTAGGAAGTGAAAAGCCATCCGTATATTTCTTAGCATCCTGAATGTGTGTGTGTGTGTGTGTGTGTGTGTGTGTGTGTGTGTGTGTGTGTGTGTGTGTGTGTGTGTGTGTGTGTGTGTGTGTGTGTGTGATGCTTACCAAACCACTGGTCGGTAGGGGTGGTGCTGGTTGCGGTAGGGGAGGCAGGGGAGCGTCCCGGGAAGAAGGGCGGCAAGGTCCTGTCTGAAGGGGTGCGGGCTTGACCCAAGGCGGCGGGGCGGGGCCTGATATCCGGCAGGGGCTCAAAGTTTATCTGGGGAAGACGAAGAAGGACATTAATTATTGAAGTAGTAGTAGTAGTAGTAGTAGTAGTAGTAGTAGTAGTAGTAGTAGTACAGTAGTAGTAGTAATATTTTTACTTTCTTTTTCTTTTCCTTCTTCTTATCATTATCATTGTTATTACTATTACTCTTATTATTATTATTATCATTTTCATCATTCATGTTATCTTCAAAGTCGTATTGATTTTGTTTCCCTTCATTCGCATCGCTTTCGCCGAGAGAGAGAGAGAGAGAGAGAGAGAGAGAGAGAGAGAGAGAGAGAGAGAGAGAGAGAGAGAGAGAGAGAGAGAGAGAGAGAGAGAGAGAGAGAGAGAGAGAGAAAGAGAGAGAGAGAGAGAGAGAGAGAGAGAGAGAGAGAGAGAGAGAGAGAGAGAGAGAGAGAGAGAGAGAGAGAGAGAGCAGACCTTATCATCAGCAGCTGCATAAAACAATGAAAAAACTACTACGAGCGCAAAAAAGAAAAGAAGAAAATGAAACTGCATGATCCCTGACAAAGACCAAATACCACAGAGCCAGACATGCAGTAGAAGAAGAGCAGCTTCGTGTGGGTTGTAAAGGGTGAACGTGTGTGTGTGTCTGTCTGTTTGTCTGGGTTCGTTAATCTGTCTGTCTGTTTGTCTGTCTGTATCCTGATCCGTCTGTATGTCACTTTGTCTGTGGAATATACGAGATGTCCAGCGAGTTTAAGTAAAGATTAAGACACGTGGAAGAAAAGGTTATGCTCAGTGGAAAATCTTTTATACACATATGTATACTTATTTTCAATGTTAGGTAGATTTATAATATTACGTACTGCTACTGTTGCTTCGGAGGTAAGGCATTGTCTAGTAAATTCTCTACATAAATGAACATATTATTAATCCACATGTTCATGTATTTGCTCCAACTCGTGACACACCCTATAGAGATAAGTAATTTCGTATGTTTATCTATTACTCTGATTTCTCGCTCTCTCTCTCTCTCTCTCTCTCTCTCTCTCTCTCTCTCTCTCTCTCTCTCTCTCTCTCTCTCTCTCTCTCTCTCTCTCTCTGTGTGTGTGTGTGTGTTTAATTTTGTCTGTTCTTATGTCTGAGTCAATATCCATCTGTCTGTCCGTGTTTGTAATATTGTATACTAGTTGTAATTTCTGTATATGTGTGTCTGTCTATAGGTGTCCGTATATGAGTTCTATTTCTGTCAATACCGGATGTCTGTGTGTCTGTAAGTCTCTATCAGCTTCCATTACTGACTGTGTGTGTGTGTGTGTGTGTGTGTGTGTGTGTGTGTGTGTGTGTGTGTGTGTGTGTGTGTGTGATTACCTTGTCTTCCTCTCCATATGTTTGTAAGTACGTATGTTGCATTTATCTGTCATTCTGTGTGTCTGTTTGTTCGTTCTATCTCCCATGTTTAGCATGAAGAAGAGTCACGACATGAGAGAGAGAGAGAGAGAGAGAGAGAGAGAGAGAGAGAGAGAGAGAGAGAGAGAGAGAGAGAGAGAGAGAGAGAGAGACAGAGAGATAATATGGTGACAGCCGTTACAGTAACTTAATCAAAATGCACCGGATCGTCAAAACTCTCTCTCTCTCTCTCTCTCTCTCTCTCTCTCTCTCTCTCTCTCTCTCTCTCTCTCTCTCTCTCTCCATAAAATAGCAGAATGACAACGTGAAGGTTATATTGATTTGTTTGAGAGAGAGAGAGAGAGAGAGAGAGAGAGAGAGAGAGAGAGAGAGAGAGAGAGAGAGAGAGAGAGAGAGAGAGAGAGAGAGAGAGAGAGAGCAATGACTCAGGCAGCAAGTGGTAGAGATAGACTGAGGTTTAACTGTTGCTCTTACGGCAGTAACAGCCTCCCCTCCTCCTCCTCCTCCTCTAGTCCATTTCTCTCTCTCTCTCTCTCTCTCTCTCTCTCTCTCTCTCTCTCTCTCTCTCTCTCTCTCTCTCTCTCTCTCTCTCTCTCTCTCTCCCTCTCTCCCTCTCTCCTCTCTCTCTCTCTCTCTCTCTCTCTTCTGGCCAGCTTCGGTTAAAGGGAGGGGTGGGTGGGGAGCAGCCTTCCACTTTGCTGTCCTTTCATCTCTAACATGTAGAAACTATAGTAGTAGAGTGTAGCCACAAGGACAGCTTCGTTAGGTCCAGTAAGGCTGCTGCTGTCTGTTCTTTTTGTACTCCTTTTTACTCTCTCTCTCTCTCTCTCTCTCTCTCTCTCTCTCTCTCTCTCTCTCTCTCTCTCTCTCTCTCTCTCTCTCTCTCTCTCCACCCACCCACATGCACATACTCTTTCTTTTCCTTCATTCATTGTTCCGCTTCCTCTCTCTCTCTCTCTCTCTCTCTCTCTCTCTCTCTCTCTCTCTCTCTCTCTCTCTCTCTCTCTCTCTCTCTCTCTCTCTCTCTCTCTCTCTCTCCTACCACTTTGCTTTCCTCCTCTCTTCCTCTTCGTCATCAGAGACACGCCCTGCACTGACGGTGATGGGGAAGGGAGGGCAGGGGAGAGGAGGATAGGTGAGGGATGGGAAGGGGTGGGGGAGGGAGGAGAAGTAAGGGGAGGAAGAATTCAACGGACTTAGAGGAGGAGGGAATGGAGGAGAAAAGAAAGAATGAAGAAAGGAAGGGGTAAAGGGGAGAAAAAAAAGTGAAGAGAAAGGAATAGAAAGCATAAAGAAAAAAACATTGACAGGAGAAAGGGGAGAGAAAAGAAGAAAAAATATGGAGGTGCCAAAGTAAGATGGGCAGTGGCAAAGGAGAGGAGGGGCGGAGAGGGAGGGAAGTAAAGAGGGGAGTGGAGGGAAAGGGAGGGAGGGAGGGAGAAAAGTCAACTACTGTTAGGAAGCTACGGATGATGGTTTGGGAATGGTAGAGGGGAGAGAGGAGAGGGGAAGAGGGAGAGGGGAAGAGGGAAAGGGAAAGAGAGAGAGGAGTGAGAGGAGGAGAGAGGGAGGGAGATAGAAGGGAGGGGTTGGGAAGGGGTGTAGGGAGAGGGGAAAGGATAGGACAAGGGGAATAGGTTGTGAGTGACGTTAGAGAGAGAGGAGGGGATTGGGGGTTGAAAACTGACCCCTATCTGTACTCATGGTTTTCTCAAATGCCTATCTATAAATATATGTCCGTATTGAAGAAGAAGAAGAAGAGGAGGAGGAGGAGGAGGTGAGTCACTCTGCAAAAGGCCGCACAATCTTCTATTATTCAAGCATTGTGGTAGTTGTGGAAGCGTTACCTCCATACACACACACACACACACACACACACACACACACACACACACACACACACATACACACACACACATTTTTGAAGTGAGGCAAGTGACTGACCAACCCTCATCACTACGCCCATTCCACCGTCTCCTCCTTCTCCTCCTCCTCCAGTTCTTCATGTCGAACACGGCATCCCTTCCTCCGTCAGGGGCCGCCAGCCACCACGCCCTTGTGAGCATGGACGCACACAGACAGACAGACAGACAGACAGACAGGCACAAATAAAAAAAAGCCTCACGGTTACGAACACGATCGATAACAGGTGAAGCTTTTGTAAACACGTGAAGCTTTCCTACACACGCCACTGCCTTCCCGTGTGGCACTTGAAGCTTACTTGTTTGTGTGTGAGACGGAAGGTGAAACACTCTAGTCGTGCTTCGTTTGTTTACTGGTGTCCCCGATGCTGTGCTTACTAAGGGGGTAAAGAAAACGGGTTGGAGGGGCAGGCAGGAAGTTGAGGTTTTTTACACGTGTTAGATTTCATTAGATGTCTGGTTTGAGGTGGCTTTCTGAAGGTACGGTTGAGGGTGTTAAAAAAAAAAATAAGGAGAAAAAATCCTTCAAGTAATGATTATTCTGTTAACTTTTTCTTTTATATATATTTACTTTTATTTGCTTTATTTTTCTTTGGGGGAGAAGTCAGGTATATGCTCACGTGCCCCCATTACCTACTTGATAAATCCGGTACTGACTATCTACTTTCTACTGACAACTGACGAAACACAATAAAGGTTTCGAGTCAGCCTCATTCTGACACCTCTTTCTAAATCTTACTTCCAAACGGTAAAAGATGTCAATTCAGCCTAAACATTTTCCTTCTAAGCAAAACTTTGAATTACTGAATATACTTTTTTTTTTTGTTCTTCCCTTTAAGGTGGTTGATTACCGTTGACCTCCATACTTGCGGTGGTGGTGAGAAAACAACATGTGGAGCCTCGTTTCAGCACATTTTAGGCCTAAGCATCACGGAAAGCCTCTCACCCTGCTGGCCATCGTACAGTTTTTCTTTCCCTCAAGCACAACACAAACACTAATGGCCAGTAACATAAACGAGAGAGAGAGAGAGAGAGAGAGAGAGAGAGAGAGAGAGAGAG
>JAPQNM010000018.1:25600525-25605525 GCA_029783475.1 Metacarcinus magister
CTATCTAAAGTGACCTGAAGACAAATAAATAGGTCATTCTTTATTATTTTTTTTATTTCTGATCTACCTACCTAACATTTTTCTTTATAAACTGCACTAAAGAAAAGATGCATCCTTTCTTTTTCCATTTCTTTTAAATTTCTTTCATTTTTTCTTACCTCTCCCTTCCCTTCCCTTCCTCTCCTCTCCTTTCCTTTCCTTTCTAATCCCTTCTTTTTCTTTTCCTCTCCTCTCCTTTCTTTACATTATTTTTCCTTTCTTCCTTTCCTTTCCTCTCCTCTCCTCTCCCTTCCTTTCTTTTTCTTTCCTTTCCTTTCTTTTACTTTCCATTCCATTATACTTCTTTCCTCTCCTTTTCTTTCCTTTCTTTCCTTCTGGAGTGCAATGAGGGAAAGAAGTGACGTTTTATTTCCTTCCTTCCTCTCTTCCTTTCCTTGCATACCTGTGCGTGGCCTGACAGGTGAAGACGAGCCTATTAGTACCTTTGTCAAAAATAATAAGTTACCTGTCTAGTCTAGGTTACTCTGTTCTCCTATATATATTTTTTTTTATGGCGTTAAGATTTTTTTTGTTTCATCTATCATGTTTTATTATTTATATTCATGGTTTGGTATTATTGATTTGTTTTGTTAATTATTTTACGATCTTTTCTTCTTCTTCTTCTTCTTCTGACTGTGGTAGTAATTCCTCTTTTTTTTACTTTTTTTTTATTATCTTTATTTATCTATTTATTATTTTTTTTTACATTAAATTACCTTATCATTCATTCATTCATTCATTCATTCGTTAACAAGAAAAAAAAGTAAAAAAAAAATAAGAAAAAAAAGCAGAAGTGATGAAAAAATTAATTAATGGAAAAGGAAAGAAGAAGAAGAAGAAGAAGAAGAAGAAGAAGAAGAAGAAGAAGAAGAAGAAGAAGACGAAAAAAAAAATAGAAGAATGAACAAAATAAACAAAGAACAAACGACACATTAGAAGAAAAAAAAGAGGTAAGAGAAAGGTAGAGGAAGGAAGGAAGGAAGGAAGGAAGGAAGGAAGGAAGGAAGGAACGAAGGAAAAAAATAGTAAGTGAAAGGAGACAAAAGAAATGAAATACGGGATGCAAGTAGGACAAATGAGGGAGAGAGTCGTAAAGGGAAGAAAGGTGAGGGAGGAGGAAAGGTTGAAAACGACGGGAGGAAAGAAGGCAAATGGCATGGAAGGATGGAGGAGAGGAGGAGGGAGGGAGGGAGGGAGGGAGGGAGAGAATGACGTCAGGGAGGGAGGGAGGGAGGGAGGGAGGGAGGGAGGGAGGGAGGGAGGGAGGGAGGAAGGGAGGGAGAAGGAAATGTGAGGTGACGAGCAATTAGTAGAGATGAAAGGGAGGAAATGATGCGAGAGAGAGAGAGAGAGAGAGAGAGAGAGAGAGAGAGAGAGAGAGAGAGAGAGAGAGAGAGAGAGAGAGAGAGAGAGAGAGAGAGAGAGAGAGAGAGAGAGAGAGAGTAGGAAACTTCAGCTTGTAGGTTGTCTAATAAGAGGTCAGGGTTATGAAAAAAGGAAGAGAAACACAAAAGAACATAAAGAAAGAACAAACATCAGCAGACCTGTTGGAGAAGGAGGAGGAGGAGGAGGAGGAGGAGGAGGAGGAGGAGGAGGAGGAGGAGGAGGAGGAGGAGGAGGAAAGGAGAAGGAGAAGGAGAAGGATGAGGAGGAGAAGGAAGAGGAGGAGTTCAGGTGGATAGTCAATATAATAGGAAAAGTTTGAGGAAGGTTAGGTTACTATTGATATATGCAATACCCTCTCTCTCTCTCTCTCTCTCTCTCTCTCTCTCTCTCTCTCTCTCTCTCTCTCTCTCTTAATATGTATTCAATTAATGTTATAGTAAATTAACAGCTGGCGCCAATTTCAGGAACGCGGTGCAATAAGCAAGAACATTATACATGAATGTAGGAAGGAATAAACAAGACGGATATGAATAAACAGATGAATAACTAAATGAATAAAAGTTTCCATCATCCAGCTGTGCGTCTATATAAAGTAACTCGGTGAAGGGCGTACACACGTACACACACACACACACACACACACACACACACACACACCTGTTAGCCCACACACACACACACACCAGTCAGCCCACACACACACACACACCTGTCAGCCCACACCCACACCATCACACCTGCCAGGCCACACACACACACACACACACACCTGTCAGCTCACACACACACACACCTGTCAGCCCACACATACACACACACCTGCCAGGCACACACACACACACCTGTCAGCCCACACACACACACACACCAGTCAGCCCACACACACACACACACACACTGCCAGGCCACACACACACACACCTGCCAGCCCACACACACACACACACACACACACACACACACACACACACACACACACCTGTCAGCCCACACCCACACCATCACACCTTATAAATTTTACCAGATGACTTCTTGATAAAAAAAATAAAAACAAAACAGAAAACTCTTGAACCTCCGCTTAAGTGCATGGAGTGGGCGGTGATTATGCATGCATGGGCGCCCGTACCTACAGGTCATGAACGAGTATGCACACCTTGCCACTGCTGAACGAACACTAAACGGAATAAACGAAACACACTGCACAGGGCTTTCATTTTCCCTCCCCCGATGCATAATGTTTCCCTTCGTTTAAATTTGTATCGGACAGAGGGAGGAAAGATACTTGATTTGGATAAGCATATGCATTTTCTGCTTCCCACATGTGTCTGTCTGTCTGTCTGTCTGCAGGTAGAGGTAAGGAGGGCGGCGGTGAAGGTTGACTGTCTCATTAAAGGCTCCTCCCTTTGGTCACTTTCTCCTGTCTCATGGCGGACTGTCTTGCGTCACCTCCTTACTGTCTTCTTCCGTCATTATAAAAGCTTAGTTGACGCATCACACCCACCCCACGCCCTTACACACCCTCTCATGCCGTCCCGATGCATCTCGTTCCACCCCGCGTGACTCTTCTGTGTGTCTGTGGTAAGGTTTGTGTCGTAAGGTAAGAACCGGAGACCTCGTGTTGATTTCAGGTCGTGGTGAGCCTAGTGCAGCATGCCGATGCGTCCCTCCTCTCATGAACGTAAGTCAGTATCAGATGCTATACTTAAGGAAGGGTAAACTGTGGTTAGGTTAGGTTAGATTAGGGGTTAGGTTAGGTTAGGTTAGGTTAGGTTAGGGTAGGGTAGGGTAGGGTAGGGTAGGGTAGGGTAGGGTAGGGTAAGTTACGTTAGGTTAGGTTCAACTGCGTGAAGTGGGGGCGTGGGGTCCTTACCTATCACAAGCACGAAGGTGGGAGAGGCCGAGATGAACGTCAATATAGTGTAGGTAGGTGCTGGCAGGTGTCCGTGTGTCCGATCCTCACCTTTGCCTTTTATCATACATGCAAAAGGCCGTCCAATATGTACACGGGAAATATCTACCTCTGACTCCCTCCTTCCCTCCCTCCCTTCCTCTATCCTTCCCTCCCTTCCTAGAGTCAAGAAACTTCCACAAGGAGAAGGAGGGAGGAGTTGTACCCTTCCAAGAATACAATGACGATCGTTGTTTTATTATTTTTTTAGACTCCCTTCCCCTCTTCTCCTGCGTCCTATTTTCTTGCCTCAGGGAGTGACAAAAACGGACACTTTCATCCAGCCAAGCATCTTTAGCATTCACGCATCGTTCTCAAAATAAAGAAAAGAAAAGAGAAAAAAAGTGAAAAAGTGACGTCAAGCATAACTCTCACTCCCTCCCTCCCTCCCTCTCTCTCTTTCTCTCTCAAAAAAGGAAGCAAGAAAGAAAGAAAGAATGAGAGAAAGACCTACACTGCTTCTGGAAATACATGGAGAGCGTGTGTCTGCTTTACACTTTTCAGTACAAGCAGCGACGGAGTACTATGTTGTATTGTTCTGGTTTCGATTATTGGCAAAGAGAGAGAGAGAGAGAGAGAGAGAGAGGAGAGAGAGAGAGGAGAGAGAGAGAGAGAGAGAGAGAGAGTGGCAATAAGGCAAATCAAAGAAAAACTAGATAGAGTAAACGAAACGAAAGAAAGAAACAGAAAGAGAGGAATGCAAGTAAGAAAGAAAGATATCAACAAAGAAAACCACACACACACACACACACACACACACACACACCATCATGACAAGCACCAAGCACACAACAAACAAAAGACACTCAACAACAACCACCACCACCACCACACACTGAGCCAGACTTGCGGGTTGTCGACATGACCAACCGCATACCCTGGACCAATCACAGCTTACCATTACTTCCCATTCTAGCCAATCACGTCGCTGCAATCACATCAACCCCCCCCTCGGGCAATAACTGGTATTTACGTCACAGATAACTCGACAGAACAAAAACTTACAAATAACAATGGAATATATGAATAAAATCAACTTCATCTCGTATTAGAATGACATTTTTACCTAGCTTTGTACGAGGCGGGGCAAGGGGAGATGGGCCATGTGGGTTTGGGAAGGACAGAGGGAATGGGGAGGATGGGGAGAGGCAATGATGGGGAAATGGAGGGGAGAGGAGTGTTGGGGGGAGGTGTAAAGTGTTAAAAGGAAGGGGAATATGAGGAAGGGGATGGCTGTAGGTTTGTTTGAAAGCAGCGGGAAGGGGAAAGGTTATGTGTGTTCGGGAGGGGAAAGGTTAAAAAAAAATTAATTAAAAAAAAAAGAAGTGTTTGAGCTGCTGAATTGTATAAAATTTGGAAAGGATGAGTCAGAGAGGAGAAAATGGGAAGACGGATATGTGGTGAAGAAAACGGGACGAGGATGGTGATGTAGGGTGGTAAGGAAAAGTGTGTCAGGAGGTGGGAAAAAAAGGGAGGAGGATGCGAGGGGAAGATTACCAGGGAGGGGCACGAGGCATGACGTATTGAAGAGGGAGGAGGAGGAGGGGGAGGAGGGAGGAGGAGGAGGAGTACGTGGACAGTGGACAGCAGGATGTGGCTAATAATGAAGACTTGTCATGACCTTGTA
>JAPQNM010000018.1:25608025-25613025 GCA_029783475.1 Metacarcinus magister
TTACTGATACTATTTGGAGAGAGAGAGAGAAAAAAAAAGAAGAAAAAAAAACGTTTGTATGCTAACTGAAACCTACGAGGAATACACATTTACAGAATTACTATCACCAGGAGTGGGAGGGAAACCAAAGAACAGGAACATTATGCAAGCCTCCTGGAACCCCGCCATGAATACAAGCGTTGCCAAGGCCTTGCAACCATGAAGGAAAACACGACTAAATAAATACCATGGACGAACTGGGAAAATGTTGGAATGTTGTGAAACTGAACGCGGTAAATGGCGGGTGACGGGAAGATAAGCGGAAGGAAGGGCGGCGGGTGGGAAAGAAGGCGTATGGTGGGCGTGTGAGGGAGGAGTGGGCGGGAAGGCAATGGGTGGGAGGATGAGGAAGAAGTAAAATAAGAGGAAGAAGAAGAAGAAGAAAAAAAATATATAGGAGAAAAAGAAGAAGTAACCTAACCGAACTGAACCAAACCTAACCTAACCTAAATAAATACAAAAAAAGACGAAGAAGAAGAAGAAGAAGAAAAAGAAGAAGAAGGAGGAGGAGGAGCTGTAAATTGAACGAGGCAACGGAACTCACGATGAAAGCAGTTTGTCACGGGAATATTCACACACACACAAACACACACACACACACGGGTCAGCGATTCTCTTCAGGCCTGCCTAGTGACCGTCTCAAGCATTACAATCACCATCATCACACTGGAACCATCCATGACCGTGTACCTTACCACCTCCTCTCAATAACTCTTCTATATATTCTTTTAGTGCCTCGCCTTGATAACCTTCTCATGCTTCGCCGTTAATGCGTCTTGGTTATGGAGGTGAGGGCGAGGTGGTGATCGGTGGGGCGTATATTGAGCAGCAAGAACGTTCCGCTCCTAACCGTCCATCTATTCATATGTTAACACAGAAGATATTCCGTCAATAGTGTGTTACAAGGCAAGTGTTGGAAAAGTAAATCGCTGAATGATACTTTAAAAATGATAATGATAACGGTATATGTAGTTCCTCATGCAAGTAAAGTTCACCACCGCCTCTGCATACACACACACACACACACACACACACACATTATCCATTCACCTTGATTATGTGTCTCCGGTCAAGTGGAACAGTGGAATGAGAGGGTGTGGGGATGAGGGTAACACAAGCCTTCCAAGCAGTGCAGTGCCATCTGCCGGCGTCAACTCAAGCTGCACCTTCAGGCTGCGGCGCATCTACAGTTTGGCCTAACGGAGTACACGTGGCGGGGTGTGCACTGGTAACCACGCAGACGATGACGACAGGGATGGAGACGAGGAGGATGATGATGATGATGATGATGATGATGATGATGATGATGATGATGATGATGATGATGATGATAGTAACAATAACAATAGCAATAATAATTAACAAAAACAATTAACTACTACAACTAATATATACTAATAATAATTCATTCTCCCGCCATCACCACCAGCTCCATCGCCACCACCACCCTAAAAATATAAACACAGAAGGAACACCCCCCTTCCCCCCTCCCCCCGTGTTGGACCATGTGCTCACCCCCCCCCCACCCCAACCCCACGCAACAACCTTCTTCCCTCCTGCACCTACTGTTTGGACGGAGAGGGGCGGAGAGAGGGGCGGGAGAGAAAAATAAATTAGGGAGAGGAGCATGGCCAGATCACCCCCAACATCACCCTACCTTCCCCTCCTCCTCCTCCTAGACATTCCTATAAGATTTTGACTGCAATCTAAGTGTGGGGAGTTGAGGGTGATAGGAGGGCTGAGGAAAGATATGGAAGAACTTACTTACATACATACATACATACATATATACTGGTGGTACGTACATACATACATACATCATTAAATTTCCATCCTTCTTCACCCTTTTCTTCTTCTTTGTTCATCGAGTTTGGATTTCTTTGTTTATTTGTTCTGGCATCTCAGAATTCGTGTGTGTGTGTGTGTGTGTGTGTGTGTGTGTGTGTGTGTGTGTGTGTGTGTGTGTGTGTGTGTGTGTGTGTGTAAGGCATGACACACGTGACGCTTTATTTGTTTGTCTGTCTGTCTCTCCTGAACTGAGACTCCTGGTGACGGTACTACTACTACTACTACTACTGTTACTGCTACTACTACTACGACTACTACTACTACTGTTACTGCTACTACTACTACGACTACTACTACGACTACTACTACTACTACTACTACTACTACTACTACTACTGCTACTACTGCTACTACTACTACGACTACTACTACTACTACTACTACTACTGTTACTGCTACTACTACTACTACTACTACTACTACTACTACTGTTACTGCTACTACTACTACGACTACTACTACTACTACTACTTCTACTACTACTACTACTACTACTACTACTGTTACTGCTACTACTACTACGACTACTACTACTACTACTACTTCTGCTGTTACTACTACTACTACGACGACGGCTATTACTACTGCTACTACTACTACTAATATTACTACGACTACTACTACTACTACTACTACTACGTCTGCTGTTACTACTACTATTATACTACTCCATCACTACTCTCCACCTTAGAAAGAAGAAGAAGAAAAAGAAGAATATGATGATAATGATGATGATGATGATGATGATGATGATGATGATGATGATGATGATGATGATGATGATAATGAAGACGACGACGACGGAGAAAAGAAACACAACAAAAAACATTACTATCTACCACAACCACCACCACCACCACCACCACTACCACCACCACCACTACCACAACCACCACCACCACCACCACCACTACCATTACCACCACCACCACTACCACAACCACCACCACCACCACCACCACTACCATTACCACCACGAACGTCGCTCACTACCCCCAACTGTTGAAGAAGTACCGGTGCAGCGTCTCTCTCTCTCTCTCTCTCTCTCTCTCTCTCTCTCTCTCTCTCTCTCTCTAAAAGTCAGTTTCCTCCTCCTCCTCCCCATTATGTAGCAGAGTATATATCCCCTTTCCCTACCTCCTCCTCCTCCCCCTCCTCCACCTCCTCCTCCTCCTCATAGTAGAAAATGACGTTTTGCAAAAAATCAATAAGATGAAAACAAACAAAACCCCTGGACCAGATAAAATTTCCCCAAGAATCTTGAAAGAGGTCAAGCACCAGATCAGTAAACCGCTTACAATCTTATTCAATAAATCCTTAAGAGATGGTAAAGTTCCATCAGATTGGAAACGTGCAAATGTAACACCAATCTTCAAAAAGGGGGACAAGTCACAACCCGGAAATTATAGGCCAATCAGTCTGACATCAGTTGTATGTAAATTAATGGAGACAATCATTCGTGACAATGTGGTGAAATTCCTTGAAGACAACGATATAATAAAACCATCACAACATGGTTTTCGTAATAAACGTTCATGCTTAACTAACTTATTAGACTTCTTCCACAATGTTTTTGACGCGTACGATGAAAGCAGAGCAGTAGATGTCATATATCTGGATTTTCAAAAGGCTTTTGATAAAGTACCTCATCAACGATTGCTTAATAAACTAATGACTCATGGTATCTCTGGTAGCATTTACAATTGGCTTCTGGACTGGCTCTCTGAACGTAAGCAGAGAGTAGTCTTAAACGGTGTCTCCTCTCAATGGTTAAACGTTAAAAGTGGCGTACCACAAGGCTCAGTGCTTGGTCCTGTCTTATTTTTGATATATGTTAATGACATAGATGATGGGATCACTTGCAAAATATCGAAATTCGCTGACGATACGAAAATTCTCAGCAAAGTAACTACGACAATTGACAGAGAAGTCTTACAATCAGACCTAGATCGACTAACGTCTTGGGCCAATAAATGGCAAATGAAATTTAACGTTGAAAAATGCAAGGTACTACACATCGGAAGAAATAATGATCACGTTCAGTACTCAATGAATGGTAAATCACTTTCTACAGTAAATAAAGAAAAAGATCTGGGAATCACAATATCAAACGATTTAAAACCCAGTCAACATTGTTCAGAGGTAGTTAAAACTGCTAACAGATTGGTCGGCTTTATTGGGCGTACTTTCGAAAATAAATCAGAAAAAGTCATATTAAAACTGCATAATTCACTAGTACGACCCCATCTTGAGTATTGCGTACAGTTTTGGTCCCCATATTACAGAAAGGACATTGACAAACTGGAAAGAGTCCAGCGAAGAATAACAAAAATGATTCCAAGGCTGAAAAATAAACCTTATGAAGAAAGACTTAAAGAACTAAACTTATTCAGCCTAGAAAAACGAAGGATGCGAGGGGATTTAATTGAAATGTTCAAGATAATCAAAGGATTCGATAATATCAATGTAGAAGATTACATTACTTTTGATCGATCAAATATAACAAGACGACGTCATTCTTTTAAGATTACTGGTAAAAGATTCACATCAAACGAAGCCAAGCACTTCTTTTTCAATCGGATCGTTAATGTTTGGAACTCCCTGCCCGCCAATATCGTCGACAGTAAAACAATTACTACGTTCAAAAATAGACTTGACAAATATTTAGAAGCCAATCCACAACTAAAATACTATCCGTTAACGTAGCAAACTTTGAGTAAGTTCATCCTGATGTACCTAATTTACGAAATGTCGATTCAAAAGACGTCGCTAGTGACCTGACATCGCTTGCCAGGAAGTAGTGGTAGCAGTAGTGGTAGTGACAGTATGGTCTTGGTTGGCCTTCCTTTCCCTGCCAGCCATGGCTGGGGAGAGAAGCCTTCACCCTTACTATCCTGTATCCTACACTCTAGAGTAGATAGTGTAGTCTCACAAACAGCCTCGTAAGGGCCAGCAGGCCTGTTGTTGTTTGTTCTTCCTATGTGTTCCTATGTGTTCCTCCTCCTCCTCTTCCTCCTCCTTCTACTTCCTCCCAATCTTCAAACCATCACACAACCTTCCCCCCCCCCCCCCCCCCACACTTCCTCATCCACATCCTATTAGACTCCTCCCAT
>JAPQNM010000018.1:25616219-25701219 GCA_029783475.1 Metacarcinus magister
GCATCGAAAGTCCCGGTGGACGCACTCGGTGATGCTATTGATGGCAACGCTGAATAGAGTGACACTGAGGACACTACCTTGTGGGACTCCTTCTTCTTGCTCAAAAGAGCTAGAAAGAGCAGTGCCCACCCTCACCCTAAAAGTACGGTCCTGTAAAAAAGACCGGAGGAACAGAGGGAGGTGACCCCTGAGTCCAACCGTATGGAGAGCTCGTAGAATGCCATACCTCCAGGTGGTGTCGTATGCCTTTTCAAGGTCGAAAAAGACGCTCACAACCCGCTGCCTGCAAGCAAAAGCTTGGCAGATAGTTTTTTCTAATCGCAGAAGAGCGTCTAAAGTAGAGCGAGATCGACGAAAACCACACTGTACTGCCGAAAGATGGCCACCCTTCTCAAGGAACCAGACTAGACGAGTGTTAATCATCTTCTCGAAAATTTTAATCATGCAAACGGTAAGGGCAATGGGTCGATAGCTAAGGGGGAGTGAGGCGTCCTTTCCAGGCTTGGGGATTGGTATGACTATAGCAGACTTCCAGGAGGGTGGTACGTATCCGTCACTCCACATCCTATTAAATAATCCTAGGAGGAAGGACAGTGATCCAGAATTTAGGTGACGGATCATTGAATATGTAATGTTATCCGCCCCTGGGGAAGAGTCCTTACAGGAAGATAAAGCTGAACGCAGTTCCGGTGGAGAGTAAGGGACATTGTAGTTTTCACCCCCACGAGATGAAAAGTCTAGTTGGCGAGCCTCGTCTGCCTCAAACTGGCGACGCACTGCTGGAGATCTCGAGGCCCGGCTGGACACCATAGAAAAAGTCTCAGCGAGTGTGTTGGCTACCGCCTGGCTGTTAGATACCTTATCCCCGTTGACATGGAGGACCGGAGGCGAGCCTGGAGAGAACTTTCCTGCTATCTTCCGCACGCGCTTGAATACCTGCGACATAGGTGTCTGCACGTTCAATGTGGAGACAAAAGATGCAAGGGACTTACGGCGAGCATCCTTGAGGACTCGGCGAGCCTTAGCTCTAGCCAGTCTGTATTGTCCCCGGAAAAATTCGGTTTTATGTCGACGGTACCTACCAAAAGCTCGACGACGCTCAGTCACTGCCTGTCTACACTCATCAGACCACCAGGGGACCGGTCGGCGCTTGGTAAACCCTGTGGTCTGAGGGATGGAAAGCTCACCAGCTCGCTGGAGTATAGATGTAAAATACTCGACAGCGCTGTCTATGTCTAAAAACTCATCAACCTCGCAGTCAACTATGGCAAGTTGTTTAAAAAGTCCCCAGTCAGCGCGGTCTAGCCGCCAGCGGGGGACACGGGGTAAGGGGAGGACGTCGGGAGAAGACAGGAGTATAGGGTAGTGGTCACTCCCACAAAGATCTCCTGTGACGCTCCATGTGAAGTCAAGTAGGGTGTCAGGAGAACACAATGATAAATCTAGAGCCGAGGTGGTGTCTGTCTGGATGTGGTAGTGTGTATGGTCACCGGTGTTAAAAATACCTAGATCTAAGGCTTCAACCACAGTGGCAATCATTGCTCCCCTGTGGGTTGATAAGTGTATCTCCCCACAGGGTGTGCCGACCATTAAAATCTCCTAAAAGAATAAACGGGGAAGGCAATTGCTGGACTAGGGAAACGAAGTCCTCTCTGTCTACTGGAGTATTGGGAGGGAGGTATAAAGAGCAGACAGTGTATGTTCTCCTGAGGTGGAGCTGGACAGCCACCAGCTGCAGGGGGGAGACAATATTAAAAGAGGTAAAAGCAATGCCGCGTGAGTTATCTAAAAAAATTGCTGTTCCACCATGATGGCCTTGCGCGCGATCATGAGGAGAGTAAAAGCCAGAGTAACCCCTGGGTGTAGGATGGGAGGACGAACCAATCATAGTCTCCTGCAGACAGACACAGACCGGCTGGTGTCTTCGCAGGAGTAGACTGAGCTCCTCCCAATTTCCTCTCAACCCACGAAGGTTCCACTGTAAAATATTAAAAATATTAAAATTAACGGTGCGTGGGGAGGCCCCTAGAGGAGACCCTCCCAACACCAGTATCCTTCTTGCTCTTACCCTGCCTAATGGCAGTGGCTAGAGCAGTGGAGGCAGTGGACAATCGCCTTGCAGTCTTTCCTAGCCCAGTGGCCAGTGAGGTGGCCACAGCAGCAGGAGCAGTGATGACGGCGTGAGCCGACAACGGGGTAGGAGTGACGGCCGGAGCCGACACCAAGGCGGGAGTAACGGCCGTAGCCGACACAGGGGCGGGAGTAACGGCCAGAGCCGTCACCGGGGCAGGAGTGTTGGTCAAAGTCAAAACGGTCGGGGCCGACAGCGGGGTGGGAGTGACGGCCGGAGCCGACACCGGGGTGGGAGTGACGGCCGGAGCCGACACCGGGGTGGGAGTGACGGCCGGAGCCGACACCGGGGTGGGAGTGACGGTCGGAGCCGACACCGGGGTAGAAGTGACGGCCGGAGCCGACACCGGGGTAGAAGTGACGGCCGGAGCCGACACCGGGGTGGGAGTGACGGCCGGAGCCGACACCGGGGTGGGAGTGACGGCCGGAGCCGACACCGGGGAGGGTAGTGACGGCCGAAGCCGACACTGGGGTAAAAGTGACGGACGGAGCCGACACTGGTGGGGGCCTTCGAGGCCCACCAGAGGGTGTAGAGGATCGTGCCTCCTTAGGAAGGGGCACCTCCTCGATGGAGTCTTCACTTCTGCTACGCTTATGGTGTGATGGCGTAGCAGTAGGGGTCTGAGTGAGTTCCTCTGACACCTCCATGGATGTAGAGGGCAGAGCAGCAGGAGCAACAGCATTTTTGTGTGAAGCATTTTGTGGCTTAGCCACTTGGTGTCCTGTAGCAGTCGGTTTGTGTAGCTGACGTCTACCAGTAAGAGAGGACAGCATATTTGCATAAGTCACTCCTGGACGTATATGCGTAGTAAGGACTCTACGCTTTGCCTCGGCAAAATCAATTTTCTCCGTGGTCCTGATGGAGAGTACTTCCCTCTCAAATCTGTAGCGGTCGCAGTCTTTTGAGTAAGCTGGGTGAGGTCCGTGGCAGTTAAAGCAAGAGACAGGACCAGGGCAGGTCGTGCCATCGTGATCCGTTGTACCACAGGACGGGCACACCGCTGGTAGGCCATCTTGCAACCTACGGCAGGAACGACTGACATGTCCGAATGCCTGACAGTGATAGCATCGCCTAGGGGACGGTATGTATGCTTTTACTGGGAGGCGGAGCCACGCCAGTTTGACAACTTCAGGCAGTTTGAGTCGGTCGAAGGTGAGAAACAGGGTAGGGGTGGGAACAAGAACTCCATCAACTTTCCTCTGTAGACGATCAACTCCTACAACACCCTGATCACTCAGTTCGTGTAGAAGCTTTTCAGTTGAGTAGCGCATGACGTCACGAGAAAAGATGACCCCCTTACACTGGTTGAGGGTAGCGTGTGGAGTACACGCCACCTGCGTTCCAGGGACAGAGGAGATCGCTCTGAGGCGAGCACTCTCTTCCGGGGACGACACCTCCACTAGGAGACTACCATCCCTTTGGGAGGAGACCTTAGGCTCGCGTCCACAAACTTTAATGAGTGCTCTATGTACGTCAAATATGTCCAGATCCATGACAGACACCCCATCAAGAGACTTGATGACAAGGAATTGTTCGTAATATGCCGGTTCGAAAGTACCTGGTAGAGTCTGAATGAGAGGGCCTGAAAAGCCCTTCTGTGCGTTAACGCGTCTTTGTTTTCTTGGCTTGTAATTTATAAATTCTCGGTTCGAATCTGTAGAATTCGACCGCCGACCACGCTTCAAGCCCCGCCACCACATCAAGGTGACTCCCCACGGCGGGGACAGCAGCAGGAGCAGTGATGATGGCGTGACCCGACATCGGGGTAGGAGTGACGGCCGGAGCCGACACCAAGGCGGGAGTAACGGCCGTAGCCGACACAGGGGCGGGAGTAACGGCCAGAGCCGTCACCGGGGCAGGAGTGTTAGTCGAAGTCAACACCGAGTTGGGAGTGACGGTCGGAGCCGACACCAGGAGAGGAGTGACGACCGGGACCGACACCGTGGTGGGAGTGACGGCCGGAGCCGACACCGGGGTGGGAGTGACGGCCGGAGCCGACACCGGGGTGAGAGTGACGGCCAGAGCCGACACCGGGGAGGTAGTGACGGCCAGAGCCGACACTGGGGTAGGAGTGACGGCCGAAGCCGACACTGGGGTAGAAGTGACGGCCGGAGCCGACACTGGTGGGGGCCTTCGAGGCCCACCAGAGGGTATAGAGGATCGTGCTTAGGAAGGGGCACCTCCTCGAGGGAATCCTCACTTCTGCTACGTTTATGGTGTGATGGCGTAGCAGTAGGGTTCTGAGTGAGTTCCTCTGACACCTCCATAGAGGTACAGGGCAGAGCAGCAGGAGCAACAGCATTTGTATGGGAATCATTTTGTGGCTTAGCCACTTGGTGCACTATAGCAGTCGTATTGCGGAGTTGACGTCTATTTGGAAGAGAGGAAAGCATAGTTGCATAAATCACTCCTGGACGTATATGCGTAGTAAGAACTCTACGCTTTGCCTCGGCAAAATCAATTTTCTCCGTGGTCCTGATGGAGAGTACTTCCCTCTCAAATCTGTAGCGGTTACAGTCTTTTGGGTAAGCTGGGTGAGGTCCGTGGCAGTTAAAGCAAGAGACAGGACCAGGGCAGGTCGTGCCATCGTGATCCGTTGTACCACAGGACGGGCACACCGCTGGTAGGCCATCTTGCAACCTACGGCAGGAACGACTGACATGTCCGAATGCCTGACAGTGATAGCATCGCCTAGGGGACGGTATGTATGCTTTTACTGGGAGGCGGAGCCACGCCAGTTTGACAACTTCAGGCAGTTTGAGTCGGTCGAAAGTGAGAAAGAGGGTAGGGGTGGGAACAAGAACTCCATCAACTTTCCTTTGTAGACGATCAACTCCTACAACACCCTGATCACTCAGTTCGTGTAGAAGCTTTTCGTTTGAGTAGCGCATGACGTCACGAGAAAAGATGACCCCCTTACACTGGTTGAGGGTAGCGTGTGGAGTACACGCCACCTGCGTTCCAGGGACAGAGGAGATCGCTCTGAGGCGAGCACTCTCTTCCGGGGACGACACCTCCACTAGGAGACTACCATCCCTTTGGGAGGAGACCTTAGGCTCGCGTCCACAAACTTTAATGAGTGTTCGATGTACGTCAAATATGTCAAGATCCATAACCGACACACCATCAAGAGACTTGATAACAAGGAACTGTTCGTAATATGCCGGCTCGAAAGTACCTAGTAGAGTCTGAATGAGAGGGCCTGAAAAGCCCTTCTGTGCGTTAACGCGTCTTTGTTTTCTAGGTTTATAATTAATTATTTCTCGGTTCGAATCTGTAGAATTCGAAGCGGAGGGGACAGTGGTCCCAGTTGCACCACCCGTGGCCCGGAAAGGCTCAAGGGTGGCGATAAGGGAAGATCGAGAAGAAGAAGCCGGGGACGAGCGGACGTCGGGGAGAGAGCTTGGTCGCGAGAGTGGTGGTGAAGATGCCATAAAATATTAAGAAAACATTCGCTTCCCCACCCCCCCACCCACCACGGAGCCCAACAAGGGAGGGATGTATGTTGAGGCACGACGGCTCCCAACAGCCCTAGGGGTAGTGGGGGAAGTATACGCAGCCACTGCCTGGAGTGAGGTGGCAGCCGCGGGACCGTTGCGGTGCCCACCAGACAGCAGCCGCTTGACCCTAGCCAACGCATGACCAGCCGATTGATCCAGCGGGGCCACACTGGACCACCTGTCTTACCCCAACTCCCCCACCAAAGAAGTGTGTTGTCCACCGCAGGGAACTACCTCCTGCCCTGCGGTGGACTCAACTCCCAGATGAGGGAGCGCGGGGAGTATACAGGACGCCACGCACGGCAAACACGCTGGGAGGCTTAGTCTTGCCCTAGATGTAGACGGGTAAGGACGAGCAACATCACCGGTAGGCCTCCTCTACCAGTGATGAAGGGGGAGTGCTTGGTCCACGAGGCCGACGGACACCAACCCTACAGAGACGGACAGGGCCCCGCAGGAGTGGGGCGCCGCCGACCACGCTTCAAGCCCCGCCACCACATCAAGGTGACTCCCCACGGCGGGGAGATCGCAAGAGCGAGACTTCTGTCGCCCAGCGACAATCCATCATGGCTTTGGTTTCAGCCAATATTCCAACGCGAGAGATATCACGAATAATGAAAATTCCCTAGCGAACAGTCCAGCAATGGATAAAAAGAGCTTTAGAGACAGAGAGCATCCAAAATAAGAAAAGATGTGGAGCGCCTCGTCGTACCACCAAGGAGGAAGACCGTCAAGTCATTCAAACAGCTAAAGAAAACCCTCTCACGACAGCAGTTCATATTAAAATGCAAACAGGAATAAACGTAGGAGCACAAACAATAAGGAAGAGGCTTCATGAAGCTGGACTTCATCACGGAACACCCGCCACCAAGCCCTTCCTCACTCACGCCAACAGGGAAGAGCGTCTAGGATTTGCTCTGCAGGCATCATTCTGGCAGCGTGTGGTGTTCTGTGATGAAAAAACCTTCGCGTATGATGAACACGGAAGCCTACATTGCTGGCGTAGAGACAACACCAGGTTAGAACACAATTGAGATTTATTTGCTATATCAGTATTATAAATATTTCAACTTTAAGTTATTATTATCTGCACATACTAGCAAATAAGATAAAAAAAATAATTTGCATATTGAAATTAATGCATGATTTGATTATTCAAGTTAATCTAAGTTATAAGTACTTTATACATATATGTTGTTATTTGTTTTATCTTTGGAAATTTGAAGTTTAAAATGTTATACGGGCTGCTCTGGCCTTGATGACTGATGTCAACAGTTAACATTATAGCAGTGAGGACACATTAATAGTGCAGCCTAAGCCTTCAAATCTATACAAAGACAATTTCCAAATTATCATTTAAAGTTTCTGCTTGTATATATATACATAGCACAGCATTACAACATTAGCTATTGCAATAATCATTTAGATTTCTAGTCTATGCGGCAACTTAACGCGCGCCTGACCTTGAAGTGATGAACTGTTTCATTTGTCACTGTGAAAAATAGTCTGTGGTGTGGCCTTGACACGGCCTTTTAATCCGTCCTTGATGTTGCTTAGTAGTATTTAATGGATCTTATAATGATCACTTGTATGAAAAATTATGTTGTAATAAGTCTACGACAAAGATTAAACCTCAAATTTACGTAAAATAAAAATAATACTCTCGTGTTGAGTACTTTTCACTTAGATTGACTAGAATAATCATTACATGCACTATCTACTTCACTATATATATATTTATATATATATATATATATATATATATATATATATATATATATATATATATTTTGTTACGACGGGAGATTCTCAGTCTCTGTCGTAATTCATGCACACAGGCTGTAAGCAGCCTCACATAACCTACCACGGCTCCACTCACACCGTGGGTAGTACCGTGGCTATACACACCCTCCCGGTACTACCACCTAGGGTCTTGAGCCACTAGGTATTACCCGTGCTGCGCCGCTCTGGGTCGCACACGTACCACACTCCCTCATCCTTCTGTGAAACACCAATATAAAACCCCCTCAAGGTGTTCAGGGCCACGAAGCCTAACTACTAGGCTTCACATAGAGGTTGCCACTCCGTCACTACACACGGAGAAAATACACACATACACGCACGTCCATTACTGGCCGTTACACAACAGTTAACACACCCAAGCTCAGATACACTAGCTGGGAAGGATAAGTAAATACGTTCTCGAGATTACCGTCCATAACACATGTGAGTAACCTAGGGCGGGGTCATACCCCTGGGGGACATTCCACCTTTAGCGTAGGCATCCACCCACTGTCCAGCCCAGGAATGTGAAACTCCCTGAATTCGGTGAGAGCTCTTAGACTCCCCAGACGACCTAACCACGTCCCAACTTAAATCGTGGAGAGAGGGGAGAAAAGAATATACACTCACTGAACTCTAACACACAAGTGATAATCCTCTCTGAGGTAAATTGCCTCCTCAGAGTAGCATGTTACAATAGTACAATAATAAGAACAATAATAATAGTAATAGTACCCACAATGCTCTCACAATAGCATACAAAAGTCCTCTCCCCTAAGTCACACCGGGGAAGGCAGAACTTTGAGTTCTCCTACAACAAGACGAGACAATACTTCCTCGGAGACACTAAACGAGGAGTCTATTAAGTCCCTAACTCATAGAATATCCTTATGGAGATATTAAAAGGGCGAGAAGGATGTAGCCAGATCTCACTGCAAACCAAGGCAAATGTAATTACGTTAAAGTGAGATCCCTAACCATGCCTCTAATTTCAGCACCTCCTCCTACAATACCTAACAACCTTATAACTGGAGAGAAAGGCGAGCCACTGGAGAGAGCAAATAAAATAAAGATGAATATAGAAATCTCTCCACTCCCTTTCTATACGTTTACTCAGCTCGAATCTCTAAGCGTGTCTGTCTGCGCAAGAAGCTGCAACAGTGCTGGGGAATCGGGTGACCTCCTGGGGCCTCACACCCAGTGTAAGGAAAAGCACACTCATGTGCTTCACCCTGAAAGTACCCCACACCCAACCTCAAATGACAATATGCAGCGAGACCGTCCCATACTCCACAACACACACCTTCCTGGGGATGCGCATGGATGGTCCTCGTCTATCCTGGGCTATGTATGTGGAATACCTCCGCACCTCCTGCAACAAAAGGCTCGACATAATGAAGAGGATCGCAGGCATTCGCTGGGGCGCCAACCGTGACCTACTACTCCAGTACTACCTTGCCACCGTCAGAGCTAAACTCATGTATGGTAGCAGCATACACTGGCGGATTTAGGAGTTGGCTACTGGGGCTTAAGCCCCGAATATTATCCCAAAAGCCCCGGATCTGAGAGGCAAAGAAAAAAACGAAGGTCTGTGAGCTTAACGTGCAGTACCAGAGTCTACCAGAGCGGCAGCAGTCGCGAGAAAGCAGTCTGCGTTGCCCGCATTTCCTACTCTGAAGAAGAAGCTCCAGTACCCCCCCCCCTCCACTTCTATCCGCCAGAGATGGATATCCTTCGCTGATGTTGTGTACTCGTCTCAAGATGTGTGTGTGTGTTGTAGGGAGCTGAGGTATTATTATTATTATTATTATTATTATTATTATATATATATATATATATATATATATATATATATATATATATATATATATATATATATATATATATATTGTTACAGCACACACCCCTTTTTCAATTCCCTCCAAGGCAGGGTGTCGCAAAACACGTTACCTCTCCTTACCTGAGGTAACGCCCTCCTGGGAATCGTGTAGCGGGGGTTGGCGGGACGGGAAAAGGGGTTTTAAAATCACACACAGACAACAACACTTCTCCTTTCCTGGTATATTTACAAACACTTACGCTTACAGGGTACAGCACAATAGTACAACCCCAGGGCACAGAGTTCCCCACAAGAGGTTCACCCAGAACACACAGCCTCCACAAGTCCACACACAGCAGCCTCCACACAGCCATGCACTCCCTTAGCGAGGGCAGGGCCTAAGGAAGCCAGGGTGCCATTTCTCCGGCCACCCTGTCCACTTCCCTCCAAGTTCCTGCCTCTCACGCTACCAGGATGCACACCACAACCTCCACACAGCCAGTCAGCCACTCCCTTAGTGAGGGCAGAGCCTAAGGAAGCCAGGGTGCCATTTCTCCGGCCACCCTGTCCACTTCCCTCCAAGGTCCTGCCCTTCACTCGCCCAGGATCGGCCTTGCACCGCTGTGTCCCTCTGTCTGTTGTCTCTCTCACTCCTGGCCTCCTTCTGCCAGCCAACCACATCTCCCCAAACACACCCCACCAGACTGCGTATCGCTGAAAACACAGATACGTAGGTCACCGTATCTTGACACCTGTCAACCCTCACACGGACCCCTACATCCCAAGGGAGGCCTGGGTGACCCACCGCTCCCTGCCTCCACACAACTACACTACACCGCTACAACACTATTTACATGCTAAATGCGTCGCCGCAACACTATCCCCCCTTTACAACATAGGCGACCCGCCTATAACTCCACCACCACAACCACAGAACAAAAAAACATAACACATGAAATGAAATAAAAATACAATCTTCCTCGCCACACTGCTACACCATCAGTCAGGCGGTGGCGCCGTCCTCTTCGCCCGTCTTCCTCTTGAGCTGCCCTGGACAACCGGTTTCCGCTCAAGGGGAGGAAAGGTGCCTGCTGGCCACCCACCCCCTTCGCGAAGGCGAAACCTAAGGAAGCAAGGGCGCCATTTCTCCGGCCACCCTCTCCACTTCCCTCCAAGGTACCACGCCCTTCACGCGTCCAGGAGTCAGGCACGGCAGACACGGTTCATCCACTGGCCCCTTGAGGTTCTCACTGTGCCCAGTGCCTCCCAAGAAGACCTCCCGGCATGGATTCCCCTCCATGCTAAATGCGTCGCCGCAACAATATATATATATATATATATATATATATATATATATATATATATATATATATATATATATATATATATACATATATATATATATATATATATATATATATATATATATATATATATATATATATATATATATACCATTGTCATGTATTGTATTTGGCGCGCTCCCAATCTTGTAACGTTTGGCAACACCGCGTCGCGACACCCTTGACTGACCTCTCAGATGCCCGCGAAAGAGAGCAGCCCGCCAAGAGACCAGCCCACCGACAGAGAAGCCCCAAGCTTGCTACGGGAGGGTCGCGCCATTTTGTCAATCTTCTGTCCAGTTTTGTTTATTGAATAATAAACCCATGTCGCGTTCTTCGAACCTTATTAACCACTGCTACGCTACCCCCAACCTCCTACAGTGTGTGTGTGTGTGTTGAAGTTTTGCGAGTAGAGCTTGCTACAGAGCCTTCCTGCTGGATAAGTAACTCGTCTTACCAAAGCGTGTGTTGGGATATCCTCATCTCTTACTGCTCTCTTATACTGTACTTTGAAACGTTTTTTTTTCGGTGTCTTGTTAATTAGAAATTTTTTTTTTGTGTCCTATGAACAGTGTGTGTGTGTGTGTGTGTGTGTGTGTGTGTGTGTGTGTGTGTGTGTGTGTGTGTGTGTGTGTGTATGTGTGTGACAGTGATAACCAGTCATCTGACGGTACCACCCCTCCCCCCACCCTGGCTGAGCTAAGCCCTGGGCCCGTATTCACGAAAATTCTTATGTATTCAGAACGACTTAGACTTAAGGGCTGTGCCGGATGACTCCGCTGAGCAAATTTCTGAAGTGTAATTCACGATTATGCTCACCGCTCGCTGAGCAAAGAAATCGCGGGTGGAAGATACAAGTATGAAAATGACATCGAGCAAAAGAGACGAAAAGAGAAAATAGAAAAACTGACACTAGTATGTCATTCCAATTTCAGTTTCATATTCCAAATGCTTAAATGGAAAGTCATGCAAATTTTGAGAGTGAAAAAGAAGACCAAGATGTGTTATTTTTATTATTTTGCCTCCGACCATGTGAGTTTACTTTTGTTTTTGTTGAACAACCAACCGTATCGGATCTGAAATCGGAGCTATGGAGAACCACGCCACACCGAAAAGAACTCCAAACTGGTCTAAGGATGAGGAGTTGTGGCTGCTGCAACTCATTAAAGAAAGGAAGAATGTAATCAAGGGCAAGTTTGGTCTAAATTTGACCATCAAACACAAGCGACAGGCGTGGGTGGAAGTGACAAAAAATCTCAATGCTGCATTCCCTCTAGTTCGCCGTAGTACAGAGCAGGCAGAAAAGAAGTGGCATAATATCCTGACTAAGGGGAAGCGAGATCTTGCGGCCAGAAACAGATAATTCAATCAAACAGGTAAGATTTATTACTTTTGTATAAAATATCTGGGTAAATCTGCATAACTACTGCTCGGACGATATCGATATAAATATGAAGTCCTACATACTATATAATTATAGTGTACTCAACACATCTGTGAAGATTTCAGGCGGTACTCGTTATTATCATCAAATATAGACCATAATATGGCTATCTGGAAAAAATGGGTAAAATGTTCTTGGTCCTGTGTTTTTCTGTAATTATACAATTGAGCTGTCATACCTGCTCCAGGAACATGGTATTGACTTCACCCTGTCTGCTGATGACACACAGTTTTATTTATCAATTAATAACATTCTGGACACAGAGAGTAAGTTGACTAGGATTATTTGTGATATCAAAAATTGGATGGATAGCAAACTAAAACTTAATGAAAGCAAGACAGAGTGTTTGATCATTGGCAAAACATGTGACATTAGAAGGTTAAATGGGCTGCAGTGCTTCAAAATCAATGGTAACAATAAAAATGTGTCTGATCAAGTCAAGAATCTTGAAGTGATCATGGATAAATACCAAAGCTTTGATGATCAAATTAATGATGTCACCAGGATAACGAGATATCACCTACGGAATATTGCCTTCGTCAGTAAGTACCTGGATAGTAACTAAGTCAAGTTGTTGGTACATAATTATGTCATCAGTAGGGTTGACTATTGTAATTCATTACATTTCAATTTGCCAAAATATCAGTTGAAGAAATGAAAAGGCATAATGAATAGGGCAGCCAGATTAATAAGGAGAATGCCAAGGTATGAGAAAATCAAACAATTCCTCATCGACTTACATTGGTTGCCAATTGTGAGGAACTGCACCTGCCTCGTCTTCCCCTAATTAGTGGTTGAACTACCACTCTCGGCTGCCGGCGCTTGTTCACCGGCTTCCCCGCCACTACCCCACCCCCTTGTCCAGGGGTAGGGGGGTAGTCTAACCGAGCCAAACTCCACGCCACCGGCTTGGAGAAAGACAGAACGCCTCAGCTCTCACACCTGACAACACCTCACCACCTGCTGCTGGTTCTCAACATTTCCGAAGGCATTTCTGGAGACTTGGGCTCCCTTCCAGTGTGCCCTTCAACTGTACCTACACCATTCGACCCTTCCTGCTGTCTGAGGAGCAATCTACGTTGCCGAGTGTTGCTGTCACGCATCTCACCCTCCAGACAGCTGTACAGGGAGTTATTTGGGTGTCATACCCCTGCTCTGGTAATTGTTTACGAGCAGTTCGTCGTTGGTGATTTATTTTGGCTTCTAGCCTATTGTTTGCTATTTGTGTGTGTGTAAATATATTCGTGGTATCATACTCCATGATTTTTCTTCCCCACAATTCTATAAAAAGATAATATTAATTGGTAGTCACCTCGGCCCTGACATATTGGCGACCTCGCCAGGATAAGAACTACCAATTATTTATTATCATTTTACAGATTGTGGGTTGTTATCTGTAAGTCGCTGCTGCGCGCCATTGCTGCCTGAGGCCCGGGAGTAATGTTAAGAGTGTTTTGATTGCTGTCAAACTCTTGCTTTTGCCAGATTTTGCACGTGAGGTGTTGTCTAATTTTTTGTTTGTTTGTATTGTGTTCTCTGTGTGGTCTTCTCCATGTCTTCCTTTCAAGAACTGAAGGAGCAGGGTGAAGCCCTCGGTCTGCAGGGCAAGGAAATTGGCCAGTGGATCCTTGAACAACAGAAACACGAAAGGGAAGAAAGACAAGCTGAGAAGGAAAGAGAAGAAAGACAAGCTGAGAAGGAAAGAGAAGAAAGACAAGCTGAGAAGGAAAGAGAAGAAAGACAAGCACAAGCTGAGAGGGAGAAAGAGATCAAGCTGGCAGAAATTGCAGCTAAAGGTAAGCCCTCAGTCCTACCATCACATGATCCTGTTTCCAGACCTAGTCTACCACCATACAAGGATGAAGAGGACATTGCCACCTATTTAACTAGGTTTGAGCGTGTGGCCGAGATGCTGGTTTTACCCAGAGATACCTTTGCCGTTCGTCTGGGTTGCCTCCTTACTGGTAAAGCTGCCGAACTCTACACGTCCCTTCCGTCATCCACCACTGAGGATTACGATTTACTGAAGCAAGCCTTGTTAACAGGCTTCAGTAAAACTCCAGATGGCTACCAGGTGGATTTCAGGTCAAACAAGATTAGAGTAGGACAGAACTACCATCAGTTTGTTACCCAGTTATCGAGGATGTTTGATTCTTGGGTTGAGTCTTCCTCTGTGGCCAATGTTTATGCTGATTTAAGGGAGTTTATCATCTTTGACCAATTTTTGTCCTCCTTATCACCAGAAATACGCCTATTCATCAAGGAAAGAAGGCCTACCAAGCTGAAGGACGCAATACAACTAGCGGATGACTGGGCATCCGCCCACAACGCCTATCCTAAGGTCTCTTCCAACAACAACGCTAAGAAAATCTCCCCTCGACTTGCTACTCCACTCCAGTCTCTACCTTCTCCTGGGAGTCAGACTCCCTCAACCGTGACTTGTCACAATTGTGGGGAAGCAGGACATATACGACCACGCTGTCCCAGGAATCCTCGAGCATTCAAGGATGGAACTACTACCACGCCCCCCTATAAGGTTGGATTTTGTTTAGAGGACCATAAAGTGCCTAACTTCTCAGTTACGGGGACTATTAATGGGTCATGGTCTTCCTCTATAATTAGGGATACCGGATGCTCTGGAGTTGTAATTTCTGAGGAAGCCTTGCTAGACATTGACCCATCACTCTGCCCCAAAGTACAAGTTGCTGACTATTTGGGACGCATCGACGAATTTCCTGTCGTTAAGTGTTACTTACGGTGCCCATTTTACACTGGTTGGACAGATGCTGTAAGGGCCCCAATTAAATTTGCTAGTGCTCTAGTTGGGAATATTCCCGGAGTACAAGATCCTGATAGTCCTGATTCTCTACTCAGTAACGACAACCATCTTCTCCATAGTGACCATGACCAAGCCACCACTGACGTTTCTTCCCTACAAGATCCTCTGTTGCCTCCTGATGACTCGCCTTCGCCCGGAACTTCCCTCTCCTCTCAAGAAAAGGACAACCGCCCTTCTGGATGTCAGCATCTACCACCAGTTGAGTCCTCAACTACTCAAGTGTGTGCTGTGGAGACCAGAGCCGGTCGATCTAAACGGGTCCACCCTCTAGTTCTGCCTAAGCTCCATCCTTTGACTGTAACCCCTGATGAGTTTCGTCAACTTCAGGAATCCTGTCCTTCCTTGACGTGTTTACAGACAAAGGCTACCACTCAAGAAGTTGAGAAGGCACGGGATGGTGCCACATACCAGTTCATACATGAGGACGGCCTCCTGTACCGAAAATGTCTCTCCTCAGATCACCTTCAAAAGGTAAATGGTTTATCCTTGGTTGTTCCCAGCGATTGCCGTCCCGTCATCCTACGTGTTGCTCACGAAGGTCCTTTGGCTGGATATTTCTCCCACCGGAAGACCCAGATGAAGGTATGGCAAGACTTTTATTGGCCAGGGATGTGTGCAGACATCCGGGATTACTGCCGTTCCTGCGACAAGTGTCGACGTATGTCAGCTAAGGGAAGGGTACGTCCAGTACCTCTTCAACCGTTACCTGTCGTAACTGAACCCTTCTCCAGAGTTGCCATTGACTTGGTAGATCCCTTGTCTTCACCTTCTTCTGAAGGGCACCGTCACCTTGTAACTTGCATTGATTTCTTCACTGGTTTTCCTCTTAATTACTACTTCTACTGCTACTACTATTACTACTACTATTACTATTATTATTACTACTACTACTACTATTACTATTATTATTATTATTACTACTACTACTATTATTACTACTACTTCTATTATTATTATTACTACTACTGCCACTACCATCACATCCATCTCCAGCACTACTACCAGGAAGAGGTTGAGCAGATGTTGAGTCAAGGAATCATCCAACCTTCAACCTCTCCACACTGCTCTCCGGTTATCATGGTCAGGAAGTCCGACGGTACGTATCGGATGGCCATTGATTACAGGTTACTCAACTCAGTTACTATTTTCCATGCTGAACCATCCTGCAGTATTGAGACAGAGCTGCATAAGTTCGTTGGTGCTGGGTTCTTCTCAGAGCTAGATTTGAGTAAGGCATATTACCAGGTTCCACTTTCTGCCAAAGCTCGACGCTTCACTACGTTTCCAACTCACAAGGGCCTGATGGAATTTACTCGGATGCCTTTTGGTCTTGTTACGGCCTGTGCCACTTATATTCGCTTAATGAGGAGTGTGCTTGCTGGCTTGGCCAATGTTTCTTTTTATTTTTATAATATTTTTGTGTATTCATCTGATTGGCCCACTCACATCTCTGCCCTCAAGTCTGTTTTAGATAGACTACAACAAAACGGTTTGACTGTCAAACTTAAAAAGTGCCGGTTTGGAGCAGAGTCCATCAACTATCTGGGATTTGTTTTGTCCCGCGACCATCTTCAACCACAAGTTGGCAAGTTGACTGCCATCACCTCCATGACTCCTCCTACCACCAAGAAGTTACTCCGGAGTTTCCTAGGTTTGATATAATTTTATAAAGCTTTCATTCCTCAGGCCTCAGAGCTTACCGGCCCCCTCTCTGACTTGTTGAAGAAGCCGGTACGGGATCCCCTCCAGTGGACTGAAGATCTGCTTGAATGGTTCAAGCTGCTGAAGCAAGCCTTGACTTCGGGACCTATTCTGCGTCTTCCGGACCCCAGCCAGACCTTCGTCCTACGTACCGATGCTTCAAACTATGGATTAGGTGCTGTACTCCTACAGTACCATGATGATCGTCCACATCCCATCTCTTACGCCAGCCGGAAACTACTGGATCGGGAACGACGATACTCTACCATCGAGAGGGAATGCCTGGCCATCGTATTCGGCATTCATAGGTTTGACTTCTATCTTCGAGGTAAGGAATTTATCCTTGAAGTAGACCACAAGCCTCTAATATACCTTCAGAAATTCAAAGGTAAAAATGATAGAGTACTACGATGGGCTTTAGGTCTTCAACCCTATAAATTTAGGGTTGTTCATGTTGCCGGGACAGACAACATTGGAGCCGACCTTCTCAGCCGGCAATAGCTTTTCTTTATTTTGTTTTTCTGCACTCCAGTCTTTTACAAGTTTTGTTTCCTGCACTCAAGTATATTATAAGTTTGTTTATGTCTCCTGGTCAGCTGCAGTTCTTCGACATCAGCTGTGCAGCAGATGTTTTAGTGGGGGCATGTGTGAGGAACTGCACCTGCCTCGTCTTCCCCTAATTAGTGGTTGAACTACCACTCTCGGCTGCCGGCGCTTGTTCACCGGCTTCCCCGCCACTACCCCACCCCCTTGTCCAGGGGTAGGGGGGTAGTCTAACCGAGCCAAGCTCCACGCCACCGGCTTGGAGAAAGACAGAACGCCTCAGCTCTCACACCTGACAACACCTCACCACCTGCTGCTGGTTCTCAACATTTCCGAAGGCATTTCTGGAGACTTGGGCTCCCTTCCAGTGTGCCCTTCAACTGTACCTACACCATTCGACCCTTCCTGCTGTCTGAGGAGCAATCTACGTTGCCGAGTGTTGCTGTCACGCATCTCACCCTCCAGACAGCTGTACAGGGAGTTATTTGGGTGTCATACCCCTGCTCTGGTAATTGTTTACGAGCAGTTCGTCATTGGTGATTTATTTTGGCTTCTAGCCTATTGTTTGCTATTTGTGTGTGTGTAAATATATTCGGGGTATCATACTCCATGATTTTTCTTCCCCACAACTCTATAAAAAGATAATATTAATTGGTAGTCACCTCGGCCCTGACACCAATAAAGGCAAGGATTATCTTTAAGATCTATGAACACTGGGAAGCCGGGATATATAAGGGATCAGCTACAAGTGGTGTCCCCCACCTCTAAAGACAAGTCAGCCAGTATGTTTAAGTGGTTTTAATGTGTCTTTCGTAACAGGCTTTGAATGTGGCTATTGTTGGGGCGGTAACTACACTCTGAGGGAGTGCATTCCAGTACACTATGTATAGTATGTAGGACTTCATATTTATATTGATATCATCCGAGCAGTAGTTATACAGATTTACCCACTGATTTACACGTTAATAGAAAATTTTTAAAAATATTATCAAGGACTTATGTAATAAACCCAATCACACCTAACTAAAAGTAACCCTATCCAACCGAACCCTGTGGGCCTAACCAAACCCTATTCCTCTACGTTATGAAGTTTAGTACAATTGTGGCATTTTTTAGCCTTCTAATAAACACTACCTGTATGTTCTTTTCAGGTGGTGGTCCTCCAGAAAGGACTGATGGAGGAGTGATGACCGACGCCATTGAAGCTATCCTGGGGAAGGAAAATGTGTGCATCGGTGGAGTACCGATTAGTGGCCTCAGTGATGCAGCTGATGTTTTGTTAAAAAAAATTTGACGGATATTTAAGATCTCTGCATTTATCATGTATATTTATTTTTATGGAAATATTTTCTCTACGGTTTTTTATGCGGTTTGAAATATAACGTTAGTTTTCCTTGGAAATTACTTATCGGGTTTCTTTAGACATCAAACTATAACAAAAAGAATAAGTTCCAAGGAAAATACAAGGCATGTTTAAATATAACAACTGTTACATTCTATCGCAGAATTGATTATGAAGTAACCCTGGAGGTGCCGGACGATACCACCACCATGTGCTCAGTGCCTATGGTAACACCAGTAGACACTGCTGCTGGCGTATTTACTGTGCACATTCCTCAGGAATTGGCTCCAGCAGTAGAAGGTTTACGAAATGGCATTCCTCCCGAGTCATCCATGGACCGAGTGCTGGGAACCTTGATGAGCAGTGAGCATCATAGAAGGGAAGTGAGCGAGCTGATCTCACAAATGAAGGAAACGAGAAGACAAAGATGGCTGGATGGCAAGCCTTTAAAGCTTTTTTTTCTAAATTGGAGAAGAGTCTTAAATGATTTTGATTACTGGCCTGATTTTTTTTATTATGATTTGATTAGGATTATTTTTTTAATTTTTTTTTTATGTACCATAGGTGACCCATAACTACCCATAACTTACCATTAGTGATAGTTAAGAGGGAAAGGAGTCAATAATCACGGTAGAAGTAAACCATATTTATTAAATAAAACTGAAAATGTATTATAATTTTATTTATGTTGGCTTTCCCCATTTTCTTTTTCAATTACGTATCTTGCTACATGCAAGGGAGTTTTGACCATGAATGAAAGAGAAAAAACCCCTTAAACAAAGATAATGTTTTGACAGGTAAACTTGTAGGTTGATGACTGCTGTACCCCTCACACTAAATGTTGGCTGGAAGGGTCTGGATTGTTGTGGCTTTATTCTGCATGTAGGCTGCATTAAATTTCTGGGCTGTGGAAAAGAAAGAGATTTACCGTATGCGTCAAATTTCATATCTAACAATGAAGTAAATATTTTGTAAAATATTGTGCAGGTTCGATACTGGCTTACGGCAGAGCTATAGGGTTTAAGCAGGCTTGGGTGGATTCCTAAATAACTTTTGTAATAATGAGCTTATTTTCTAGTACAATATTTTATCAGTAAAGTATAGAACTTGGTCATCTGTAATGCTAAATTTACATTGTGTTAGGAAAACTAAGCATTCCATGATAATAATGCAGAGGCTTAACTTTTTTCTACCCTTGTGAGGAACAAAAAGGTACCTTAACATTACAAGCTACACAAACTATTTGTTAATTAGTAAAAATTCTCAATCTGAATACTTACTTGAAGTGAAGGTTAGCTATGTAATCTCTGAATCGGAGACCTACTCCAGCCTGTTGAGGCTGCACTGGCTGGTCATGACTAATGTCGTTTTGTCCACCTTCATCCACTACTGGCTCATCTTGCACAGCTGGATCCAAATTCCTTTCCTTGCACAAGTTATGAAGTCCAGCACAGGCCATTATGATCTTGCAAGTTTTCTGTGGGCTGACTCGGACTTCCCCGTGGAGAACTTGAAACCTGCGCTTCCACTGGCCTATACCCCTTTCAACCACACACCTGGTCCGTTTGTGTGGCCTGCAAGCATGATATGCACAACATTAATCAAAGCAAAGACTGCATTATTAAACAATAATTAACCACATGGCACAATATGTGGGAGTTTCTTAAGCCCGCATTGTGCAGCAAGTAAAATGTTGAGGGAGAGTCCACCGATAGAATCAAACGCCATTACTTACTTGATTCTTACTTGATCCAGGAACTGGAATCCCCTCTCATAAAATTTTTGTCATGTAATATAAGGGGTCTGTATCCGAGGTGTAACCAAAACAAAGTCCCCCTACTGCAAGAAATAACAACCTCAGATAAAATATCTCTAATTGCCCTAACTGAAACACATCTACACCAAGATATACTAGACGCAGAGGTCCGGCTAGAAAACTATAAGATGTACCGAACGGATAGAAGAGATAGAAGCCACGGAGGAGTCGCTATATATGTTACAGACAACTTGGCAATAAATTCAAAAATTGTGGAGAGCTACTCAAACGGGACTTGTGAAATTCTTGCTGTTTATATTGAAAAAATCAACCTCATGGTAATTGTAATATACAGACCCCCAAACACTACTCAAGATCTCTTTGTGGAAGTTGCAGACAAAATTACTTTAATACTAAAGCATCTTCCAGTCCCAGATACAGAAGTGCTGATCTTAGGGGACTTTAATTTTCCACATGTAAATTGGGAAACATTGAATTTGGAGGGAGGAACAGCTAAAGAAAAACAGCAAGCAAGATTACTAACAACCATTGTTGAAGTAAATCATTTGGTGCAATTTGTAACTAAACCGACAAGAGGAGATAACATACTTGATCTGGTATTTAGTAATAATCATGGCCTGATGCATAATTATGACCTTTTTGAAACCCCCATGTCAGACCACAGAATATGTGAGGCCACAGTTACAGTGAATGCACTCCTCAATAAACCACCGCTACACAAATGTGAAGAAAGGCAAGGACTGGCCCGCCTCAACTTTCACCATAAAGATGTCAATTGGGCAGAAATAAAGAATAAGCTGAAGATTGACTGGGAGACAATTCTTAGAGATGAAAATGCAGAAAAGATGGTTTCTACATTTAGCCAAGTATGTGAACAGGTATGTGAGGCTTATGTTCCACCAAAGTGTACCTCCAAAAAGAAAAGGAAAATTCCTCGAGATCGGCGTACCCTGATGAGGAAGCGGGGCATTGTCAAAGCTCAGCTGACAAAAGAACCCTCAAAAGGCAAGGAAATTAAACTGCCTGAGGCCCTTAAGGATATAGAAATTAAACTACTGATCTCCCACGAGGAACAACGGAGACGAGAAGAACTTCAGGCAATCAGCAACATCAAAATAAACTCTAAGTGCTTTTTTGCTTTCGCCAACAAGGTGAAAAATATATCATCAATAGGTCCTCTAGAGGACGATGAAGGAAATTTAGTTAGCGACCCCAAAGAAATGGCACATATGTTAAAGAGGCAGTTTGAGAAGGTTCTTAGCCTACCCAGCTCTGAAGATGCCATTGAAGATCCGGCAACTTTCTTTGAAGCCCAGGCGGCCACAGCAACACCAACTATAAATAGAATTCTCCCAGCAACTGAAGAAATAATTCAAGCCATCAACGCCATCACTCCAGACTCAGCGGCAGGCCCTGATGGGTTTAGTGCGCTACTCCTAAAGAACTGCAGAGATGAGTTGGCACTCCCACTCCAAATAATAGCCACAAAGTTCCTGGAGTCCGGCACAGTTCCTCCATCCCTGAAAGAAGGGATAATAACCACAATCCATAAAGGAGGTGACAAGGGACAACCACAAAATTATCGGCCCATCACACTGACCTCCCACATAATCAAAATTATTGAAAGAGTTGTCCGGAAGAGACTGACTGAGTACATGGAGGAAAATGACGCCTTTAATGAGGGACAACATGGATTTCGGAAGGGTCGATCCTGTCTGTCACAACTGCTTGTCCACCAGGAAACCATACTGCATGACATAAGCAAGGGTAGAAATGTGGATGTCATTTACCTGTATTTTGCCAAGGCCTTTGATAAAGTTGATCACAGTCTTCTCCTTCATTGATTCAAGAGCCTTGGCATAGGAGGTACCCTTGGACAGTGGTTACACAGCTTTTTGGCAGACAGGAAACAGAAAGTTTCAGTCCAGGGCCTCCTCTCTCCACCGAGCGCTGTGACCAGCGGAGTTCCACAAGGTTCAGTGTTGGGTCCCCTCCTATTTCTCATCATGATAGGAGATATAGATAAGGGCCTACAGCACTCCATGGTAACGTCATTTGCTGACGATACAAGAATAAAAATGGAAATTGAAACGGTGGATGATATTTCTTTACTCCAACAAGACCTCAATTGTCTCCTGTCGTGGGCCAAAGACAGCAACATGAAAATGAATGGTGAAAAGTTTGAGGTGATGAGGTATGGTCCACTACTAAACATCAAAGAGCACACCAAGTACCAAGCTCATCAGCAAAATATTACACCAAAGGTACATGTGCGTGACCTGGGAGTCACAATGAGTGCTGATGGGACCTTCTCCCATCACATTGATCTTATTACCACAACCGGGAGGAAATTAACTGGCTGGATTTTAAGGACCTTTCAGTCAAGGGAAAGGTCCTGTATGCTAACCTTGTGGAAGGCCTTAGTTCTACCAAGGTTAGAATATTGTTGCCAGCTTTGGTCTCCACACAAGACAGGAGACATCATGAAACTAGAAGCCCTACAGAGAACGTTTACCAGTAAGATTGCAGGCCTCCAACAACTGAACTACTGGGAACGCCTGAAGGAGCTTAAGTTATACTCCCTGCAGAGGAGACGAGAACGGTACACCGGTACATAATCATATATGTATGGAAGACCTTGGAGGGACTTGTGCCTAATGTGGGAGTGCAGTGTAACAACCATCCTAGAAGAGGCAGGCTGTGTTACATTAAGAGGACAGAGTCCAAAACACAGAAAACTGCAACAATCCTGCACAACTCCTTCACAAGGAATGGAGCTCGCCTTTTTAATGGTGTCCCCAAGCCAATCAGAGAACTGAGAGGAATCTCAACAGATTCCTTTAAGTACCAGCTGGACAAGTGGTTGGCTACAGCACCTGACGAGCCACCAACACCAGGATACAACAGCGCTGACATTAACTTCTTGGTGGAGTTAGGCAGTTTAAGGGAAAAGCCTGGTAGCAGCGAAGGTCCACCTTAGCTGTACCCTTGCAGGGTGAAATACAACAAAGTAAAGCAAAGTAAAGTCTTGAGGTAGCCCCTCACAGCCGTGGTGATCCACCGCTACTTTCCAGACCTTTGGCCTCTAATTTGTTAAAGGAAACTTACATCTTAAGTGAACGAAATAACAATACATATATGACTTGAAATACCCACCAATAGAAACAATAAACATTACCACCTATTAATGCAACCCATCAAAGCATATTTCTATCCTTAGTCACTTCAAATATAAGCAATAGGAGGATATAATCAAACCACTGAAATATTACTGGAACTTAGGGAGTATAAAGAAAACGGTAGTGCAGTGAAATTTACATGATAACTAATAAAGAAATTAAACTTAAGTGAATAAACACAAAACACCGTTCTAAATCCAACACAATATCTACCAAGGAGCATGAGTACTATGTATATAACGTGTGGTCCCCTCTAGTTTAGGAAAACCCTGAATTAATATAAGGCCTAGGCTGAAGCGGAGGTTGAACGGTATTAAATAAGTACTATATAGGTTTAATGTGTGGCCAAAAAATCAACCTGTTAAGTGTTACCTAAGGGCGTGCTGTAATAACTGTTTAATTTTTTTTATTTTCTTTTACATACATTATCATTACTAATGCATCATAAAACTATAATATCAATTCAGAGGGGAGTTAAGGGGAAGAAGCTTTTCTCCATTTCATCACGAAATTTTTATTTAGGTTAAGGTATTTTGGGTTAGATGAGCCAGTATTTGGATTGGATTACTGATATCCAAAATTAACTTAATCTTCAACTAACCTACACCCCCCCCCTTGCATTAGTAATGATAATGTAAAAAAAATAATCAAAAAGCAAATAACTATGGCACGCCCTTACTGGTAAGGTTTACCATCAAGGCTAACCAAAAGGCATTCCTGCTCTGATCATACATTAACATGTTTAACATTTGTTAAATTGGGTAGGTTAGGTTAGGTTATATACATGATACTAACCTGTTGTAGGCTTCCTGTACAACGGTGTGTGGCTGCATGTGTGGAGTCAGTAGGCAACGTTGACCTGGATAGCCACTATCTCCCAGAAGATAACAGCCAGCAGGTATACGTCCCCTTTCGAATAGTACTTTCAGGCTGCACTCACTCCATATCCTAGCATCATGGGTAGATCCGGGCCACTTTGCTACCACATCCAATATTCGGTATTTAGCATCAAATATTACTTGTGTTGATGCTATGATAGTTCTTGCGATTAACGTATTCAGCCTCGTATTCCCTGGGAGAAACTAGTCTTATATGAGTACCGTCTATGGCTCCCACTACTCCCGGAAAACCGGCAATTTCCATAAATGTTGCTTGTTTTTGCTGAATGTCAGCTTGCCGGATTGGGAATGTGATAAATCTTGACACGAAGGCTGGATTCACAAGGACGTCCAGTGTCTCGCCTATCACTCTACTAATTGTTGGCCCAAGTCATCACCGCTGCACAATTGCATTTTTCCAGTGGCCAAATATCTCAGTGTCGTGACTACTTTTAATTCTGCACTCACACTAGTGCTCCTGTTTGTCGGTGGTGATATAGCATCTCTCACCATATCAGTCACCAACATGATTCCTTCACGGTCCAGTCTGTACCTTTTTATCAGTTCAGCGTCGTCATACAGGTTAAGAATGTCTTTTCTTGGCCTATATACTTTTGCCTTCCGGATTCCCACTTGTTGTTCGTCCATCTTGGTAACATTAAGTGCTGCAGGGAGGACTTAAGGGTCCTCACCGGGGTCACTCAACTTTGGCGCCTGTTAAGTGTACTCGGGCACGCTAAGAATTTTGGTAAATAATACTTAAAAATTCGGCTGAGCCTTAAGTGCGGGACCAGAAAAAATTCGTCTGCTAAGTGTGCTTAGCTTAGAACATAAGAACATAAGAAATGAGGAGACTGCAAGAGGCCAGTTAATGACCTACACGAGGCAGCTCCTTGCCCCCCACCCTTGGAATAATCCAATATTTAGCCATCCCACCTGTCATCCCTATCCATACTCTGATCCAACCGTCTTTTAAAGCTATCTATTGACTCAGCACTTACTACGTGTCTACCCAGCCTATTCCAATCGTTCACCACTCTGTTAGTGAACCAATATCTACCTATGTCTGTCCTGAATCTAAGTTTTTCTAGCTTGTACCCATTTCCACGTGTCCTATCCTGACTACTAAATTCTAAAACCTGATCAATGTTACCCTTATTAATTCCTTTTACCCATTTGAAAACCTCAATCAAATCCCCTCTTGCCCTCCTTCTCTCTAGGGAGTGGAGATTAAGACGTTTTAACCTATCTTTGTAGGGTAAATTTCTCAGCCCCTGAATCATCTTGGTCATTCTTCTCTGGACTGCCTCCAAGGAGCCTATATCTTTCCTATAATAAGGGGACCAAAACTGAGCTGCATAATCTAAGTGGGGTCTTACTAGCGCTAAATACAACCTCAGAATGACCTCAGAACTCCTATTTGTCACACACCTACTAATAAATCCCATTATCTTGTTGGCTCTATTTCTAGCTATAATACACTGTTCCCTGGGGCGCAAGTTACTGCTTATTTGAACTCCTAAGTCCCTCACACTATATGACTTTCCTAAGGTATTGTCATTTAATGTGTAGTCTACAGACCTATTACCTTTACCTACACTCATAATGCTTTACTAAGAATGTTCGTGAATACGGGCCCTGGATCTCATCCAATTCTAGATCCGCTTCTGGCAGCATATATGGGTCAGCGGCACCATTTAACATCACCAAGCTGGATACCATACAACATAATGCACTCAGGATTTCCCTGGGGGCCATGAAATCCTCTCCAATCATCTCCTTCCATACTGAGAGTAGCATTCTTCCCTTGGCCAAACACAGGAGAGGTACTATGCCACCACTACCACCGCATCATGAGCCTGCCACTGTCCCATCCATTCAGCACTCTTTACACCAACTCTGGAGTGACACAACACACACCATTATGGCATCCTGGAGCCAGATAACCCCTGCTGGTGAGAGCCCTGCAAGCTCATAACATCCTCAGCTTGACTCCACCACCTCCACAGCCCACCAGTCCACACTCTCCTTTACCACCCTGGATAGACATCTCCCACATGTTTGCCCTGCATATTCCTGGCCTTCCTTCTAAGCAATCTGCCAGTATCCTAGCAGCACCCCTCTTCCAGCAGCTGGACAGGACACTGTACCACAACCATCTAAAAATATTTACTGATGGCTCCCTATCCCCAGCATCTCCTGCTACATCAGCAGCCATCTATGACCCTGGCGCCTCCATTTTCAGGACGTGGAGGCTTCCACCGGAGACAGACGTGGTGACAGCGGAGCTTCACGCCCTCCACCAAGGGCAAGGCTGTGGTATACACAGACTCCCTCTCATCACTCCACCTCCTCCTCTCCCGCCATCCAGCCTCATCCACGACCCTCGTCCCCGCAACGCAACGCACCCTTCTCCACCTCAAGACTGAGGGCTGGAACATCATCTTCCAGTGGGTGCATTGTTGTTGTTGTTGTTTAGGGCTGTGACGGGTTAATATTCAGTTCAATATATCTCCTTACCTTTATAATGCACTGCAAATTCAATCTCAGAAACTTATTCAGATCACCTTAAATAGTTATGCCGCTGAATTACAGAAAAAAATTTGAATTTTTTTTTTAGGTTACGTTAGGTTTATAGTTAGGTTTGGTTAGGTTTAGTTACGTTTAGATAGGTTTGGTTGGGTTAGTTTTGGTTAGATTTATTTAACTGCAGCTCTAGGAAGGTTATGCTAACAGAGCAATTTTTATTCGGTAAATTTTTACATCTTCACCAGAATGGCGTGTGCTATCGAGTGGTTAAGGAAACGAATATTTACCCTGTGACGGTCTATTAGACCCTACTCGCCCTGGTGGTGTCCTGCGAGGTGATCACAGGCGTGGTAGCTGACCGGTCTTCCTGAGGAAGGCGCAAGTTAGGCGGATGAGGGATGCACTCACACCGCCCTCAGCAGGGTGGGCAGGTCGAAGGTGGTGATGTTTAGGGCGGGGAGTTGGCTTCTTATAATTATTCGGTGGGAATGCGAGCGGGGACACTGCAGCATGAAGTGTTCAATTGTTTCCTCCACATTCCTGCACCAGGGGCAGTAAGGATCGGGTGACAGGCGTAAGCGGTATAAGTGAGCCGACAGCCGAGAGTCGTGTGTGTCCAAGGCGGAGGCGGGCTGGTGGCAACTAAAACTCGGCACGTTTGCCTTATCCATGGTTGTGAAGAGGAAGACGTACGATATTGTCCCATAGAGACGGCACGTAGGGCATTGTTGAGTGTGTTGTCCCAGGTAGAGTGGCACCTTCGTGAGAGGGAGGTGTAACGAGACTAGTGGGAGTATATACAAGAGTGGTACCGTATGTGGTGATCGTTTCACACACAACATGGCTGGCAGGAAATCAACCATATGATGGACACCTCTGTCACTGATACTACTGCTATGCAGGAAGACAAAAATAACACCACATGTGGCAAGTGTGACAGTGAGGAAAAGGAAGAGGACCATGCTGTAGCCTGTGATATATGCGACCTATGGTTCCATATCGGATGTCAAGATATACCTAAGGAAGTGTATGATTTCATGGTAAACACTGAGGAAGGACAACTACACTGGTATTGTGTGAACTCCAAGCGAGGAAGTGCCAAGTTACAACGGTACATTAACAAGATAGAGAGTCAACAGGTAGAGTTAATGACCAGACAGGGTGTGGTAGAGAATGAAATAAGTGTGTTGAAGGAGAATGCAACTGATGAGAAAAGACAAATCCAGGACATAGACCATAGGCTTGGGGACACTGAGGCGAAGGTAGCACACCTGAAAGAGGAAGTAGGAATTAATACGGGGGCAAGGAAGCACTTAGAACAAAGACTTGGCGAATTGGAGGCAAAATCTGTTGACATGGAAGGCAAAATTAAGGATGCAAAAACCACAAGCGGAGGTGAGGATATGCCAGTGAAGGAGCCTAGTACAGGCAATTTTGATCTCATGAAGGAGTTGAATGAGAGGAAGGCTAAGGAAAATAACATCATTGTCCATGGGGCCCCTGAATCACTGACACAAGTATCACGCGAGAGGATTGAACATGATAGGAACTTTGCCCTCAAACTTCTGAACACGTGTGATGTACAAGGTGGACATGAAAAAGTGAAGTATGTGAGAAGGTTGGGAAAGCAACAGAGTGTTAAACCCAGGCCCTTGATGGTGGTGTTACACCAAGTACACAAGTACACCAAGAAGAAATTGTTTACAAGCATCAGAAATTTGCCAACTTGTCAGGAGCTGCGACACCTTAGCATCAAACACGACTTGACAAAAAAGGAGTGCGATCTTCTTGTATGCCGACGACACAATTTTTTAAAACTATTGGTGACTCAGATGACTGTAAAAAAAAATACAAGATGACCTGAATAACATTAAGGAATGGACGGAAAAATGGCAGTTGAGATTCCACCCAGAAAAGTGCAAGTATATGAGAATTGGCAGGTGTGATGTAGAGGACCATGGCTACACAATGTATGGGGACCTGGCAAGGACAAGCAAAGAAAGGGACATAGGTGTGGTCATTGACGACAAATTGAAGTTTGGAGATCATCTGGCTGAGAAATTTAACAAAGCAAACAAATTAGTAGGACTGATTAGAAGGACATTTCTGTACCTGGACTCTGATATGTTTAGGTCCTTATTTACAGCCCTAGTAAAGACCGCATCTCAAATATGCTAACCACATATGGAGTCCTCACCTGGTTAAGGATGTAGACATTATCGAGAATGTACAGAGAAGAGCCACCAAACTTGTGCTAAACTAAAGTCCCTTCGTTATGAAGAGACTGAGAAAATTGGATCTGCCAACATTGTCTTATAGATCAAGAGGGGACACGATCGATACATTCAAGATCCTAAGTGGCAAGTACGACAAGGACTGCACTCAGGGAATATTCCAGATGAGAAGCACTGACACCAGGGAGGCGGTGATACAGTGGTCAGCGTTCGAGCATGACAACCTAGAGTCCCGGGTTCGATCCCCTGATATCCACTGGCCACTTTTCATTATTTGATATCACCGCCGAGTGGCCAAAGACTACCCAAATTGCTTACAATGTTATATTTATTTGAGGCTTTAGCAGCGATTAGCCTCTCATCGTTCTCAACATATTCAAGCGAGAACGTAAACTTTCGAGGCGTCACTATAAAAAATCTATAAACCTACGCCAAATAACAGGCAGAGGCAAGTCCATCTGTGCTTCCATAAAAGTCTACTGGCGCCAACGGTTTATGATATAGAAAAACACCAAGAAAATCTTTAAGAAACATTCCAGACTGGACATCAGGAAATATAACTTTAACTTTCGGGTGGTTAACGATTGGAATAGTCTTCCGGATTGGGTGGTGAATGACAGCAATGTACTAAACTTTGAGAGGAAACTTCATAAATTCTGGAAAACCCAAGACCGTAAATTTAACTATAAATCTCAAATTGTATCCACCACCACCACCCCCCATGGCCACAGTTCAGAAAGTAATTTGGCCTTAGAACTGGAGTCACAGGCATAAGCCTCTTCCAGAAGATCATCTGTGAGTATCTGTGAATATGAGTCTTTGCCGTGGAGAAAGGCAGCGGGAGAGGAATGATGTTTACCTCGGTTAGGGCCATCTTGGCAGCAGCATCAGCTATCTCATACCCTTTGATATTTCTATGTGAAGGCACCCATTGAAGGATTACTTTCCATCCTTGTGTAGTGAGGTTAACGAGGACCTGTTGTATCCATTCTTCTTCTTGGTATATTCTTGAGGACTATATTCTTGAGGACTTCTTCACAGCCATGGTGGTTCACCGCTGCTACCGATCCTGGCGTCCCAATCTCTGAGGTCCACTTGATCCGGTATGGTGTTGTGGGTCCGGCATCTGGCAGTATAGCCCGGCACTGGAGGTTCGTCTGGCACCGTCAGCAAATGCTTGTCGACACCAGACTTAAATTTTCGTACAGGGCAGCCTGCTGCTCTCATAAGTAAGGCTAGATGCCAGCAGGGTCCTGATCCTCTCTGGAACCCTGGTTGGTAGGTTTTGCCTTGAGCACTTGCGACCAGTCCTCTCAGTGGTGTATGGTAGCAGTGCGAGTGGTGCAGGAGTAGGTACCTGCCTCTCCAGGATCTTCCACATGTAGATGACCCGGTACCTGTCCCTTCTTTGCTGCTGTGAGTACAGCCCCAGCTCCCTCAGTCTGTCCCAGTAGCTGAGGTCTCTCATGCCTCTGATCTGCTTGGTGTATGCCCTCTGAACCCCCTCCAGTAGCTGAATGTCACCCCTCTTGTGTGGTGGCCATAGCTGGCTGCAGTAGTCCAGTAGGGGCTGCACTAGGGTCTTCCATAGGATCAGCATTGTTTGGGGCTCCCTGGTAGTGAAGGTTCTTAGTACCCAGCCAGCCAGCCCTTTAGCTTTTTTTACTGTCTCAGCAATGTGGTGGTGGAAGGAGCAGTCTTCACTTATGTGCACACCCAGGCATTTGACTTGTGGCTGTGCACAGATTTCCTGCCCTCTTTCAGTGTAAAGCTTTGTGGTTTCCTTGATATGATGGTTTTTGCCGTGCCTTAATACTTCAAATTTGCCTTCATTAAAGCTTATGTTATTTGCTGTTGCCCAAGTATACACTGTGTTGAGGTCCCGTTGGAGGCGAGACACTTTTTCAGCAGTGGTGATGGCAAGACTCACACTGGTGTCATCAGCAAAGGAGGAGAGGAATGAGCCTCCCACTCTCTCACCAATGTCCCCCATATGGATCAGGAAGAGGAAAGAGCCCAGTACTGAGCCCTGTAGCACTCCACTGATCACCTCTGCTTCTTGTGACTTGCACCCATCCACTGTGATTGCTTGAAGGCGTCCTGTAAGGAAGGCGTGAATCCACACTCCCATCTTCCCTGTTATGTCAAGGGTCTTGATCTTGTGTAGTAGGATGCCGTGGTCAACTTTGTCAAATGCTTTGGCAAAATCAAGGAACAAGACATCTACGTTTCTTCCCTTGGCCAGGTTGTGCAGGATCCAGCCATGATGAGCCAGGAGTTTTGACAGACAAGATTTTCCTCTCCTGAATCCATGTTGGCTGTCTTTGAGTAGGTGGTGGTCCTCCATGTATGCCACAATCTTATTCCTGGGACATGTTTCAAAGATTTTGATCAGGTGAGAAGTGAGAGCTACAGGTCTGTAATTTTTCGGTAGGCTCCTCCTTTAAATATTGGACACACGGTAGCTTTTTTGAGCTGTTCTGGGATTACTCCGGTGTCCAGGGAACATCGCCACAGCTTGCACAGTGGTTGTGCTAATGTGTTGTTGCACTTGAGGAGTAGAATGGCTGGCACTCCATCTGGACCAGCTGCTGAGTTTGGTTGGAGTTCCTGTGTGGCTCCTCTGGTGTAATAGTGATGTCTGTGAGTTGGGTTTGGTGCTTGTCATCAGCTAAAAACTCAATAGCATTGTTTATGATATTGTGTGGGTGGGAGGCACTAAACACACTGTTGTACTGCTGCAGCAAAAGTTGGCATGTTGTCTTAGGGTTTGTTGATGATATGCTACTCTTATTGTTTCTCAGTGGACCAATCTGTGTTTTAATTTTTTAATATCTTTTGCAGTAACTGAAGAAGTATTTTGGGTTGCGTTTGATGTTATTTACTGCCCGGTTTCCTTAATTCATCCTTTGATTGGCATGGGACTGTTTCAGCTTGTGTTCAGTTTCAGTTATTTTTGCCGTGATTGCCCTCTTCCTGCCCTCACTGTGCGTGTTTGTCAGTTGTTTGTTGAGAGAGGCTCTCTTTCTCATGAAAATTTTTCTATCTCTTGGTATGAGTGAGCGTTTGCTTGTTTACCGTCTCTTTGCTGGGATATGAATGTTACAAATCTCCATCAGCTTGGTGGTGAGGGCTTGCAGCAAGGTGTTGGGGTCATCTCCTTCCATAACCTGTCCCCAGTTCACTTCATGAACACTATACTGTACTTCTTCCCAGTTAGTAGTTTCACTGAAGAAGTTGTACTTAGCAAAGGGAGAGTATCCTGGTATGTTGTTAGCTGGCCTCTCCATCCTGTTTTTCTTGTAGGTAGTGTTTATGGTGATTAGGTTGTGGTCCGAAAAACTTTTATTTTTCCACCCGGTAGCTCTTCATTGAGTCTTGGTTGTTTGTGAAGAAGAGATCCAGGATGTTGTTAAGTCTGGTGGGTTTTTCCATCTGTTGGGTGAGGAAGACTTTGTCTGTGACTTCCAGCAGAATTTTCGCTTGTGCCTGATCCTCACTTGATCCATGGCAAGTTGAAGTCTCCACATGGTATTATGTCTGGCATGTGTAGTAGGAGGTCTTCTATTAGCTTTGAGATGCTGTCCATTGCAGTTTTAAAATTTTGTAGGGAGCACTGAGGTGGTCGGTAAAAATTGATTACAAGTAAGTCTATGGAGGCAAGATGGACAGCTACTAGTTCTACTTGGCTGTTTGAAAGTGATAGAACTTGTTTTGCAGTGAGGGAGATATAATTTTTTACATAGAGTACAACTCTTCCATGGCTTCTTAATTTTCTACCCACTCTGAATGGTGTGTAGTTGTGTATTTGAATTTCTGCATCCTTCACCTCGCCTTTTAAGTGTGTTTCTGTCAGGGCAATAAACAGTGGGTCTTCTTCTGCAGCAAGTTCTTTCAAGAAGGGCACTTTGCTTTCATTTTGGATAGAGCCCCTGAATATTTCCCATGATGATATTCTCAAGGTTTAGGCGCGGGCACTGAGCCAGGAAGGATTCTGGTTAGCAGCACGGTTTGATTTTCCATGGCTTTGATCATGTTCGTCATGTCCCCCCTCAGTCCGGTCACCATTCCTAAAAAATGCTCGCCTACAGATGTGTCTTGGCGTGGTGAGGGTGGACGTGAGGGTGGTGCCGCTGCTTCCTGTGTGGGGGCTGTTTGACTGTTTATTTGGGTAGAGACGTCACCTTTGGGGTCAGCTAACTCTTCCTCCTGGTACCCTTGATGTGCGGGAACTTGCAGGTTTCTACCAGACACTCGTATTTCCTCATTGAGTTCCGACACATTGTGGAGTGAAACATGGTACATTTTCTACCTAATTTACACCCATTCTCACTTTTTGTACCATGGTTCATAAACTTGCGGTATGGTCTTGGATGCCTAAATTTACACTCCTTCCCAGCAGAGCCATGCTTACAGATTCCCCTGCGGTAGTAGTAACATATGGGCATTTTCCTCTGGGGTTCCTCCCCAGTTGTTGGTACAGAGGACTCCTGTGGGTTCATGTGGGTCTCTGTGGCAGTATTCATTGCTCCCATGCTGCTACTGTTGGTTGCTTGTCTGTTTGTACTTTCAGTAGTATTGGGTGTGCTAAGAGGGGGTGGTACTTGTAGTCCTGCTGCAGGTGCTGTCTCCCTCACTGTTGCCTCTTCTGGTGTTTGAGTGGGTGGCAGTGGTGTTGGTGACAGTAGTGGTTGGCTGTTATCTAGGCCAGCATCTGAGTCAACCTGTGTGGCCCCTGGTGGCGTGGCATCATCTCTGGTGCACCTGGTACCTCTAACAATAGTGTTCTGGTCCGTTATGTTTATTTCTGAATCCTCTATCATTGTTTCCTTATCCGTATTCCATATTTGGGTTCGTTGACCTTGCATTCACTGATTTCAGCAAGCAGAGCATTGTAATTTTGATGGTGTTGCTTGGTACAAGGCATACATGTGAATTTCCTGGTACTTGCTATCAGTGTTATCAGGATATAATCTGGTAATAAACTGCGGTATTTCTGGATATTAAGTCCGCCTCCCCGATTCCCCACCAACTTCCCCTATCCCACACTCTCGAGTGCTATTACGGCCACACTAGAAGCGGGCACCTCATTTTTTTTACGTTTACGGCACGATTACCGAGTCTTCTACATGATATGTGAGTTTCGTGTTTGTACGTGACACGGACCTAATATCCAGAATTTCCTAAACTGCATGTGTAGTGACTCCACATTTGACAAGTATTGCATTTTATACCAGAACTGCAGTGGTGTTGACAAACAGTGTAGGGATAGCAATTCTGCTCCTCCAAGTCTCTATTTACTTCTCCAGTGGAGGCCGCCATTTCATCTTCCTGCTGTGTCTGTTTTTATACTTATTCCTCTTGAACCAAAGGATATTCTCTTCAATCGCCTGGTTTGTAACGTGTTGTGTGTATTCACTGAGCTGTTTGTTCACTTTGAAACATGCTTTTTATATTATATATTATATTATATATATATATATATATATATATATATATATATATATATATATATATATATATAATGTCGTCCAGGATGGTTTTTTCACACAACTTGTAAGGGAACCAACGCGACAGGGAAATATTTTAGATCTGGGCTTCACGAATAATGAAACTTTGGTCAGTCAGGTTGAGATAGGAGCGAGATTTGATGTTAGTGACCACCACGAAATTAGATTCAAGATTAATGCAAAGAGGGAGATAGAACAAAACACTGCCTTAGTACCAGATTTTAGAAAAGCCAATTACCAGGGCCTCAGATACCACCTCCAGAGTATAGATTGGGAGGGAATAGGAGTGGGCAGAGAGGAGGATCAAAACACTGAGGTAGAATTACATTATAATAGCATAGTTAGGGAAATTGATACAGGGCAGGAACAGTATATACCTAAGAGGAGGATTAGGTCAAATAGAAATGATCCAAAATGGATGAATAGCAGCATTAGAAGGGAAATTGGATTAAAAAGGGGACTCTATAGGAGAATTAAAAAGGGAGAAGTACAGGTAGTAGGGCAGTATAATGACCTAGCTAGGAAAGTTAAAAAGGATATTAGGACTGCAAAGAGGAATTATGAGGTTAGGATAGCTAGAGATGCCCAGAAGGATCCAAAGGGATTCTATCAGCTGTACAAGGCTAAAACAAAGGAAAGAATAGGACCTCTTAAAGGAATGGATGGCAGCTTGATAGAAAATGGTGAGGAAATTAGTAAGGAATTAAATAAATACTTCTTGTCCGTATTTTCTCAGGAAGAGTCGGGTAGGGAACTGGAGCCAGTACAGATCTTTAGGGGACAAGAGGTTGATAAATTAAGCGAAATAGTCATAAGTAGGGAAGTAGTTAGCTAGGAAATAGATAGACTTAAAAAGACTAAATCGCCAGGGCCGGACGACATTTTTCCGAGGATTCTTAGGGAATGTAGAGAAGAACTCGTTGAACCCATTGCGATGATTTTTAGAAAATCCCTAGACACAGGAGTAGTGCCTAGGCTATGGAGGCAGGCAAATGTAGTTCCTATATTCAAGAAAGGAGATAAGGCAGAACGTAGTAACTACCGCCCAATTAGTTTAACATCAGTGGTAGGCAAGATGTTAGAAGCTATCATAGCAAGGGCAATTAGAAAACATTTAGATGAACACAAGCTAATTAGACATAGTCAACATGGTTTTAGCAAGGGGAAGTCTTGCCTCACAAATTTATTAACCTTCTATAGGAAAGTATTTGAAACCATAGATAAGGGGGACGAGTATGATATAGTTTATTTGGACTTCAGTAAAGCCTTTGACAGAGTACCCCATAGGAGACTGTTAAGTAAAGTCAAGGCTCATGGCATAGGTGGGAAGATACTAGAGTGGATTAGGGGATGGCTTACTAGTAGGGAACAGAGGGTACAGATTAATGGGAAGAAATCAGAATGGGGTAATGTCACTAGTGGGGTACCACAGGGATCAGTACTAGGACCATTGTTATTCATAATCTATATAAATGACTTAGAGACAGAAATAAACAGGGATAGTAAATTTGCCGATGACACAAAGATAGGAAGACCGGTAAAGAATTTAGATGATGCTAGGATGCTGCAGGATGACTTAAATAGGCTGTACGAGTGGTCAGAGAAATGGCAGATGCAGTTTAATGTTAACAAGTGTAGCATTATGAGTGTCGGTAAAGGTAATAGGCCTGTAGACTACACATTAAATGACAATACCTTAGGAAAGTCATATAGTGTGAGGGACTTAGGAGTTCAAATAAGCAGTGACTTGCGCCCCAGGGAAAAGTGTATTATAGCTAGAAATAGACCCAACAAGATAATGGGATTTATTAATAGGTGTGTGACAAATAGGAGTTCTGAGGTCATTCTGAGGTTGTATTTAGCGCTAGTAAGACCCCACTTAGATTATGCAGCTCAGTTTTGGTCCCCTTATTATAGGAAAGATATAGGCTCCTTGGAGGCAGTCCAGAGAAGAATGACCAAGATGCAGCGACGAGCGTGAGTCTGTATATATGACCGACTGACAGCTGGTGTAGGTGATGTGTAAATATACGAGAGCTTGACTGATGGTAAACAGCTCAGCAGTAACCACAGCGGTTTCGGGGGGCAGCCTACAGATCCTGCATATGGTCTTCTGGCAGCAGCTGTGGAAGGTAGGGATGGTGAGTGGGATCCATCTGTGTATATCTTGTGGTGGCTATGGTATCTGGTGTGGTCAAGCTGAAGGAACAGTACTGCAGCTAGGGTGCTTGCTGTGTTCTTGGATGGAAGATCTGGTACATGAAGAGCGACCATACTCGTGATGTCCTTCCATGGGTGGGATGGGAGTGTGTGGCCGAGGCCTGTGAAACCCGGCTCATAATAGTCTCACAAACTTGGCTCATAGCTTGGATGGACTTGTTTAATTTACTGATTTTGATCTTAAAATTAAATTTCGCTCCTGATCCCTCCATACTGTTACGGCACACCCCCCTTTTTCACTTCCCTCCAAGGCAGGGTGTCGCAAAACACGTTACCTCTCCTTACCTGAGGTAACGCCCTCCTGGGAATCGTGTAGCGGGGGTTGGCGGGACGGGAAAAGGGGTTTTAAACAATCACACACAGACAACAACACTTCTCCTTTCCTTGTATATTTACAAACACTTACGCTTACAGGGTACAGCACAATAGTACAACCTCAGGGCACAGAGTTCCCCACAAGAGGTTCACCCAGAACACACAGCCTCCACAAGTCCACACACAGCAGCCTCCACACAGCCATGCACTCCCTTAGCGAGGGCAGGACCTAAGGAAGCCAGGATGCCATTTCTCCGGCCACCCTGTCCACTTCCCTCCAAGGTCCTGCCTCTCACGCTCCCAGGATGCACACAACAACCTCCTCACAGCCAGTCAGCCACTCCCTTAGTGAGGGCAGGGCCTAAGGAAGCCAGGGTGCCATTTCTCCGGCCACCCTGTCCACTTCCCTCCAAGGTCCTGCCCTTCACTCGCCCAGGATCGGCCTTGCACCGCTGTGTCCCTCTGTCTGTTGTCTCTCTCACTCCTGGCCTCCTTCTCCCAGCCAACCACATATCCCCAAACACACCCCACCAGACTGCGTATCGCTGAAAACACAGATACGTAGGTCACCGTATCTTGACACCTGTCAACCCTCACAAGGACCCCTACATCCCCAGGGAGGCCTGGGTGACCCACCGCTCCCTGCCTCCACACAACTACACTTACAATAACACTATTTACACAACACTATTTACATGCTAAATGCGTCGCCGCAACAACACTTTATCCAAAGTTTATCCAGTTGTCAACCATTCTATTGCAGAAAAGGTTATTCCTGATATTAAATTCTTGATCTCATATATAATTTTTTGCTGTGACCCTTGGTCCTATAATACTCTTGTATTACAAAGAGTTCCCACTAACTTTTTTATCAACACCTTGAATAATCTTATAAGCTTCAATCATTTCCCATCTTGCCCTCCTGTACGCCAATGTTGGCAAGTCCACTTTTTTCAGCCTTTCTTCATATGTTAGTTGTTTTAAAAATGGAACTAGCTTTGTAGATGTTGTTTGCACATTTTCCATGGCAGTGATGTCTTTCATGTTATAGGATGCCCACCGCCCAGACTGGACTTGCATACTAAAGTGTTGGTCTTACCAAGGCTACAAACAATAGCTTAAAGGTACTTTCATTTGAACTTAACAAGGATATCTGTATTAAACCGATAATTCTGTTGGCTTTGTTTATTTTGTGTGACATGTTTTTCAAAGGATAATTGTTACTCCAAGATCTCTTTCAGGCATTATCTTTTCAATAGTGTTTTCCATGTCAGCCAGTCAGTCAGTCGGTCAGAACATCAGATCTTATTCTCATAGTTTTACACTTCTCAGGGTGAAACTTCAGTAGCCATTTGTCAGACCAATTTATCAAATCATTAATATTCTGTTGCAGCTTACAACAGACACAATCATTAATATTCTGTTGCAGCTTACAACACTCACAATCATTAGTATCCTGTTGCATCTTACAACACTCACAATCATTCTTTAGTAACCTAGAAATGTTAGTGTCATCCGCATATAAGTCTATGTGACTGGTGTTATTCGTTGTTTGAGTTAGGTCATTCATAAACATGACAAACAACAACGGACCAAGCACAGAGCCTTGGGGAACACCACTATTGACTTTCTTCCACTCTCACATCACTCCATTTGCCACAACTCTTTGTAGCCTTTCACCTAAAAATTACTCAATCCATCTGATATATTGTATTCCAAGGTTGTAACGTTCAAGTTTTTCTATGAGCGTTCTGTGTGGAACCTTGTCAAATGCTTTCATAAAATCACAATAAGCAACATCAATTTAAAGTCCTTCATCCAGTGTCTTTGTCCAAGTTTCCATCACATTTATCAACTGTAGAGTTGTACATCTCCCACAAACAAATACAAATTGTTTGTTACTAATCAAATTCTTTGCTTTCAAGTGGTGTATAATTTTGTCCTTTATTATGGCTTCCATGATTTTTCCAATACTACTGGTTAAGCTAACCGGCCTATAATTACTTGGATCACTTTGGTCCCTTTCTTAAACATTGCAGTGATTTTGGTTCTCGTCCAATGTACAGCCACCTGCTGTTTGTTATAGGAAACTTCAAATATTATGTTTAGAGGAGTTGCAACCTGATCCACAACTTCTGTTACGATTCTGAAGTGTATCCCATCAGGCCCTGGAGATTTATTCCTTTTCAGGTGTGCAATATTCCTCTTAATCCCTGTTTGTGTTCATATAATGTCTTCCTGCATAGGTACTTGTTTTATCTCCACTTCTGGTGCATATCCATTTGGCTCTTGTATAAAAACCTTACTAAAAAGTTCTGATAATACTTCAGGTTTTTGTTTGCCACCATTTGTTTTATTAGACTTCCCTTCATTCACATATAGTTCAGGTATAGAACAAGCACATTTAGTTTTAGATTGTACAGCTTTCCAAAATAACTTGGGATTATCCTTGAAATTTTCAGCAATGTTTTTTTTTATGTTTTACTCTTTCTTTCCTAGTGGCACTCCTCACCTGATTATTTACTCTTCGATATTCTTCCTGTACTTTCTGACATTCCCCAACAAAACTCGTTTCTAGACATCTTTATACGTTTGAGTCTTTCCCAAAGTCTTCTGTTCTTCTTGATTTTCGTCCATATCTTGTTCATTCGATATCTGCCTTTCAGTCTCCCTTTCTTTCCAGTATGGAATTTTCTCCTTGGAATACAGTGCTCAACATCCTTCATGAATTTACTTATGAATTTTTCCCACATTATCAACATCAAAAATATCAAAAATATAAATTGCAGTCAATATCAATCTTTTTCCTTAGTGTCTTCCATTCAACTTTCTCCATCATATAGACAATTTTCTCTGTATTTTTATGTTGTGGTTTCAGATCAAATGTAAGTCTTAAACAACACTGATTACTCTTTCCAATGGGAGTGTCTGTCTCTATTTCCTCAATTAAGTATTCTTCATTACAAAAAATTAAGTCTTAACACGTTTCCCACAGATCCATTTCTATATCTAGTCATTTCTTTAACGAGTTGGAAAAGGTATCCATATGTAACAGTTTCAATAAAATCATGACAAAACATATCAGATCCAGGCTTAACGGTCCAATACTCCCAATCAATTTCAGGCATATTATAATCTCCACGCATAATTCTGTACTTCACATCAATATTATTCATTTCCTTATTCAGGTTTAATAACTTTGTCGTTCTCCTCAGTGCTATTAGGACTATTATATATTGTAATAATTACTAGGTTTTCCGATTGATGGCCCATCTTAATACTTCAATATTCACACCATTCTTCCCTTAAACAAACATTATTGTATGATTCATCTTTCTTCACATATGCTAATATACCTCTTCCTTGATCTTCCTTACTTAAAGTTTTGCCTATAACCTCATAGCCTTCAATAATATATTCCACTAGTTCCCTTTTGTATCAAAATATCTTTGGCTTAACTTCCTGTAGAATGATTACAGTAGGACTTTCAGGTTTCATAGTTTTATTCTTGCAGTCAATTCCATAATTTTATCTTGACTGAAAACATCACAATTACTATATAAAATACATAAATTATGTTCTAGTCCTTGGATAAAGAAGTTAGGCTTAAATTACAATTGTCTTCGTGTCTGTTTACATTTTAATTATTTTTTGTGGAAATAAAACCATTTTTAGACAAAGAAAGATGTGTAGTATATTACTTACCATTTACAACTCCTTGTATTACATAATTTTTTAAGTGAATTTAAACGAAAATTAAATACTTTATTGTATATGATTAGTAATTACTTTATACAATCTCCTAACTGCCACCTATATACAATCTTATAACTATCATGTACTACAATCTTCTAACTGCCATGTACAGCCTCCTAACTGACATGTACAATTTCCTTACTGTTACCTTTATACAATCATATAACTGCTATGTACAATTTCCTAACTGCCATGTACAATCTCCTAACTACCATGTACAATTTCCTAACTGCCACATACATTCTCCTAACTGTTATGTACAATTTCTTAACTGCCATGTTCAACCTCCTAACTGTTACTTTTATACAATCATATAACTGCCATGAACAATTTTCTAACAGCCATGTACAATCTCCTAACTGCCATGTACAACCTCCTAACTGCCACCTTTATACAATCATGTAACTGACATGTACAATTTCGTAACTGGAATGTACTATTTCCTAACTCCCATGGAATTCTCCTAACTGCTATATACAATTTCCTCACTGCCTTATACAATCTTCTAACTCCCTTGTACAATTTCCTAACATACTCATACAATCTCCTAATTGATTATTTCCTCATTTATATTTATTTATTACAAACCACAAAGTGTTTTCAATGCCGTTAACAGTGATGCAATTGGTGTGTAAGTGGTATGAAAAAGAATAATGATAATTTCTGTTAAACAGGAATCCTCTTCTTCATGGAATCATCTTCTGCATACAATTAACTATTCATTTGATATCTAATATAATTGGTGTAAGTCTGTAACTTAGTACATAGTTGTAGAAATACTTTCACATACAACCTGAATAATGCTATTAAATTTGCTCTTGGAGCAATATGGAACAAGTTATCCAGAATGAAAACAAACACGCGTGTGCCCAGCCAACAGAGTGAGTGGAACGTGGCTCTTTTTTGTATCCCAACGCCAACATCAACACGAAGGGAACATGTTTCCAAGTTTAAGCATCTTTTCCTATACTGCTGGAAGGTTCCTGGCCTGTCTCTGGAAGGCCATGGTAATCTAGGCTGGGAGTGGAGGAGGGAGTAAAATTTAGAGACAGGAGAGTGGCTTGGGCGAGATGGAAAGCTTTGTTTCTTATTGTGTGCCGAGGTACAACAATTGGTCCTGGCTTTTTGAGGACAGAGCTGGTCATGTAGATGAGAAATGATGAGAGAGCCAAAAAGGTGGAAGGAGTGGAAGCCTTGCCAAGTGTGACATGAGTTAGGCAGGAAACAGGGTGTTGGCCCCGCAGGCATGAGGAGAGTGTTAAGGCAGCGCATGGCTCCATGGTGTTTGTGTGTGTCCTGACCATCACCATTGTTGCAGGTGCCGAGGCCAGAGTACAAGCCGGCTGCCCTACTTGGCACTGACCGGGCTCACTGTGGCTTCCCTGAGGGTTCCTGCAGGACCGGCTGTGGCGTGTGCTGCCGGGAGTAGTGCTGCAGTGGAGGCTGTGAGGCTGGGAGTAGCAGGATCAGTCTGCCTCAGGTGTGGGGAGGCGCAGGTGTAATGGCAATAATCACCTTGAAGCAGGCAGCTCCGTCCACAAAGGAGAGAGCAAGTTTGAGTTTCAGCAGTGTGATAAAACTTTTAAATACAGGAGTCAGCTTGAGATACACACCGTGACACACAGTGGTGTGAGAAATTATGAATGTAAAGAGTGTGGGAAAAGATTTACCCAAAAGTGTATCCTCACAAAATACACCCCGACACACAGTGGTGTTAAACATTATGAATGTGAAGAATGTTTTAAAACATTTACCCTAAAGTGTATCCTCTCTCAACACACCCTGACACACAGTGGTGTTAAAAATTATGAATGTAAAGAGTGTGAAAAAACATTTATTAAAAAGTCTAACCTCACCAGACACACCCTGATACAGTGGTGTTAAAAATTATGAATGTAAACAGTGTTGGAAAACATTTACCCATAAGTTTACCCTCACTCAACACACCTTGACACACAATGGTGTTAGAAATTATGAATGTGAAGACTGTGGGAAAAGATTCACTTCGAGTTTTTATCTCAATCAACACATCTTAAGATACACTGGCTTGAGGGAGTTCAAGTGTGATGTTTGTGGGAAGTGTTTCAAGGCAAAAAAGGATATTCGCCAACACATGCGGATCCACTTTTGAGTTTGTGTTGTGTGGAAAATTGTGGTGGTATCTGTGCCTGGAGGAGTGTGTGCTGTGTGGGTATGTGTGGTGGTGGTGGGTAGTGTGTTACATCTGTGGTGGTACCCGTGCGGGCCGTGCCTGTGGGAGTGTGTCCTGTGTGGGAATGGGTGGTGGTGATGGTGGTCGGCAGTGTGCTACATCTGTGGTGGCAGCCGTGCCTATGGGAGTGTGTCCTCTGTGGGAATGGGTGGTGGTGGTGGTGGGCAGTGTGTTACATCTGTGGTGCCAGCCGTGCCCTTGTGTTCTGTGAGGGAGTAATGGCCCCAGCAGTTGTTTTGTTGGAAGTGCAGGTGTGACTTTCAATAAATGTGTGTATGTTAAACCTTTGTTTGTGTATATCTTTAGTGTGTGTAATTCACTGTACAGTCTGCTGCTGGTCTCTCTCGAGACAGCCGGCCGTCCGCCTATGGAAAGAGTGTGTGTGTGTGTGTGTGTTATAATCTCATCTACTCTGACACCTGTTACTTGCAGCTTCCTCAAGGGGGTGACCATGACAGAAGTGTCTCCATTTGCTCGGTACACACACACACACACACACACACACACACACACACACACACACACACACACACACACACACACACACACACACACACACACACAGGAGGAGTAATAATATTAACAAAAGTTGGAGTAGAAGTGACAAAGAAGGAATATGGTTCAGGAAAAGCAGAAGTTATGAGTCTGCATATAAGGTCTGGAAAGGGGGAAAAACTGATATTAGTAGTAGCATATATTCCCCCCAAAACCAGCTCATGGACAAAGGAACAATATGAAGTGCTACTTACGGACACCCAGATAAACTTAGAACGAATAATTAAAAGTGATAAAAGAGTCATTTTGATGGGTGATTTTAATTGTAGCGAAGTGAAGTGGGAAAACTATGAATGTAGTGGTGAAGACAATAGTTGGGGTAATAGATTGTTAAAACTGACAATGGAAAATGCTATGAAACAATGGGTTACTGAAAACACAAGGTACAGAGGTGAAAAAGAGCCAACAAGACTGGATTTAGTGCTTACAAAAGGAATAGATTTACCAAAAGAAATAAACTATGACTGTCCATTCGGAAAAAGTGACCATACAATTATAGAGTTTGAGATTGAAGAACGTTCTCAAGAAGGAAGAGAAGAAAACCATAAGATAAACAGACGAAATTATGCAAAAGCAAACTATTCAGATTTAAGATTATTTTTCAATGGGATAGACTGGAGAGAGATGGATAGACTTGAAGACGTTCAACAAAAATATGATTATTTCTTAAAGACGTACAATAAAGGAATAGAAAAAAATGTGCCATATTACAAAGTAAGAGAAAAAGGAAATCAAGAGTGGTTTAATGCAAACTGTTATAAGGCGAAAAAGGAAAGGGATATAAAATGGAAGAAAGTTAAAAAAAAAAGGCAAACGCAAGAAAACAGGAATGAATATAAATTAGCTAGAAATGAATATGTCAGAAAAGAAATATGAAAAAGATATAGTAAACAAATGTAAGGAGGAACCTAAGTTATTTTATAGGTATATAAATGGAAAAATCAAACAAAAAGAAAGAATAATAAGGTTGAAAGAAAATAATGAAACCATTGAAGATCCAAAAGAGATGAGTGAAATACCAAACAAAAACTTCCAGAATGTATTCACAAGTGAAACAGAATTCAGACACACACAAGAAAGAAAAGAAAGCACAGAGTTGTGGGAAATCAAGGTAAGCAGACATGAAATAAAGGAGTTGTTAAAGAACCTAGAAGAAAGGAAAGCTATAGGACCAGACGGGGTGTCAGGCCATGTATTAAAAAAATGTCGAGAACAACTTATTAAACCAATTTGTGACATAATAGAGAGCTCAATGAAGCAAGGAAAAGTGCCAAATGAGTGGAAGAGAGCAGAAATAATACCAATATACAAAAGTGGTAACAAAGAGGAACCTTTGAACTATAGACCAGTGTCGCTGACCAGCATAATTTGCAAGGTCTGTGAGAAGATAATAAAAAAGCAATGGACTAGGTACTTAGAAAAAGAAAAGAGAATAACGGACAGACAATTTGGATTTAGAGAAGGAAAGTCATGTGCAACAAACCTATTGAGTTTCTACTCAAGGGTGATTGATATAATACAAGAAAGAGAAGGATGGGTGGACTGTATATATTTGGATCTAAAGAAAGCATTTGATAAGGTACCACATAAAAGGTTACTATGGAAACTTGAGAACATTGGAGGACTGAAAGGAAATATTTTAAACTGGATAGAGGATTACCTGAGAGGAAGAGAGATGAGAACAGTCATAAGGGACACAAAATCAGAGTGGAGGAAAGTCACGAGTGGGATACCACAAGGCTCTGTATTAGGACCACTGATGTTTATAATATATGTCAATGACTTACCGGAAGGACTGAGCAGCTACATAAGCCTTTTTGCTGATGATGCTAAACTGATAAGAAAAGTAAATAGTCAAGAGGATTGCAAAAAACTACAAGAAGATCTAAACAAGATCCAAGAGTGGAGTGAAAGATGGGAGATGGATTTCAATGCAAGCAAATGTCATGTGATGGAAATAGGAAAAAGCTCAAAGAGGCCTACATGGACATATAAAATGGGAAACAGCATTATAACAAGAGTAGATAAAGAGAAAGACTTGGGAATAGTAATGCAGGATAATCTATCTCCAGAGAAGCACATAAACAAGATATTTGGAGAAACATACAATATGTTAAGAAGTATAAGAGTGGCCTTTCACTATATGGATAAAGAAATGATGAAGAAGATTATCACTAGAATGATTAGACCAAAAATGGAATATGCTGCGATTGTATGGTCTCCACCTAAGAAAAAACATATAAAGAAAATAGAAAGAATACAACGAATTGCAACGAAAATGGTTCCAGAGTTAGAAGGGAGGACGTACGAGGAGAGGCTGGAAGAAATTAATTTGCCAACACTTGAGGAAAGAAGGGAAAGAGGTGACGTGATAGCAGTATACAAACTGTTAAATGGAATGGATAAAACAGATAAGAATATACTATCAAGGGAAGAAGCTGCTTACACAAGAGGCCACAAGAGGAAATTAAAAAAGGGAAAATGCTTGAATAACACAAAGAAATATAGCTTTCCACATAGAAGTATAGACGCATGGAACAGTTTGAAAGAAGAAGTTATTGAAGTGAATAGTGTGCACAAACTGAAAGAAAAATTGGATCAATGTAGATACGGAGACAGGACCACACGAGTCTAGCTCAGGCCCTGTATACTACAACTAGGTAAATACACACACACACCACACACACACCACACCACACACACACACACACACACACACACACACACACACACACACACACACACACACACACACACACACACACTGATTTACTAACGATGAATAATACAATGATTCAATGGGTAACTGAAATCACAAGATTTAGAGGCGAAGATAAATCATCAAGATTAGATCTTTAATTTACCAAAGGAATAAATCTAGAAAAAAATATTAATTATGAATGCCCCTTTGGAAGGAGTGACCATCTGGTCCTGGAAATTGAGATTAAGGGAGATATAAAAGACAAACAGGAGGAATCATACAGAAAAAAAGAAGAAACTATGCAAAAGTAAACTATACTGCAATGAAGAGGTTTTTCAATCAAATTGACTGGACGAAAATTAAAGAATTAAAGGACGTACAAGAGAAATATGATCTCTTCCTGATGATATACGAACAAGGTGTAGAGGAATATGTTCCATTTTATAAAGAAAAAGGTAAAAAAAGTGGTTTAACGGAAAACTGTGAAAGAGCTAAAAAGAAGAGATGAAGCATGGAGGAGAATGAAAATAAAACCAGTTTAGGAAAGAAAAGAAGAGTTTAAACTAGGAATGAATGAATATATAAGGGTAAGAAGAGAGGAAGAGAAGAGATATGAAAAAGATATATTTGACAAATGCAAGGAAGAACCAAAGTTGTTTTATAGATTTATTAATGGAAAAATTAAACATAAAGAAAATATATCTAGATTGAAGGAAGATAATGAAGTATATGAGGACCCGAAAGAAATGAGTGAAATGCTAAATAAGAATTTTCAGAAAGTATTTACAACTGAATCTGACTTTAAAAAGCCACAATGACAAATAAGGAAAAATGAGATGTGGGAAATCAGGATAAGTAAAAAAGAGATAGAAGAAATCATGAAGGAATAGATATTGAAGATATTGATAGATATTGAAGGAGTGCAGACAAGAAATAGCTGAACCAATTTATGATATGATTAAGTGTTGTTTTAAAACAGGAAAAATCCCTAAAGAATGGAAAGAGCTTATATAATGCCTATTTACAAGAATGGAAACAAAGAAGAACTACTTAATTATAGACCAGTGTCATTGACCAGCATAGTATGCAAGATGTGTGAGAAGGTCATCAAGAAACAATGGACTGAATACTTAGAAAGAGAAGGAATAAAAACAGATAGACAATTTGGATTCAGAACAGGAAGATCATGTGTCATAAATTGATTAAGTTTTTATTCAAGAGTAATAGATATAACGCAAGAGAGAGATGGATGGGCGGATTGCATATATTTAGACTTAAAAAAGCCATTCGATAAGGTTCCGCACAGGAGATTACTATGGAAGTTGGAACACATTGGAGGATTAAAAGGAACATTAAAGAACTGGATGAAAGACTACCTGAAAGGAAGGGAAATGAGAACAGTAGTAAAGTAGTAAAGGATGTAAAATCAAAATGAAGAGAAGTGAAAAGTGAAGTACCATAGGGATCAGTTTTGGCACCAATAATGTTTTTAGTATATGTAAATGACATAACAGAAGGAGTAAGCAGTTACATAAGTATGTTTGCAGATGATGCAAAATTAATAAGAAAGATAGGAAACCACAAGGATTGTGAGGAGCTACAGAATAAAATAAACAAGATATATGAATGGAGCAAGTCATGGGAAATTAAATTTAATGCAAAAGAAGGCCATGTATCGGAAATGGAAAAAGGGCAATGAGACCCTCATGGACGTATAAGTTAGTGGAAAATATTATATCAATATCAAAAGAAGAGAAAGATTTGGGAGTGGTAATACAGGGGCAACTTATCACCAGAGAAACATATAAATAGAATATTTGGTGACACTTTCATGATGCTAAGGAATATACGATGGCTTTTCATTTCCTAGATAAAGATATGATGAGAAAAAATATAACTACAGTGATCAGATCAAAACTGGAATATGCAGAAATAATTTGGTCCCTGCACAAGAAAAAGAATGTGTTGAAATTATAAAGAATACGGACAATTGCAACTAAGATGGTGCCAGAATTGGAAGAACTGGCATATGAGGAAAGATTAAAAGAAATGCACCTAACAACACTGAACAACCTGGAGGAAACAGATAGAAAAGACCTAATATTGAGAAGAAAAGGAGAGGCTAGAAATCTGAGGGGACACAAGAAAAAATTGCAAAAAGGAATTTGCTTGAAAGATACAGAAAAGTACAGTTTTCCCCAAAGAAGTGTAGATACTTGGAATGAACTGAAGGAATAGGTGATAATGGCAAAGAATGTACATCAACTGAAGGAAAAACTAGACAAATATAGATACTGAGACAGGACCGCACGAGTATAGCTCAGGCCCTGTATACCTGTGATTTGTGATCCCCTCCCCAGATGGGGACTCCTAGGCTGGGCGTGGTGAGGCCATTATAAAAAAAATAGTTGAAGGGTGTAAAAGTGTAAGGTGCCTGTAGTGTTATGTAAGTGGTAGTAGAAGTTGTTTTTAAAGGGCAGACTGCAGCTGCTCTCTTGTGTAAGTGAGACACTCAGGCAGGGGTCGGCAACCTCCGGCCCGCGTGCTAGTTCTGGCCCGCAGAGTCTGAACTCATGGGCCGTCACCCTGCTTGATATTTATATAACAATCCGGCCCGCACCAGCCTAGCCAACTAAATGAGTAAGTCTTGGCATGATCGCGGTGGGTAGCGCGGGGCAAATTTGCATGACTAAGATCTTTACCACAGAAGCACCACGGAAAATCATCATGTCTGCAATTGTTAAGAAGAGAAAAGTAAACCTCGAGTGTCGGGCCTTCAACCCTGGTTGGGAAAAGTACTTTTTCACTGAACGCTTTGGACAGGCCTATAGTCAGACTCACCCAAGAGTGTGGCTGGCGAGCGGAAACGTTCGGGAAATACCCTTTTACAGGTCTGCCACGTGTCTTTTAATCCGCATTGTAGAAATGTTTTAATGTAAGTAAAACCATGGCAGACATGATCAGGAAATATGCATACACGTTTATTCATAGTATTATAATGTATGAAGAAACAGTAAACTTATAATGGATAAGATATATATAAACATATAAAGAAACGTGGCATACATATTTTACAGTGTTGCTAATAAAAAGCAGTACCTATTAATGAATTTCCCTTTCGTTCTGGATAATGCATCTTATCACTCAAGAAAACTTCTCATATGACATATGATGTTGCCAGATACACGATTTGGGCCTGATAAATTTTTAAAATACGAAATTGATTAGAATTTGCGCGGCAAATCTCTACACGTGGCACCGCTGTAGGACGGTTATTCCCCACGACCGGAACACCCCAGCCACACTCTAAGGCGAGTCTGACTATAGTGCCTCATTTGCTTGAAGACTGTGGCTGTCCTCAAAGAATATAATGTGTGCCGCCTCTGGGAGTCACAGCACCAAGCATTGAGCTTTGCATCGATGTCTGCTGCCGAGAAGAAGGAGGCCATTGTCAAACTTTCAGGCATCCTGTAGAAAAGCACTTCACTCTTCCGTAAGCAGACTACTGAGGCTGACAAGTGACGCGCGCCAGCTATGAGGTTTCCCGCCTCCTTGCTCAGACGGGGACTTTATCAGGGAGTGCATCATGGTTGTGATAGATTCTCTCTGTCCTAAAAAGCGTTATTTCTTTGAAAGTATGAGCCTTTCACCCGGCACTGTTTGTCGTCACATTGAGGAGATGTCAGACAGCGTGAACGACTCGCTAAGACCTGTTGCTCCAATGTTGATGCCTTTTGTCTCGCTCTTAATGAGAGCACAGACATGAAGGACACAGCCCAGCTAGCGACTTTCCTTCGTGGAGTCACTGCTGCCTTTCAGGTTTATGAAGAGTTTCTCCAGCTTGTTCCATTGCACGGCACCACCACTGGGAAGACATCTTCAACGCCGTACTTCAGTGTGTGAAGTAACACTCCCTCGACCTGTCCCGTCTCGTGTGCACCCAGCTCGTCTGCTCACAGATATCACTACGCACCTAAATGACCTCAATGTGAAGCTGCAAGGCAAAAACTTTCTAGTCACACATGTATTCGCACATCACCTCCTTCGAGGTAAAGCTGCGCTTGTGGGAGGCTCAACTGGCTGTTGGTCAGTTCATGCATTTTCCTCGTATTGCGGCTTGTGCACCTGATGACGTGGACCTGAACACTTGTGTTGGTGTTGTCATCTCTTTGTGGGAGGAATTTGCCTCCCGTTTCACAGGTGTCAGGTCACTGGGTCTGGGCTTCAAGCTGTTCACCTTCCCCTTTGACTTCTCTGTGGACGAAGCTCCTGCCTCCCTGCAGATGGAGTTGGTGGAGCTTCAGCATAATGACGAACTGAAGGTAAAGTACCGTACCACTTCTCTACTGTCCTTCTTCCGTGACCTCGTCCTCCCTTCTAACAAATTTTCAAATTACATTGAGCATGTAAAACGCATCGTTGCCATGTTTGGCAGCACTTACTGTTGTGAACAACTCTTTTCAAAAATGAAATATACAAAGTCTTGCATTCGCTCCCAGCTAAGTGACCGCCACCTCAATGAGATTCTGCTCTTTTCTACCTCATCAATCGATTCAGACATTGAATCACTTCTCCATGGCAAACAGCATCAACCATCCCACTAATTTGTATATATCTTGATATAAACTGTTTTCTGCAGTCACTGATTTGCATGTTTTTCAATAAATTTATAGTAATCTAGTCACTGGTTTGCCTGCTTTTCTATAGTTTTTTGTATATTGTCAAACTGTTTTCTGCAGTCAATGATTTGCATGTTTTTCAATAGATTACTTGTAATCTAGTCACTGGTTTGCCTGCTTATCTATAATTCTTTTGTACCCTATCACTTTTGGGTTCTCTTCGGCACTCCGGCCCGCAGGTTACTCCTAGAAGCTTTCTCTGGCCCTCGCACTGAAAAGGTTGCCGACTCCTGCACTAAGGGAAAGGAAGAGAGAACACGGGGAATCACTAATCTGCAGCACCGCCTACATCCCCAGAGCATTTTCCTGGAGTATTCCACCGGGCGGCAGGTATCTACTGCCTACTCCATAAAGAACTGGAACGGGATGGATGGTGTTGTTGATGGGACTGTGTGGGGAGAAGAGTGAACGGTTGATTGACGCGGTGAAAGAGTTTTTTTTTTTATAGTGAAAATGTGGTATGCTAGGTGTAGGAATTAAGGCGTGTATTTAGAGTATGCACTTTTCGTCAGTGTGCTTTCTTTTTTTTCTTTCTTTTTTCCCCTCCCAGGAGCTGCCGATATAAAGGCTGACTTGTCACCTGTCACATCAAGATCAAATGGTTTCTTGATCAAGATCATAGTGAATAGGTCAGAAGATGAGAGCCTTGGAGTGAATGAGCTGCAGCAAGTATGTGAATATAAATACCTAGGGATATGGATGAGCACAAATGGATGTGAAAAGACTAAGAATGAAAAGATTAGTATGGTGAATCACTGGGTTGGCCGACTAAGGAGTGCAGCAAGAATAAGAGCGAGCAAATATTATGTATTTCGAGAAACATGGAAAAGTGTGGCTGTTCCGAGAGTTATGTATGGTATGGAAGTGATTGCATGGTATGAGAGTGAAATAGACAAGTTGGAAGTAGGGCAGAATAGAGTAGCAAGAATGGCACTGAATGCATCTGTAGAAGATTTGAGAGGTGACATGGGATTGAGTACTTTTAGGGAGAAACACATGAAGACAACTTTGAGATATAAAGTTAGGCTGGATCGAATAGAGAATACAAGAATAGCACGAAAGGTTTATTTGTGGAATGTAAGGAGCAGTAAATAGGAAAAGAAATGTATGAATATGGTAGACAGGAATGGCATGCTGGTTATGTGGGTGCATATATTATCTGAAGGGAGAGAAAAGGTGTGTGAATGGAAGGTGATGAACAGAAGTACAGAAGGGTTAGAGTGGGATGTGAGAAAGTGGAAAAGTGAGATAGACCGAACAGTGAAAGATGTGGGATTGATTAAGTGGAAGACTGAGATGGAACAAAAGAAGAATTTGGAATGGTACAGAGAGAAAGAGGCCCCAATGTATGTAAGGTGGTATGATGGAATCTTGGGTGGTGATCTTCTCTTCCGAGCTAGAGCACAGTGTATGGATGTGAATGCAAGGAACCACAGATGGTCAGAGTCCCGCAGCAAAGTATGCCAGATGTGTGGCATGGGAGAGGATGAGACGGTAGAGCATGTAGTACTGGAATGTGAGAAGTATTGTAAGGTTCCCCACTTTCACTATAGCTTTTTAGGTGTTAATTGATGTTAGGATAGCGAGCTACAGGCCGGCGTAGTGGGTAACTTTACTAAGATGTTAAAATTAAGGCGCTGAATTTTTCGAGGGAGCAACAAAACTGAGATGAGGTAGGACCAATCATAATTATAAACCAAAAAAGAAAAAAGATTTTTTTTTTTATTATTATTTATTATTTTTTTTACATTAAAAGGGCACTGGCCAAGGGAAAACAAAAACACGTCAAAAGAATTCCCGCTTGTCCCCAGACCCTGCAAAGAAGACAGTACGAGAAAACAAAGCAAGGGTTAGATTTTCAGTTAACATTAGAGGTGTCTTGACACTCCTCTTTTGAAAGAGTTTAAGTCACAGACAGATGGAAAAACATACAAAGGAAGAGAGTTCCAGAGTTTACCAGTGTAAGGCATGAAAGAGTGAAGATACTGGTTAACTCTTGCATTAGGTGGTGCAGTGGTCAGCGTTCGAATCCCCGATATCCGCTGACGACTTTTCAATATTTGATATCACAGCCGAGTGGCCAAAGACTACCCAAATTGCTGCCATACTGTCCTCAGACGGGACTTACAACGTTAATATGCATCTGAGGCTGTAACAGTAATAAGTCTCACACGTTCTCAACATATTCAAGAGAAAACTTAATCATTCGAGGCGTCACTATAAAAATTCTAAAAAACCTACACCAAATAACAGGCGAGGCAAGTCCATCTGTGCTTCCATATGCCTACTGGTGCCAACGGTTAATGATATAGAAAAAAAAAAAAAAAAAAAAAAAAATTAGGAAGATGGACAGAATAGGAATGAGAAGAAGTAGAAAGTCTTGTGCAGCGAGGCCTCGGGAGGGGGGGAGGCATGCAGTTAGCAAGTTCAGAAGAGCAGTCAGCATGAAAATAGCGGTAGAAGATAGATAAAGATGCAACATTGCGGCGGTGACTTAAAGAATCAAGACAGTAAGTTAGAGGAGGAGAGTTGATGAGACGATAAACTTTAGACTCCACCCTGTTTAATAAGGCTGTGTGAGTTGAACCCCCCCAGACATGAGAGCCATACTCCATACATGGGCGAATAAGGCCCCTGTACAGAGCAAGCAGCTGAGAGGGAGAGAAAAATGGACGCAGACGCCATAGAACACCTAATTTCTTGGAAGCTGATTTTGCAAGAGTAGAGATATGAAATTGACAGTTTAGATTTTTAGCAAAGGATAGACCGAGTGTGTTTAATGTGGAGGAGAGGGGAAGTTGAGTGTTATTGAAGAAGAGGGGATAGTTATCTGGAAGGTTATGTCGAGTAGATAGTTGTAGAAATTGAGTGTTTGAGGCATTGAACAGAACCAGGTTTGCTCTGCCCCAATCAGAAACTAGTGAAAGATCAGAAGTTAGACGTCCTATAGCATCTCGCCTTGAATCATTTAATTCTTGTTGGGTTGGGCGTCTGTTGTACGACGTTGAAAAATGTATGGTGGTGTCATCAACATAGAAGTGGATAGGGCATTGAGTCAGATTTAGGAGATCATCGATGAATAATAGAAAGAGAGTGGGTGATAGGACAGAATCCTGAGGAACACCACTGTTAATAATTTTAGGGGAAGAACAGTGACCGTCCACTACAGCAGCAATAGAACGGTCAGAAAGGAAACTGAAGATGAAGGTACAGAGAGAAGGATAGAATCCGTAGGAGGGTAGTTTAGAAACTAAAGATTTATCCCAGACTCTATCGAAGGCTTTCGATATGTCAAGGTTGACAGCAAAGGCTTCACCAAAGTCCCTAAAAGAGGATGACTAAGATTCAGTTAGGAAAGTAAGAAGATCACCAGTAGATTGGCCTTTACGGAAACCATACTGGCAATCAGAGAGAAGGTTGTGAGCTGATAGATGCCTCATTATCTTCTTGTTAAGGACAAACTCAAAGGCTTTAGAAAGGCAGGAAATCAAAGCTATAGGGCGGTAGTTAGAAGGATTGGAGCGGTCACCCTTTTTAGGGACAGGTTGAATGTGAGCAAACTTCCAGCAAGAAGGATAGGTAGAAGTAGAGAGACACAGACGAAAGAGTTTGACCAGGCAAGGAGCGAGTTCGGAAGCACAGTTTTTGAGAACAACAGGCGTGTCTCCATCCGGACCGTAAGCCTTCCGAGAATCAAGGCCAGAGAGGGCATGGAAAACGTCATAATGATGAATTTTAATTTTAGGGATGTAGTAGTCAGAGGGTGAAGGAGTAGGAGGAATATGCCCAGTATCATCCAAAGTAGAGTTGGTAGCAAAAGTTTGAGCGAAGAGTTCAGCTTTAGAGAAAGAAGAGACAGCTGTGGAGCCATCTGGTTGAAGTAAAGGAGGGAAAGATGAAGAAGTAAAATTGTTGAAAATACTATTGGCTAGATGCCAGAAATCACGAGAAAAGTTAGAATTGGAAAGATTTTGGCATTTTTTATTGAAAGACTTTTTAGTAAATTGGAGAATAGAGTTGACATGATTACAGACATAAATATATAGGGCATGAGTTTCAGCAGATGAATGGCTACGGTACCGTTTGTGAGCCGCCTCTCTATCATTGACAGCACGAGAACGAGCAGAGTTAAACCAGGGCTTTTTAGCTTTAGAATTAGAGAAAGTATGAGGAATGTATAACTCCTTGCCAGAGACAATCACCTCTGTTATGCGCTCGGCACAAAGAGAAGGATCTCTGACATGGAAGCAATAATCATCCCAGGGAAAATCAGAATAGTACTGCCTTAGGTCCTCCCACTTAGCAGAGTTGAAATGCCAGAAGCACCTTTGCTTAGGCGGGTCCTGAGGCTGCACTGGTGTGATAGAACTGGTAACGGAAATAAGATTGTGATTGGAGGAGCCCAACGGAGAGGAAATTTTAGCAGAGTAAGCTGAAGGGTTGGAAGTTAGGAAAAGATCAAGAATGTTGGGCGTGTCTCCACGGCGGTCAGGGATACGGATAGGGAACTTCACCAGCTACTCTAAGTCATGAAGGATAGCAAAGTTGAAGATTTGTTCACCTGGTTGGTCAGTGAAAGAAGATGAAAGCCAAAGCTGGTGGTGAACATTGAAATCCCCTAAAATGGAGATCTCAGCATAAGGAAAATGAGATAGGATGTACTCCACTTTGGAAGTCAAATAGTCAAAAAATTTTACATAGTCAGAGGAATTAGGTGAGAGATATACAGCACAGATGAATTTAGTTAGAGAGTGACATTGAAGTCTTAGCCAGATGGTAGAAAATTCTGAAGATTCAAGATTGTGGGCACGAGAGCAAGTAATGTCGTTACGCACATAAGCGCAACAGCCAGCTTTGGATTGAAAATGAGGACAGAGAAAGTAGGAGGGAACAGAGAAGGGTTTACTGTCAGTAGTCACAGACAACTGTGTTTCAGTTAGGAGAAGATGAGATATAGTGGAGGAGAAATTGATTTCCACAGATTGGAAATTAGATCTAAGGCCACAAATGTTGCAGAAATTGAGAGTAAAAGTATTAGAGGAAGTGTCAAGACACCCAAGGTCGTCATTAGAGGGACAGTCTGACCTGGGGACATTTGTGGTCCACTCCCCAGATGGGGGACTCCGAGGCTGAGCGTGGACTGGGTTTTCTAAATTTTTATTTGAAGAGAGTGTAAAAGTGTAAGGTGTAGTAATGTTATTTAAGTAGTAGTAGAAGTTGTCTTTAGAGGGCAGGCTGCAGCTGCTCTCTTGTGTAAATGAGACACTAAGGGAACCGGGAAGAGAGGACACGGGGAATCACTCAGTCTGCAGCACTGCCTACATCCTCCTGGAGTATTCCACCGGGTGGCAGGTGTCTACTGCTTACTCCTACAAACGTCGGGGCGAGTCACTCCTTCTTATTACACCTTTAGGTATGGGCTAAGTCAGCCTCCTCTGTCTCGTAACACCCCTACGGAAATCCTAACACATCCTAATCCCTAATACATCCTCTAGCTAATTTCACACAAAAAAGCACAGATTCGGGGGCCAGAGAGGTAGTCTTCCTCCCCATTATGAACCCTGAAACACAACACTCATGTAAGCATTTTGAACATAACTTTATCCATCCATACCACTATAACCTCAATATATATATATATATATATATATATATATAGTATATATATATATATATATATATATATATATATATATATATATATATGTTATATATATATATATATATATATATATATATATATATGATATATATATATATATATATATATATATATATCTATATATATATATATACACAAGATAATATGTAAAATGGGAAGCCACAAGGCACACTCGCCTCAAACAGAGGGTATTGACTGCTTCTACGGACAGGCAACTGTGAGGTGACCCTTGACTGAGAAACCTGGCTAACACTACTCTTCCCGTCTGACGCGTCCTCTAACTCGAGACCCCAACACTACCGCTCGGGCTCCTTGAATCATAATTGATCCAGAGAAAAGAACGCTTGTTTGCTCCTAAAGGGGTCATTAAAGTTACGTTCATTACATTATGACAGTGAAAGAATGGAAATGATGCATGTGATTCTGACAGAAATGGAACGTGAATTGAATGAAGTTACTGTTATTGAAAGAGCTGGAAGGGAATGGGTGGTGTTGTTGCTGGGACTGTATGGGGAGATGAGTATAAGGATGATTGACGCGGTGAAAGAGTTTTTGGAGAAAATGTGGTATACGAGATCTAGGAACTAAGGTGTATATTTAGAGAATGCACTTTTTTCTGTGTGCTTTCTCTTTTTTTCTTTTCCCCCCTCACAGGAGCTGCCGATACAAAGATCACTACTGGGTTGGACGGAGGGGAAAAAGTTTGGCGGTCTCCTTACACCCATGTCCCTTTCCACCCAGCAGTGAATGGGTACCTGATGTTAGCTAGGGGTTGTGACCTGCCTTCTGGGGTGGTGACCTGGCACCTGCCTCGGCGAAGTGTGCTGTTACAAAGGCTATACCTGCGATCTCCAACAACAGTATAGTATGGAGTATTTTTTTCTCCATGCTTGTTAATTTTGTTTATTTCGCAGAGGACAAAGAAACTTCCATAACGACAAAAAGAATATGTAGCGTTAGTCAGAGGATAATTCTTCAATTCATCTGCCCGTGATGAGATTAACAAAAGACAGCAAACAATAGTTGAAGCATTAGGAAGGGAGCTGCAGCTCAAGGAAATCAAGAACCATTGCCTATTAATAAACTCAATGAAGATGAAGAACAAATGAGTCGCGGGCAATAACTGGGACGGTCAATCAAAAATTGCATCTATTGGTCTGACAAGATAAGGTTTGGGTTTGTTTTAAACTTTACACGGACATATTAGCTATTACTTTCTTCTTAGGCGTTACGGGGAAAATAGACGACAAAGGAGTTGTTTGGGATTCTAATTTTAGATTCTTAATACTTTTAGAAAGCATAATGCATTACCTGATGTCTTGTTTGATAACATTTTCATCATGAATGATTGTGAGAGATGGTAGGTTTGTTGAGGCTGCCTCGCTATGCCGACAGGCTCTTGACAGACTTTTTATGTTCATATGTTATATTAATGTGGAGCTGTGACTCTCTAAAGTAAGCCCATCCGGGAAACACCGACAGTGGTGCTATGTTCTCAACAACTTTTACCTTATATCAGCCATGTGACTTACGGCGCCACAACGGAGTACTCAGGTGTCTTGCTACGTGGCCTAGTGTCATTAGTGATACAAACAATAAATTATCAAGACATTTCAGTAAGTGTTCATACCTAACTGTTTTTATATAATTCTATCTTGACAGGATTTAGATAAACTTGTTGTGTTCTTATTTTAATATATCTTTTTGTCTTTAAATTTGTGACTGGTTTTGACACATACGACTTACTCCAGTTATATATTCCACGGGTCTATCGTCCTGTCAGGAAAGCTGAATTTCCTCACATCTTTCTTCAGTCTTTCCTTGTATGATTCATTAGTTGAAGTTTAAGTGTGTTGCTCGACAGTCACAAGTGATACAAAGACAGTTGGTATGCTTCGGTAGTAGTACAAATTAATTGCGTGAACCCCACTCCCGCAGACTTTTGTTCAACATTGGAGATTTTGATGGTTTTAAATAAAGTGAAGATTCATTTATTGTGCATTTATTCATTATATTCCATGTTTTGCCTTCAGTCTTAAATTGGCTATTAGACAATACAAGGTGAAGAAAATATCATTGTGTTATTATTGTGTTGAACGGGTTTTAATATGACGGATACAGTATTGTGAAATGAGGTGAGACTTGGATATGCCAAGTCTAATATAAATTATAATACGTGTCTACACATAAATTATATGTTGCACGTTTTTGTAAGAGACTGCTTTTAAGACATATATAAATGCAAATTATGCAGACAATAAAGATTACTAAACATCATAGTTGTTTTCAGTTTCCCTTCTCAAAAGCCAACACAGAGCGCGAGACAACTCTCGCAGACTTGACAACACTGAAGGTTGTAAACACTTCAGTAGCAACCAGACTGTGAGCGGGAGAGGGTGTGCTGCTCCTTTCTATGTGTATATTGTTATGGCTTATAACTTTGGCCTTTTTCCTTGAATACCTAAGTCTATGCGTTGATGTTAAACTAGTGAATAAGAAACTAATGAAGTGGATCGTGGTCAAAGCGTTAAGTAAAAGTGGTGAGTGAATTACAAGGTGCATGTGGAAGAGCTCGACTCTGGTTATTTATTTATCTGTTCCACTGTGGTGGGTGTGCGTTGTGGTGGGCGTTGTGTGTGCCTCTACATGATGTCCTTTGGAGGATGATGAAATCGTCCAGTGAGGCAGGAAGAGAGCAATAAGGCCGCTGCAAGGTTGCACGAGGCGGGACCAGCTCAAGGGACTCAGGACTACACCACCAACACGTAAGTTTCTCGCAAGATTCCTATAGTATTTATTATCTGTTGACCTCGTCGGGGCTTGCCAGGTATGGTGAGGGCACGACAGTCATCCACGGGTATGGGCACATTCTTTAACCTATCTTCCATCTCCCTCCGTCCTAATTAAAAGTAAGATCCAAGGGCTGCCGTGGTAAAGGCAAAGGGCAAGGCCGCCTCCCTGCACTCATCACCGAAAGACAAACCATGCAGTTCTGTATGTGTGGTCTGGCTACCTGCCTCCACTTCATGGTGCTGAGGGAAGAACAAAGTTTGCATAAGGTCTGGCATGCAGCCTTATGTAAGCCCTAGGAAAGTGTGCAACCTTGTGGGAGTTAAGTTTACTTTCACCCACAGAACATTTTGGGTTTTCTAAGTTACTGAGCCAGCTTAACAAACACATCCTAGCATTGTTCAGTTTTCCTGAGAATTTCTAATTCAACTGTTCATCTAAAGAGGCTATAAAGTATTGTATTTGTTCATCCTTAATCTATATCATTGAAACCATATTAGTGAAACATTAGTTTGTCTCATTCTACTCACTACTGATATTCCTAAAAGCATGTGCTGTTACCATGTCTGATTTATAGACCTGTGGTTGCAGAAAATTTTAGTTGGGTGATTGTGATGAGTGACATGGGACATAATTAATCAATTACAACTGTAAGGTGTTTTGGGTAAATTAGTACTTTTAACCATTAATGAATTATATAGTCAAACGTAGGATTTTTTGGTGAATTTTTATGTGCTTGACACGAAAATCACTATGAGAACCTTCAAAGATGCTACCAAGCAATCTTGGTGGTAATGTGGGGTTTACGGCTCGGGGAAACAAAATTCAGACATTTACTACGGTAGTCCTATTGCCACATATAATCTCAAGTAACATAAGTATGATGAGAATTTCTAAATATAATATCACTTAGGAGAGGTTAGGTTAGGTTACTACATTAAGTTAAATTTGTTTAGAAATACTCACACACGAACGTCTAATAAAACAAATATAACTTTGTTGTTGCCGGAGGTTTGATTTTACACTGGAGGAGAGAAATAACTTATTTTTTATTTTGTGTTATTAGTTTCTGAATAGTTTAAGTGAGGTTCAAAATACTCAGAACATGTAGATTTACATTATAATCATAGGTAAATCTACATTATAGTCATGGGTAGATCTACATTAAAGGGATTTTGAAATCAGAGAAATCCATTAATGTTCGAAAGTACCAAAATACCATGTTTTTTATTTAAGAAAATTAAACTTTCAATTGTCGCACACAACAGGTTGAATTCCTTATGGAGTGGGAAAATAATGACATTGAAATTACAGGTGCTCCCTAGAATTTGAGACAAAAATTTACCTGAATTTCATACAATTGATACCGTTCTTGATTTAGTCAACAACAGATCACACACAATCCTGAGGGGAATTGTTACAAATAGTATAATACTTGTGATTAATACACGTTTATTATTAATGTAATACTTGTAGTAAACTAAGTTAATTTCAGTATTAATGAAATTGTGGTATGGCTACTCTCTGACCTTGCTGAGTGTGTAACTCTCCGCCTCCCACAACCATACTGCACAAGACTATCGTGATTCTGTTCACCGTATCAGTGCAAGAAGTTAACCAGTGTGTTCATATTGTCATTCCATTTAGAACATGTATTTACTGGTAAATTGAGGAACATTCTACTTTCCTCTTTTTTCAAAACAGAAGTATCAAAACACTTTGGGAATTCTCACCTGTAACTAAATTGAACGTGCTGTTTTTGAAATTTATGTTTTATCCAGTACTCTCTACTTCTTTTACATTGGGTATAGTACAGTATTGACAAAGTAAGAAATATCAAGCGAGTGTCTATTTGTCACAATTCCCAAGATTTCTGAAGGCAGACCATTTCACAGCTACTATAACAATATTGTTTGTACTTCATAAGTTGTGCTGTTGTAGCTAATGTAGCTATGTTAATATTACTTTATTTAATATATACAAACTTCCTAGAACTCATGGTGGAGATTTACCCCAACCCTATGTTGGCTAAGCTTACTTACATATTGGTGACTAAGGAGGCAAGGGAGCTAGTGCTCATAAAGGGTGCTTCTTCTCATGGTTGTACATAGTTGTACATAGTTGTTTTTAAATGCATGAACACTACTACTGTTGAATTACCTCCTCCGGAATGTATTAACAACAGCTTGAATTCCTTATGGAGTGGTCCAGTGGGGGGAATGTCTGAGGACACCAACTTCAGCTTGTTTGTGTCAGAGTTACCATAAACAAGTTATATGGAAGCAGTACAATGATGACAATAATTTATAGGTATTAAAATTGAGTCACCATTTGCGTTAGTTGATGTAATGACCTTTTAATGTTTTTCATTAAAAGAAATGGTATTACCATTAACTAGAACTATATTTGGTTATGACAGATTAGCATGAGTGGGCAGTGTGGAAGATGTGGTGTTTTCTAGTGCTGATCACTGGAATTATGTAGTCAGCGTGTGCGAGAAAGCCAGTGCTTGTCACAGTGCTGTAGTGGAAAGACACTATCCTCATGTTTCTATTTACATCTTTTATTCTTTACATATGTGTAGTAGTGTACTATCATCACTAGGCAGTGATCCATCCCATCAGATGATTGATGTAGTACCAGATAGATATAGTACATGCTCAGGAATCACATCTTTTGTGTGTAATGACTACATTAAGAAATTGCTCTTCTTAGTTTTTTTTAAAGGTACCTAATGTAACAAATCTTGTAAATGACACCCTGTAGCTCCTGTTCAAATGACAATGATTTCCTCTTTTGTAAAGTATCTTCATTTGTTCATTGAATGCAGTTTGGATGATGGATTCTGGATGCTCTTGACCATTATATTTTCTTATTACCTATTAAGATCTCTTGTGTTTGAAGGGGAACAGGGGGATGATGCCAGTTTTGGAATTGATGCATTTGATCCCACTCATGGAAGACATGGATGTAGCAGCTCTAGTTTGAGGCGAAATAAATGTAGTATTTTAATCCTTGATGCTTAGTTGATACTGGTCACAGTTTATTATTGTACAATGATCCACCAAACACTGTCTTTTTGCCTGTGAGGTACTTGACAAGGTGCAAAATGTTTAGTGTGCACTGGACATGTGTGCAAGGCTACCATATTTGACATTCAGTCAGTCCTGGCTTTACTACCTTTATTTGCCAGCATATGCTGATAAAACAAACTGTTCCTTAAAATTGTTGCTAAAATGGTTTCTGCACGTTTTCAGTAGCTACATGACAACCGTAGATCCTGGTATCTCAACCCATTTAGAAATATAACCTCTATCTCATCCATTTGTCTGTTGTTTCTGTTGTTGGATTCATTCTGGGTAGCTACTCCCCTCAAGGAGATGTCTATGACAGGAGTTGCCAGCTATTATAAAAAACATCTATTTTTAACTGTCTTAATCTTCTCTCTCAATTGCATATGTCATATTTTTGCTCACATATAGTACCTCCTAGAGCCACCTTCTGATTTGATTAATTTACCTTCTTAGGTGGATGTTTTTAGTTTACTAGCCCTGTTTGGTTTAATCATGTTCTTCCAGTGTTGCATGAAGCACACATCAGCTTCTTTAAAACCCATAATGAAAATCTGACAAGAAATTGAATGGTCATGTTATTTCCTCCCTGCTATGAATACCAGAGCTTAACAGTAAGGAAAACAAAGTTACTAGGATTTTATATAGATACTGTTGAAATTAGTTGAATTAAGTTGTGAAGGTGTTAAGTTTAGAAGTATAGAAGCATAAATTCTTCAAGTAATTTATGAAGCTATTGGGCTTCATAACACACATTCATGATCTTAGACAAGCTATCCACGCGTCCTTAAATTTATAGTCAATTTCTGTGTGAAAAATGTACTTGAAGAGTTGTTTGAATAGATAGTACTAATGATTGTCTCCAGGAACATGTGTGTGGTCTGTGCTGTGTGCACTCTGAAGCAATGACAGCTGTTAAAACTGTAGCTATTATTGTTTTTTATGGTGGTGGTAGCTTTTCATAGTTCACTAGTCATGAAACCAGTGTTGTGAACGGCATTTGATGTTTTGTAACCATTCACTCCCATAGAGAAAACTACCTATTTTTGTAGTGGGGTGCCCTAGATAACCATCCGCTAGTGCTATAATGAGCAGTCTTGCAGCACTGTGCCCTAGACCACTATATGATGCACCTTGCAGAAGAAGCTGCTGATGATAGTGTGACCTGTTAGGAAGCTTGCTGCCACCCACTGCATCACCTCAATAAGGAACTGTTTCTTGTCAAGGCATGACTCACTTGCATTCTTGTAAATACAGCTAAGATCTGAGTCCCTCTCTGATTTAATGTTGAAATGATAATGATAACAACAATAATAATAATGGTAATTGTACCTGATGATAATGATGATTATTATCTTTATTATAACTATAATTGTTATATTGTAAAATGGAAGGATAGGGTAAAGGAGTACATGCATGAAAGAGGTGCTGATAGAGGGGGATGGCTTGAACAAGGAAGGATGGAGTGTTTGGATAAGGAGAGGTGGAGGCTCCTCTGCCGTGGCCATCTCCTTGGAAGACGTTAGAAACTATAGATAAATGAATATTATGAATATTATTGTTTAGTGGCCCGTTGCTGCAGTGGTAGCACTTAGTTCACAACCAAGATATCCTGGGTTTGAATCCCTGGTCAGGTGGAGATAAAAATGTGTTTGTTTTCTTAAATGCTGTAGCCGTATTCACCTAGTAGGAAATAGGTACAGGAATAAGTAGAGGGGTTATGACCTTGCAATATCGGCAGGAGCGGAAGGTTGTTAATCCTACTCTCCTATATGTGTGATTAAGTAGCTATGTGTGTGTGTGTGTGTGTGTGTGTGTGTGTGTGTGTGTGTGTGTGTGTGTGTCTCGGGTGCATTCTCTAAGAGACCAGAAAGGTTTGTGCCACACTCTGAAGGGTAAAACGGATATGGTATATGAAGGATTTTTTTTTTATTATTATTATTATTATTATTATTATTATTATTATTATTATTATTATTATCATTATCATTATTATTATTATTATTATTATTATTATTATTGAACCCTTTGAAAAAAAGCGTCTTCCCTGGGCCTGCATGACTGTCACGAAGATTATTTAAGTAGGTACAGTACTTGCGTACTATAATATACTGCTGTCGTTAAGTTATCAAGTTATGGTTTCATGGTATTTTCTCACAATACAAAATGTAGGTAATGATGTAATGGGGTATCTGGAGGCCATGCTAAATACATTACTATAACCAACTACTCATCTACTCAGCTACCATCAGTGTTGCTGCACCAATGGGACTTTGTGCTGCTGTATACATAGTGTAGTTACTACCCATAACACATATTTGTACAGCACCCTGACACAAGAGGAAGGTTGGATTGACTTGTTGTGTCAATACAGCATCTCTTGTTGTTGTTTTGCATGTACACTGGTTCATGCCAGCTGGATTACATAAGTTTACAAAAACACATGGTACATGCTGCTCTTTTCTTTTATTTTAGATTGCTTATAGTGCAAAAGTTTGTAAACTTTCTCTAGCTGTGGTGATTATTATCAAATAGAAAATGAAACATGAAAAGTAAAGTAAAGGTGAACTAATTACTCTCTCCTTAAAAGTAGCTACATCACCAGAAATGTATGGAGACATCAGAGAAAATTTGTTGCACTGTTGTTAATCTTGCAGTGGTTACTGACTTGTACAATTAAGATTAACATGTTCATCCTCTCTAGTTTATGACTTAGTGGCTAACTAACTAGCTTATGTGCCTCTTGTAATAATGGAATATAGTGTTGATGCATTTCCTCCAAGTTCAGCGATATCTTTCTCAAGCAAAGGAAAATACACTAATATAACTGCTCCTTCACTTCTTCTTCTTCTTCTTCTTCTTCTTCTTCTGTTGTTCTGCTAATGTTTCATTTGATGAAGCACATCACCTATGTTCACATCAGCAAAATAGTGTTGGACATATTATAAGGAAACAATGTGCAGTTTCAGTATGCCGGGTGTGTGTTGTGCCTCGGTGAACACTCGGCTCTGTTGGACAGCAGATTTAAATATTTATGACCATATACTTATCATTTATCTGTTCACTTTAGAACATTTTCTAAGTTTTTTCTTAGATGCAACAGGGACTCTTCCATTTCCTCTAATCTACTGGTAATATTTTCTTCGGATTTCGGCCACGGATCGAGACCTCAATGGTACAACGTACAACTTTTACAGCCAACTATCACTGGATATCTCACTGTTGTGTTGTGTTGGGGAGGCGGTGGTACAGTGGTCTAGTGCTCGGGTGAGCGAGCCTAGGGTTCCAGGTTAGAATCCCCAATATTCGCTGACCACTTTTCATTCTTTGATATCACCGCTGAGTAGCCAAAGACTACCCAAATTGCTGCCATACTGTCCTCAGACGGGACTTACAACGTTATATGCATCTGAGGCTGTAGCAGCGATTAGCCTCGCACGTTCTCAACATATGCAAGAGAGAACGTAAACATATTTTTTTTTTATTTATTTATTTTTTTTTACATTAAAAGGGTACTGGCTAAGGGAAAACAAAAATAAGTATAAAAAAAAATCCCGCTTGTCGCTAGACCCTGTAAAGAGGACAGTAGGAGAATAGAAGCAAGGGGTGGAGATCCAGTTAACATTAGAGGTCTCTTGACACTCCTCTTTTGAAAGAGTTTAAGTCATAGGCAGGTGGAAAAACAGACAAAGGAAGAGAGTTTCAGAGTTTACCAGTGTAAGGGATGAAAGAGTGAAAATACTGGTTAACTCTTGCATTAAGAAGATGGACAGAATAAGGATGAGAAGAAGTAGAAAGTCTTGTGCAGCGAGGCCGCAGGAGGGGGGGAGGCATGCAAGTTCAGCAAGTTCAGAAGAGCAGTCAGCATGAAAATAGCGGTAGAAGATAGATAAAGAAGCAACATTGCGGCGGTGACTTAAAGAATCAAGACAGTCAGTTAGAGGAGGAGAGTTGATGAGGCGAAAAGCTTTAGACTCCACCCTGTTTAAAAGAGCTGTATGAGTTGAGCCCCCCCAGACATGTGAGCCATACTCCATACATGGGCGGATAAGGCCCCTGTACAGAGCAAGCAGCTGAGAAGGAGAGAAAAATGGACGCAGACGCCATAGGACACCTAACTTCTTGGAAGCTGATTTAGCAAGAGTAGAGATATGAAATATGAAATTTGAGGCATCACTATAAAAATCTGATAACCTTCATCAAATAACAGGCGAGGCAAGTCCATTTGTGCCTCCATAAGCCTACTGGCACCAACGGTTAATGATATATAAAAAAAAAGTTTTGGAAACTGATAAATTGATCTAAAGGGTAGCCATGAGAGGGTTGTGGCTGGGGGATTGAACCCTTTACAGTACACTAAATGTACTGATGTCTTACCAATCAGACCATAATGATCACCAAGGTACAAGTGGAGTTTGGTCGATGTTCACTGTCCCGTCACTACATCTATTCATATCATATATGTTATACAGTGCCTCAGTGGTGCAGTGGTTAGCATGTCTGACTACGAATCTGTTGGCCCGAGTTCGATCCCGGATGAAGGCAGTCGGCGCACAGCTCACCCAGCTGTTCATCCTTCCAAACGGATTGGTAGACAAATGGGTACCTGGGGAAACCTGGGGAAGGTAAACTGTGAAAAGTTGGATGTCATAGTGGCCCTGTGTCTCGGCATAACAGATTAACTTCCACCACAAGCTCAAAGGCCAATGTGACGTGAGATGAGAACCCGCACAGCTATAGTGTGTGCCACCACTTTAACCATTTTATCTTACATTATACTGAAATATATATTTGTACATATGGCAGGATGAAGAAAATTTTTTGATTAGTGGATTGAAGTTTGACAGTGACTATGGTGCACTGAATGCTGTTAATGTTTTTTTTTTCTTCTTCTCTACTAAAATGGGTTATCAGAAAATGCAGTTCAAATACCTATCAATCACTAGCTAATTCACGACTTGAGACTAATGTGATGGCTTAGTATCTCTCCACTTGTAGCAAGCTGTCCATCACTCTACATCCACCTTTGTTGTGGTGGTCATGAAATGGGTTGTGGTTATGATGAACCACACCTGAGTACTGTTGTTTGCCAGGTCACTTTGATATGTATTTCTGCCATTAGCAAGCTTTCTTTGTCTGTGTTAGGCTTGGATGGCTCAAAAGTGGAAGAAAACAACAAACATTAATAGCTTTTGAATGGTTAAAGGAACATTGAGTTTTATAAAGTGGGTGCAGTCCTGTAGACTTTTAAGGTTCTTTAGATGTGGAGGTTCAGATCTGAGACTTAGAATCAATGTTGGTAAAAAGTCGCTAAAATGCAACTCTAGAAAGTTGAATATAGGAGCATCCTTAATAGACTTAGTCGCCTTATTCTTGAGGCTGTGTATGTCATGCCATAGAAAACAGAAGTGACACAAAATCTAGCAGTTAGAGAGATAGTAAGAGAGGAAAACAGGTGAAGCAACATTGTGGTGTGTTATGAAAGGCTGGAGACAGACAGCTAGAGGATGTATTTGTTGAAGAGCTGAGTAAATGAGGTTCAAGTAGGGCACCAATAAGGAAGGTGTGGCTGAGAGGCTGCACCACTTGGCTCAGGTGCTACAGGGGTGAGGGTTAGGCATCAAGAGGACCTGAAGCATGTATATATGTTGTGTGTGTATGTATGTGTTCGTGTGTGTGTGTGGTGCAACATGAGGGCAGTGTTCTGGGTCCTCTCCTTCATGTGTTGGGTCCGCTGATGACACATTCATTGCTGCCTTGCATCATACTTGACTCTTCCCAAAGGGGTAATCATGCCACCCTAAGGGATAACATGTTCATGAATTGGCTTATTTGGAACACTTCAGGCTGGAGCTATTCCCCTTAAGGATGGGGACGTAACAGGTATTTTTGTTAGGCACATCTTTATAATCCTAAGTGTGAGGATAATAGTTGTATGTCTGTCTGTCTCTATTGGGTTGACGTATAAAAAAAAACCAAATTACATGGACAGCTAATCGTTCATGTTCAAATCAAAATGCATCGTCTCAATACCTATTTTTTTTTTTTGTGAATATTATCTTGTTGGAACTATACAATTACCTGTTTTGTATTGACATGATCAAATAGTGAATCCTGTTTAAAGAGGGGAACAATTAATGAGGTATTAGTTTTCTGTGCTGTAGAGATGGAATGCCTAGTAGTGTTATTCCCATTATGAAACAGAGGATGTGTTGCTTGGTGGTGCTCATCCGAGTAGAGGACGGATAAAGAGAGAGAGGGAGAGGCTGTGTTACTGAGAAGGAAGTGCTCAGTCTGTCACCATCACTTAACTTATCTATTTATATGTGATGTATCTATTATTGTATATATGTCAATGATGATTTATAAATAGAGGGTGACGGGATGGGGTATATTAGTGTATTAATGCTGCAGAATGTGTACAAAATAAGGGGAGCTGTGTTGCTAGTCTAGAAGATTGAGTTAGGTTAGGTTAGGTTACCACAGTGGATCAAGTAATACTACATACTTACAGCCTCAGTGCAACAAAGTGTGTGTGTGTGTGTGTGTGTGTGTGTGTGTGTGTGTGTGTCTGTGTGTGCGTGTGTGTGTCTGTGTGTGTGTGTGTGTTGATGTGTTACCTTCATGCAGGATATCCAGCCACTGTCACAAGGATTAGGGTGAGGGACAGGATGAGGCTGCATGTGTTAGAGGCTTGACAATACCTCCAGCAGACCAAGAAAGAAAGAGACCGAGAGAAAGGGTCGTAGTGGGGAGATGAGTCACAGGAACTGAGTCAGGGGATGTGAAGGATCTTCCAGAGGTGACTGAGTGCCTGGCAGAGGTGGTGATGGAGGTGGTGGTGGTGGTGGTGGTGGTGGTGGTGGTGGATGCAGATAAGTGGAGTGTTGTGGCTTATGGTGTGTGTTTGAGTAATTTATTGTGCTTGTTTTTCTTTACTATTGTAGGTGTGTAAAGTTTAAGGTCTTATTCTCTCATTCCTTTGTATATATCACAGGTAGTAGTTGGTGAATTTCCTCTCCTTATAAATATAGTAAATGATAGATAAAAAAAACTATAGCTACTATAGAATTACCACTTTAGTAATGCAATGTTGTCCTGTTGCTTCTAGTATATTGCTGTGGATCATTAATTTTGGTGTTTATAAAGTTCTAAGATTTATTTATCTATACGTATTTGTTTACTTACCAGTTTGCTCATATGTAGTAAATATTTATGTGTTGTTCTTTACCGGTCTCTGTGCAGTGTCCTAATTCAGAAGTCTTCTCGTATAGATACATATGTGATGGGTTCTGTATTTTTGACCATTCGTACATCAGATTTCTTGACCGAGCAAAGAAAGGGATGGAAGAGCACACATCCTTTCATCGCTGTGTATGTGTGTAGCGACTCGTGTGCATTGAAGAATTTATACGCTGAAACTAACTGGGGCAACTTTTCTGCTTCTGCTTTCTGTGTGGTATTTTGGCATTGTTTTAGCAGTCACAGCAGGGTTCATCTTCCTCTTTATTGGGTTTGAGCTTAGCTGATTATTCCTGAGATGGCCAGCAGCTACATAGATATTTAGCTAATGGAGTTATTGAATAAATGGGTGAATTCCAGATAATTTCAGATAAAGTGTATTAGTACAGTTTGTGTCATATCATATTTGTGGGATAATGAAAACAAAGAATAAAGAAAATGTAATCATATAGGTCTAGTTCATGGTCTGGTGACTGTGTGTGTGTGTGTGTGTGTGTGTGTGTGTGTGTGTGTGTGTGTGTGTGTGTGTTTAGTGGAACTGGCTATTTGTAGAGTTGAATACAAGAGCCTACATGTCCTCCTCAGTAAAGTTGTTTAAGTGTGTGTCAACAGTGACTTCATTGTGGAAGATAATGAGACACCAAGAAGCTCAATGAGTAAATGTGTCCAGGTGCAGGAATGAATAGAATCCTTTACCGTGTTGAAGGCAAGGTGTTGGCAGTAATAGTCAGTTTGAAGGTCACTATGACATTTGTTGTGGTACAGTGTGGTGTGAGGATTTGTTTTTCCGACATATTACTACATTGTTTTACAGTTTCTAGTGCACTGAAATATTTGTTTCTGGTTTTGTATAGCTAGATTTTTTTTCAGTTAAACTTTTGTTGGCCTATAATTTTTTTTATAGTTTATTTATTTATTTATTCATTCATTCATTCATTGTGTGTAGCATAGTTACATTACTAGGTGGGAAAAAACACCACCTGCTGTTTTGTCATGTTTTATTCAAATTATATTGGCAACACTACTTCTGCGTGTGTGTGTGTGTGTGTGTGTGTGTGTGTGTGTGTGTGTGTGTGTGTGTGCTCCCATCCACTTTGCCTCAAACACCCTGAGTGTCGGGAGCAGTCAGAGTGTGAAACAGGAAGCCGCCCATAGGGGTAATAGTAGTAGTAGTAGTAGTAGTAATAGTAGTAGTAATAGTAGTAGTAGTAGTAGTAATAGTAGTAGTAATAGTAGTAGTAGTAGTAGTAGTAATAGTAGTAGTAATAGTAGTAGTAGTAGTAATAGTAGTAGTAATAGTAGTAGTAATAGTAGTAGTAGTAGTATGAGAGGGAAAAGAAACAATTGCCAATCTGTGCACCAAGTACTGAGTGTTATCGAGGGATACCGCGTTGTGGCGAGATAAACTGTGATAGCAGTGATGATTTACGAAGGAGGAGGGTGGTGCTGTGGCGTGTGTTATATCATGCCCTCTGTATTGTTATATGTATGGCTTGACGTAGCCAGATGGGGGAGGGAGCAGTGATATAAGGGAGGTATAGTGGGAAGACAGGCCAGGACGCGGCTTACAAGGTACCGGGTATAAGATGGCAGGTGGAGGCAGAAGTGTGTCCTTGTATGGTTATTGAAGTGACAGCCCAAAGGTGTGCCCAGTATAAGTACTTAGTAATTCATGGGATTAGTATATTGTTTATGGTGCTATTGGTGGTGTTAATGATAGGCTTTGTTACAGAATAGTAATTTTGTGAGTATTAAGGCATCGTCGGCTGGATTCTAATCAATAGTTTATGAATATCTACCCTCCACGTATCTTTAATATGATATAAGAATCAATGTGTGCTCTGTGCTGTATATAGAATGACTCGTTGTTTGGCGAAGCTTCAAACTCCTTATCTGTTTACCTGAAGCAAACAGTGAGGGCGGGCGTGGGCGGCCAGGTGAAGTTAACCCCCGCATTGCAGACAAGCCTCAGACGACACACCTGGGCGGGGTCGGCGGCCAGGTGTGAGGCGGCGGGAGTAGGGGGGTGCTACACGTGTATGTCTGGGATCCACAAGGGCCTCCACATCTATAAGTTATGCTGACATTGGGACCAGAAGTGGACGCAGAAGGCAAAGAGAGGGAAACGGAAAATAAAACTGATGGGGAAAAATTTAATCTAGCTATACCTTTTAGCTTGATTGGGAGGCAGGCGAGGCCCCAAGGTCAGCTGGGAGGCGTGGGGTGGGCCGGATGGGGTGGATTTGGGTGGGGCTCCTCGGGACTGGTGACTCACGCCCGTATTGTAGTGCACGTGCGTCACACCTGCTGGATAATTGAGCGAAAAAGTTACTCTAAGGAAAGTGGAGCGTTGTGAACCCGTGCCACCACCCCCTCCTTGCCGCTGTGTGTCGTGGTGTCGTGGGGCTTTGCAAGGAACGTAAGGAAGCTGCAAAAGGCCGGATAACCTATTCAAGGCTGCTCCCATACACCTGGGACTAACCGTCTATCATCATCTTCATCCTCCATAAGTTATATAACGTGCTCTTTAAACTATCTATTGTGCTAAGGAAGGGGTGCTAAGGGTCTACTCGTGTGTTTAAGTGTCATTTTTCCTCCCTTGAAGTGTTATTTATATGCTCGTATGTCGTCATTTGTTTTTTTACTGTTACATTCTGGCGCTCATACACACACACACCACACACACACACACACCACACACACACACACACACACACACACACACACACACACACACACACACACACACACACACATATATATATATATATATATATATATATATATATATATATATGTATATATTATTTTTCATTTTTTCATGGAAGGAGTTGATTACTATAATAGTTGTTATTATCACTTGAAAAGTCATTAAGAATATTAAAACAGTTGTGTGCTTCATATTTAGTATGACGTGTGTGTGTGTGTGTGTGTGGTGTGTGTGTGTGTGTGTGTGTGTCCTGTTAATAAGAACATAACTACTTCTATTTGTCCCGTGAGTAAACTAACACCTGCTGGGGTCACTTGTACTATACATAATACATAGTTGGGTCTTGATCACCCTGTCAAGCCCATTGTGCCAGCCCAGCCGTGCCTTGTTTGGTTAAGTATTCCCTCGAAACTGTGTGTATGTGTGTTGAGTAAGGACGCAAGGGTGTGATGGATGGAGCACACACACACACACACACACACACACACACACACACACACACACACACACACACACACACACACACACACAGAGAGAGAGAGAGAGAGAGAGAGAGAGAGAGAGAGAGAGAGAGAGAGAGAGAGAGAGAGAGAGAGAGAGAGAGAATATTCCTCCAAGATTAAAAAAAAAAATGGATACGAAAAGACTGTTGTGTAATCATCATCATTTAAAAACATTCATTACTCACTCCAATCAGTTTTCCAAAGGATATAGTGTCGCTTCGTGCTCCATCTGCGGTGCCTTTCATCCACCATTCACCTGTAATTACCTGCCACAAGTAGCTGCCTGGAGTGTCAGCAGTGTTGTGTAGTAGTGTGGCAGCAAGACTTGACAGGTGTGGTTATCAGTCGTGTGGTCCGGGGCGCGTATAGGTAATGACTGCAGAATGGTTCACAATAGTAGGCTGGTTGGTCTCTTAGACTTAGAGGACAGCAAACACTAGTCTATGTTGAAGAATTGTAGAGGAAAGTAGTTCTCTGTAGATTGGAGACGAGACAACAGTGGCCTTTGAAAGTAGAAGAAAGAAAGAAAGAACTTGTTAGAGTTGATAATTAATGTCTTATGTCGTTGTATCTACTGGTGCTCTGATAATTGCACTTTAGTCCCCTTATGTAACCACGTATTGTTAGCAAATATACCTAACCCGACACTCGACCTGTTAGCAAAATTTCCCTCGTTGGCTACACTTTTTCCGTAGGGCAAGGAGGAGGAAGACCAAGCCAACTTAAGGATTCCAGACTATCTTTCCTTTGGTTTCAAGTTTTCAATCCATACCAAACTTATGTCCTTGCGTTCAAAGGGGGATGGAAGTATACTGAATGTGGCGGTGTGGTGAGGTGAGGTGGTGATACTAACAGTTTGTAGATGCGAAAAGAAACGTTGCCTTCTCGCTTCAGAACTCACACCAAGTAATTGTATAGTTCGTCAGCAGACTATTGTTCACCTCATTACCTTTAGAGATGTTACAGTTAGGTTCTTATCTGTAACATACACACCTACCTACACATCCTGATCCAGTTATTTCGTCGCAGTCACATATCTACGTACACTAACGATGTGTGTACGTAAGGGACCAACCCCTACCTACATGGAGCTGATGTGCATTACTTATTCATTCATGTATTCCTTCATCTTGGACTCAAACATACTCGATATCCAACACACAGATGGTAAGCAGGCGGTCCTTGGCTTTCTTTTCTTACATGTTCTAAGAAAGAAAACGCGATGCGGCATCCACACAGTTCCTTAATTAAGTCATCCTTTCTCATCCTTCCGTACCACATCCTCATCCTTGGCCGTGCTGGGAGAGGTGGTAGGAGGGCTAAGGTCACTGCCACGTCATGCACGCCCTTACCTCCTTTACAGCCTAGCGTGAGAGTGAGTGGTGTTCCCCGTTGTACTGAAAGACCTCGACGTTTGGGGTTCCCGAAGAGACGACAACATTGCCGCTACGAAGAGTGATTCAGACACGTGAAGGTTTATCAGTGTGGTTTGTCAGGCTTACCTTTGGGTGTCAGCTATCGTTTGTGATTGGGATTAGGTAGAAAACTGTTGTCGTGTTGCTCGATTCTATACTCCTGCAGCAGCCACGATGTGTAATGTTTGTTGGTCACAGTTGTGGTTAGGTCAAGGTAATGTGTGTTTAAATGTGGTGAACGTGTTATTATCGAGTTTCGTGGATCTCAGTGTGACCGGTATTATCTCTCTCTCTCTCTCTCTCTCTCTCTCTCTCTCTCTCTCTCTCTCTCTCTCTCTCTCTCTCTCTCTCTCTCTCTCTCTCTCTCTCTCTCTCTCTCTCTCTCACACACACACACACGATATAAGACCCTGCAGCGTGTCTCCTCGAAAGAAAGAAGAACCGGGCAAGAATTTTTCGTGCCAAAAAATCACGCTTACTTTGGTCTTGGAGGTGGCGTGATGCTTCCTCTTAACAGGTCTTAGTCCCTAGTTTGGCGTGCGTCCAGCCACAACCACGAGGCAACAACGTGGATCACCCCGCAACAAGTGCCAAAGTTCCCTGCACCTCCAGGCACTTGATGGGGAACGCAGCACACGGGTGGAACGCAGGTGTAGATGCTTAGTTAGGTGGAGTATCATAAGGTTTTAGTGTTGTGGTGTGCAGGAAAGGGACAGTTAGGCAGGTGGTGTACTATAACTTCTTTTAATATGTGGAGGCGGACAGGTGTATTAACGAATAAGCTACCTTGCATACTTTTTTTATTTATTTATTTATTATTATTATTTTTTTTTTTTATTTATTTATTTATTTTTATTATTATTATTATTTATGGAGTGAGGGACAGGTTTCTGATAGGTAGCGTGTATTATTTCCAGAACTTTTTTTTTTTCATGATTGAGAATAGCCAAGGAGAGAGAGAGAAAAAAAAAGAAAATAACTTAAGTGCCGTTTCCTCCCAAAACAAGAAATCAGCGGGAGGGTTCCATGAAAGAGTAAGATCAATTAAGTTCCTGAGGCATTCCTGCGACATTCCTCTCCAGCATGAGTTCAAGGTGTAGGAAGATGAGAGAAGACAGTCAGTGGTAAGGCGTTGAGACACACACACACACACACACACACACACACACACACACACACACACACACACACACACACACACACACACACACACACACACACACGGGTGGCTAAACAAACAACATTTATTCTATGATGGCAAAACGAGCTGGCATGTGGCCTAGCAAGGATACTGTGTGTGTGTGTGTGTGTGTTGCTGCTTATTCTTCCCATAACGGCTGCGAGATTATGTGTATGTATGTAGTACGTTTGTGTATGTACAGTGGAAACTGATAGGAATTTCACGGCGGCCGAACAACAAAGGATGTTGCCGATGTGTGTAAAGTGGGCACTCAGCATGTCCCAACACACACACACACACACACACACACACACACACACACACACACACACACACACACACACACACACACACACACACACCTGAATAATGGTGTAGATAAGGTAGATCCCAGGCTTCAAATGAACGTGAGGTAATCCAGCCCGGTGTTCTTGTAGTTATGCCGCAGTACCACCACCACAGAATATTGAAACAGGTTCATGCTGGTATCAATAAAATCATCCTGTAAAAAGTATTATATAAAGATTGTTTTAGTATAATTTACTCATACCTATACATATTAACATTTGAGTTTAAGGTATTTTTTCATAGACATTTGTTTCCTTGTCATAAAAAATGTAAAATTAAGGTGAAATATTACTTACGTAGGTTTAGGTTTGAGAGGGGATGTTCGGTTGACCTTGAGCTGAAAAAACTTTAAAAACCACTGCTGTAATTCTTTCCTTCACAACCCCACGCCCTGCCGTCCACCTTCTCCTTCCCTTGCCTCCATTGCCCCCATCTCTCTTATCCCTCTACGCGCGCGGATGGTATGAAAGGAAGAGAATGGAAAGGAGTGAGTTAAGTAGTGAAATTATAAAAGGGAAAGAGTAAATGATTTATCTAATACTGTCACGTGTGTTATGTGTACGTTGGAAGTAGTGTGTGTTTTGTTAATTGTGTTGTTGCGTAGAAAGGTGTGCGATACTGTTTGGGGTGGTATGATAAGTGCAGATTATGGCGGTGACGTTAATGGTGATAGTAGTAGTTGTTGTTATATAATGGTCACAATTATGCCATTGTTGGAAGGTTAATGAGGACCCACGAATAATGTCACACACGAGTTTGAAGGTCACGAATAAGTACTTTACTAAATGAGGTAATACAATGCATAAACACTGAATAAGTAAAGGTGTAACTAGACACTTGAATGGGAACAGAGTGCAGGCAGGGGTATGAGGGCATGTGGTGGTGCACTGAGAGGCAGGGCAGCAGGCAGGTGTGTAGGGCAGCGGGGAAACACCTACCTTTTCCCTTCCTTCCATCTGCCTCACATCTACTTTCCTCCACTATCTTTCCTGCCAACATACCTCTTTGCCTTCCTCCTCCTCCTCCTCCTCCTCCTCCTCCTCCTCCTCCTCCTCCTCCTCCTCCTCTCCTCCTCTCCTCCTCTCCTCCTTGCCTTCTTCCTCCTCCTCCTCCTGAAGATGTTTCACAACTTTGACAACATCGATCACAAGAATCTCTTGAGTTCATAACTACCATGACGATGCAAAGTCCTGCCATGCCTGTGGACCACAACGCTGCAACACAGGGATCACTGCAAGTTTGCATCAAGCTGCGTTGTCCCCAGTGGAACAAATATCCATGAGTGGTTGTGCGTGTAACATGATCAATTCATTGTTATTTTTGTTGGATATATATATATATATATATATATATATATATATATATATATATATATATATATATATATATATATATATATATAACTTAAAACAATCAGGAAAGGAGTTGTAGTGTGAGTTAATTATTCATGTTTATTTATATGTGATATTGCCATCAGTGTGTTCGCCCATTTACATTTTTCGTTCTTCAAAGGCAGTTAGTTAGTTGTTCCATAGTGTAATATACGTGGTTCTTAGTTCCCGCAAAGGTGCTTGATTGTCCCCTCCATCTTCGTTACAGCTTCACCACTCGTCAGTGTTATCACCATTAATCTTGCTTCTCGGCCAGGGACGGTAGCTTGCTCCTCGCCAAATACTTGCATGTGAATCCTTGCCTCCTTGCTGGAACGTAATGGTTCTGCTCTTAAGCTCGCCTCTCCACAGGAACTTCGTCATGGTTCCGCTCTACATCGTCATTTATAGAATTCTTTGTTTCTCCACAGGAGTGTGAAATTACTTTCCTTGCCTCGTCCTACTTTTTATTTCCCTTCCTCGCCGTTTCCTCAATGTATTGTTTGCTTGACCATTGTTCTTCTGCATCTGGTTAATTCATTGATTGTATTGGTTTATTAATTCATTAGCTCATAACGCATACAGTGATTTATTTGTTAGGCAGTATAGTGCCAAAAGTACAGGTACTTCCCTTCCTCAATCCTACAGATCAGTTGTATTATTGTGTTTTTGCCGGCAGTGGTGGTGGGTGGGATGGGTGGGGAGGAGCCTTCTTACTTGTCTGTCTTGTCCTCACATTGGATGTAAAGATGTGGAGTGTAGAACAGTGCCCCTCAACCACACTATACGCCTGTAGCCTTATGTTACCTGTTCGTCCTGTTCCTGGGCCCCTGTGTTGTTCCTCCTTGCCTTGCTGTGGGGTAGCCTCTTCTCATAGTCTTTGTATACTTATAGAATTAAGGTGTTCAGCAGACACACGCGTTATACACCAACAACTCTCCTGATATATGTTCTTTCTATGTAATTTTCCTCCTCCTCCTTTATTATCGCCGTACTCAACACCTCCTTTCATCCCTCTCCCTCTTCCATCATCGCGTCTCTTTCCCCTCCTCCATTCCTCAACCTTCCCCCTCCCCCTCCCCCTCCATTCCCCCCCTTCCTGTCTCCCACTACAGTACTCGTTATCTCTTCTGTACTTTTCCAGGAACCAGTTGACCGGTACTGCCTTGAGCCGTGTTGGTGTGTGTGTGTGTGTGTGTGTGTGTGTGTGTGTGTGTGTGTGTGTGTGTGTGTGTGTGTGTGTGTGTGTGTGTGTGCTCCAAAGAGTGGACTTATACACACACAGATGCAGATATACATACACATGCTCACACGCATTTCCTAACCTCATATATTAGAACACACACACACACACACACACACACACACACACACACACATACACACACACACACACACACACACACACACACACACACACACACACACACACACACACACACATATACACACACACACACACATACACACACACATACACACACACACATACACACACACACACACACACACACAGACACACACACACACACACACACACACACACACACACACACACACACACACACACACACACACACACACACTTGACCTTTTCAGCAGATGTGAATGACTTGCTGAAAGGCTCCTCTTGATTAACATTACTATTGTTATTTTTATTATTATTACTATTATTATTATTATTATTATTATTATTATTATTATTATTATTATTATTGTTGTTGGTGTTGATTTTGTTGTTATTATTATTATTAACTACTTGTTTCCAGCTTTCTATTATTTTGTCTTAGTTTTTATCACAATTTGATCTACTACTACTACTACTAAAACTACTACTACTACTACTACTACTACTACTACTACTATTAAAATGCCTGTTTTATGTCCCACAGAGAGAGAGAGAGAGAGAGAGAGAGAGAGAGAGAGAGAGAGAGAGAGAGAGAGAGAGAGAGAGAGAGAGAGAGAGAGAGAGAGAGAGACAGACACTAACTTACCTAACTAAGCCTTTGATGTGTTCTTTCAGGTCTGTTGCGCGTGGTTGAACAGCAGGAAGCAGTGGACAACACGGGCAGAAGGCGGTGACGGGGGAGTGACTCGTGCAAAGAGAGCGAGAGTGCGGGAGTGTATCTGGCCGTGAGCTGAAGTGCGTGTGTCAGTGTTCGTGTGTGCGTGTGTGTGTGTACGTCAGTTTGCAGTGATCAAGAACCCACCACCACCACCACCACTGCTTCTATTACTGTAACACTAGTAGAAGTAGTACCAGAAGGGTCATGATGCACAGCGGACGCCCCCAGAGGACCCGGGAGCCCCACCGCCACCAGCACCGCCGCCCGTGCCCGCCCTCCTGAAGGCACACCAACCCACCCGCCATGATGGGTTTGTGGGCGGCAGCGGTGGCGGCGGCTGTGGGCTGTCTCGGTCACGCCCTAGCCATGCCCATGCCTCAGGAAGGTAAGCAACCCACACCCACACATTCACACCCATTCACACCATTCCACCCACTTACATCTTACTTACTCAGGATCTTATTTACCTTTCTCCTCCTCCTACCGAGCTACCAATGTACTGAAGTAGTAAAAATTGCAAATGAACTTGTTAGCTTCATTGGCGGAACTTTCAATTTCAAAGCAGAGAAAAGTGATACTTACATTATATAACTCACTCGTACGTCCCCATTTATAGTACTGTGTACAATTTTGGTCTCCTTACTTCAAGAAAATTTTCGAAAAACTAGAGAAAATACAACATAGAGTAACCAAAATTATACAAAGTCTACGTAACAAACCATACAAGGAACTCCTTAAAAAAACTACATTTATTTCCCCTAACAAAATACAGGCTAAGAGGAGACGATTACACTTTTGAAAACCTTCAAAGGATTCACTAACGTATACAACGGCTTCAAAATAAGTGAGAAACGCTTTGAAAATAACGAAACCAATTACTTTTCTTTAATTGTGTTGCCAATACTTGGAATGGACAACCCTCGAACGTCGTCAACTCACATACCGTCGAAACTTTTAACAAACGGAATGGACCCGAACTTTCCAAGGTTAGCCATGAAAAAGACTTAGTGGTAACCATTAGTACAGTCCTCAAACCCAGTAAACATTGTTCAGACGTTGTTATGACAGCCAACAAACGAGTCGGCTTCACCGGAACAACTTTCAAGTACAAATCTGAAAAGGTTATCCTTACACTGTTTAATGCACTTGTACGCCCTCATCTCAACTATTGCATTCAGTTCTGGTCACCATAATAAACAAAAAAAATATTGATAAGCTGGAAATAATACAATAACAGTTACTAGAATTATCCCTTACTGGGAACGACTAAAGGAGCTGAACTTATTAAGTTTATTCAAACGTAGGCTACAAGGGGACCTGATAGAAGTGTTCAAAATTTTCCGTGGCTTTCACAATGTTTGTATAAACAATTATCTAATTTCCAATTTCACAAGCACCACTCGTAACAATAAATTGGAGATCATTGGTAAACGATTTCGATCGAAACAGTTTTTCTTTAATAAATTCGCTAATATTTGGAATTCTCTACTACACAAATAGTTAACAGTAATACATTTAGGAGAAGACTCGATAAGCACTTATCATCAGTTCCCAAAATTGAGTATTTCATTCCTGCATAAAAACATTACACTTATTTTTTCAGTAATGATGGTGGTAGTGGACGTTGATAGTTTTTTTGTTCATAATACGTGGTATCGCTTCCTCCTTCGGCCAGCTTCGGCTGGAGGGAGGTGGGGGAAAAGCCTTCCACTTTGCTGTCCTTTTGTCTCTAACATGTAAATACAATAGCCACACTGACAGCCTCGTTAGATCCATTAGGACTGTTGCCGTCTTCTTTTTTTCTTTCATTTGTACTCCTCCTCCTGCTCCTCCTGGAACCTTCTTATGTACATATCTTTTAATAAGTTATATATTAATGCAATCAAGCAGTCTAGTAAGAACCTGAAAGTCCTTTGTGGTTTGTGTAATCCTTTGTAATCTTTTGTAATCCTTCTTCTCCTCCGTTCATAATGCCGCAAGAAGTCCTTTCCTCACGCGCCTCATTTTGCTCACGTTCATGTCATCTCACGCATTAAGTCCACGATTGAGCCGCGTCAGTGTGCGTCAGCTGATCCCCGACAGGCAGGGCGTTAGGGTGGGGAGTGAGGGGAGCAGTGTAATCTCCCTGCATTCATGAGACGGATTGGGGAGTGGAGTAGTAGTAGTAATAGTAATAGTAATAGTAATAGTAATAGAGAGAGGGGAGAATAGAGGAACAATGAAGGAATTATTATTATTGTTATTGTTATTATTATATTATTATGACTACTACTACTATTATTATTATTATAGGCTGTGCAGGCAATTAAGAGCCTATATAACCTCTTTTTTCACACTGTATCACGTATATTGGAAAAAAGAAAGTGTAAAGAACATTATATTTGTTTTATCATTATTTTTCTTGCCTTTTTTTTTTTACTTTCCTTAACGGGATTAGCTTTTATCTTGTCACTCGTTTCCTTCTTCCCTTCCTCCTTCCATCTTTATTTCCTTCCTTCCTTCCTTCCTACCTATTCATTCATCATTAGTTCCCTGACCTATTTTATTAACATATAATTTTTTTTCGTTTAACCATGGCATTTATGTTACTTCAATATGATTAATTGGGTGATGGATGACACATGACGGAGAAGAGGAGAGAGAGGGAGGGAGAGAAGGGGTTAAGTGGGGGCTGGGAGGAAGTAGGAGGAAAGGATTGATGAGTGAAAGATGAAGGGGATGAGTGAGGTATAGGTACTACTACTACTACCACTACTACCACCACTACTACTACTACTACTACTACTACTACTACTACTACTACTACTACTACTACTACTACTACTACTACACTACTACTACCACTACCACTACTACTACAGCTAATAAAAGTATTGATAATAATAATAAGTCGAGAGCACAAAACTACATAGCCACAACCTGTTCTTATTGTTTTTGCCGAGTAAAGTTGGGAACCCCCGACTGTACGAATAATTGTGTTGTAACGGAAAACGATGCCGCCAATAAACCCAACAGCGAGGGTGTGTGTGTGTGTGTGTGTGTGTGTGTGTGTGTGTGTGTGTGTGTGTGTGTGTGTGTGTGTGTGTGTGTGTGTGTGTGTCACGTCATACTAATTCCCCTCCTCCTCCTCCTCCTCCTCCTCCTCCTCCTCCTCCTCCTCCTCCTCCTCCTCCTCCTCCTCCTCCTCCTCCTCCTCCACTCCTCACATTGGCATTCACTCAGCCCTCCCTCTCCACCAATATATTTTTTTTGTTTAGTTTTTTAGTTTTTTTTGTTACCATCCCACATAACGAACAGATTCCATTCACCTCACCCCATTACACTGCAAACGACCCATCGTAACTCTTTTGAAAAATGCTTATTGCAACGCACACAAAAATAAACAAATTGACTGGACATATAAACGTGTCATGATTTTTTAATTTTTTATTTTTTATTTAATTCTCTCCCATTTTTTGTGTTTACTAATGTTTGTTCTTTATTACAAACGATTCCTTCCTTCCTTCCTTCCTTCCTTCCTTCCTTCCTTCCTTCCTTCCTTCCTTCTTTCCTCATTTTACGAACTCTTTACGCCAAACTTAGTCGACCATTCCCATTTAACGCTTACACATATTCGCTGTATTTTATCACGCCGTAAAGCCGCGATACGAGGCAGGGAACGTTTCCATGCATCGACAAACACCTTCAATCACTCCCCGCCACCACCGTCCACATTACAACTACATACACACTGGCTCACGGGAACCACCTTGCAGCGTGTCGCAACAATATAAACCAGTGATGTAAGAGTAAAATTGAACACGAGTAAGAACTAATTAATGAACTGAACTAACCTGTAATGATGGGTTTTTTTTGTGTATGCATGTGAATTGATTAAGAAAGGTCTCTATGTACTGCTGCAGAAGTAGATATTACGTTGTGAACAAAGGTGATGTCCGTGTGCAAGGATTTCTTCAGAGGACTCACGTCGCCCTCTCAGAAACGTTGATAGACATTCTTCTGTGGTGATGAAACGTTTCTTCGTGTGTATTAACGGCTTAACGGGGAGTTCTTTTCTTTTTATATATATGTAACTTGAGCTGGACTGTTTCTCTGCCATCTTAGACCTTGAAGAAATAATGGAGGTTGATCTTAAACTTTTATTTTTATTTTTTTTATTCACTTCGGTTTTTGTAGGATGGAAGCTGACTTGATGGTATACACTACACACACACACACACACACACACACACACACACACACACACACACACACACACACACACACACACACACACACACACACACACACACACACACACACACTGCACGGGGAAGCCAACTAACAATACAACACAAAAAAATGTACCTTTTTCTCACCATACTGGTCACCGGAAAACAAATAAAAAAATAATAATAAATCAAAGAATATAATGAAAACAAGACAAAACGGTAAAACGAAATAAAATCGAATACAAATGTAGGGAAAAGAAAAAAAAATAATACAGATAAAAGTGAAGGAATAAAAAACAGGTGAGTCGTTTGACGTGACTCATTAACTTGCCAAACCAACCTATTATTTTTATTATTTTTATTTTTTATTTTATTTTCATTATATACTTTTTTTTCTTCTCTCGCTGTTTGATGTAGCACGAACGACTGACGGTCACCATCCATTAATTAATATACTACTACAACTACATTCTGATATCAACTCTTGTCATTAATGGGACCCGGGAGTGCAATAGATACATTTAATAAGCTCGGCCTCGATGGCATGAATGGCTTAACGTAGCACCAGCCAGTGTGAATTGAATTTCGGGTTAATCTGTGAGTTTTGCTTTGGGTAACATTGTGTGTGTGTGTGTGTGTGTGTGTGTGTGTGTGTGTGTGTGTGTGTGTGTGTTTATGTAGTCACAAACCGCTCTGATTATTGCCATACTGCGTGTTATCACTTAAAAATGAACACTATTGAGAGAGAGAGAGAGAGAGAGAGAGAGAGAGAGAGAGAGAGAGAGAGAGAGAGAGAGAGAGAGAGAGAGAGAGAGATTCACGGATATCAGCAGCAGTAATACCAACACACTATAACTCGTCTCCTCTTACACCATTAAATATTCATGCGACCTCATTTCCCCTCTCACATGTGTGTTGGCAATACCTGTATCCTCTCTTCATGGATATCGATAACATTACCTGCTCTCTTTCTAACACTTCACCGTCACAAGTAGCTATCACCAGGTATGCCGGATTTCACACTTTTTTTTTATCTCTCTCTCCTTCACCTGTTTACACACGAGTTATCTAGACAGTGGAATGAAGTGCTCGCTGGGACACGGCATCATCATTCTTTACTGTTGTTTGAATAGCGAGTGAGTTTGGATGTGACAAAGAGTGAGTTTAGGTAGTGTCTTAGTTTTTCTTTACATGAAAAAGAAATTGATCAGAGGCTAAAACACAGAATTTAGGCAAAATAAATGGACATTTCTCTCAATGTTATTTCCTAGTTGATGAGTTTCGAAAAGTATATGACTATTTTAGTGTTTTATGTCATAGGGAGGTGGAAGACCAGAGTGAGTTTGGTTGAAAAATGGCATAATGCAGAGTGGTCTAAAGTTTATCTATGAAATGGATGGAGGCGTGGATGTACTGGTTGACTCTTGCTTGCATTACTAAGGT
>JAPQNM010000018.1:25708719-25716219 GCA_029783475.1 Metacarcinus magister
GCTTCATTCACACTTAGTTTATGTATGTTTCTGTTTTCTGTTTTGTTTTGTTTTAATTTGATTGGTGTAAATTTTTTCTTCCCTTCATTGTTATGGTTAATTAAATGAATTTCATGATAATCACATTTAACTTTCTTAATTAAGTTCGTTCATGTTTTTTTTGTGTAGCTTGTAACCATGTTTTTACTTATTATATTTTGACTAACTTATCATATTAATTAACGGGTTTTTTTATGGATTTATTAGTTTTTTGTTAGATATATATTATTAATTTCACCATCGTTTAAATATGATTTGCGATGAAATTTGTTAATTATCTTCCAACGTTTTTTACAATTTATTTTACTAGTCTTGCTGGATTATCTCTAGCGGCTTTATTTTTCTTTCTCTCTCTAACACTTTTGAAATACATATTCTTCCTCTCCGTCTTTGTTACTGAACCGACTCATCATATAACCTTTCTCTCCACCTTCCACTTTGCAAGACACACCCAACTATGGAAATTATGTCATCACTTGTTGTCGACCCTTCTCTTCTTCCACTTCTTCCTCCTCCAACTTTCCCTCTCACTCCCTCCCTTCCTCTCATCCAATGCACGTGTATTGGAAGAAATATAATGTATTGACCAAGACTTAAGAAGAATTTATACTGTATAAGAGAGCACGACTGGATATAAGATATAGATGGTTGATAAAAAAAAGTAAATAGATACTTGGGAAAATACTAGAATATAAAAGTACAAATAAAAGTTGTTGAGTGTGTGTGTGTGTGTGTGTGTGTGTGTGTGTGTGTGTGTGTGTGTGTGTGTGTGTGTGTGTGTGTGTATGTGTGTGTAAAAGAGTAAAAAAAACTTCTGTGCATGTGTATGCCGGCGGGGTGTCCGTGCGAAGCAGCAGGGAACGGGGTTGTTTGGGGGAGACAAAGGGTCTGCTCGATCGGTTTGGTGACTGTTTCTGGTCTGGCAGGGCGGGGCGGGGCCTTGATGCCCTGGGCGTGTCTACAGGGGGTGAGCGGGCGGCCTCACTTTCATAAGTGTCAGTGACCACACAAACGCATTTCGTAATACTGTGTAGACGACTACACTTTGCTGCGGCCTCAGCTAGGATCGAACTCACGTCCTGTCACACACACACACACACACACACACACACACACACACACACACACACACACACACACACACATACACATACACATACACACATACCCGCTCCCGCTCCCGCTCCCGTGTGTCAGTGGTTAACGCCCTCGCCTCCTAACCGGCAAGGCTTAGGTTCGAATCTCGTTCAGGTCGCTAAGGATTTTTTACTGCCAGGCAGTGTCTACTGTCCCCCTTGAGCAAGGGGATGGATGTGTGTGATGTGTGAGAGGTCTCAGCCTTACCCATAGATCTGTTTTTATGAGCTCTGAGCTCCTTCGGGGAAGGTAATGGCTGACGATCACGAGTCCAGCGCGTGATCATGCAGCCCATGGTGAATAACACACTCATACACACACACACACACACACACACACACACACACACACACACACACACACACACACACACACACACACACACACACACACACACACACACACACACAGATATTCCACGTTCCTGCAAACCGTAGCTAGCTTTGTTCCACATATCGCTGCGGATTTATGTAGCAAATACTATCGTTCTATTATTACTACTAAGAGTTTTCTGAATCCGATGGTGTCACCAGATTGTAGTTATAACGCGATGCAAGCGAAACACGGAAGTATTTCTAGCAACATTGTTTCTAGGAATATGTCACCTTCTTGACACCCGCCAGTGCCGCCACCTATGAGCTAACTGTAACCCGCGGCGGTGCTGGAGGCAATACACACAGCACACTGATTTAGTCACAACAATCATACAACACTCGATAACATAAGAACATTATTGCTCAGTATTTATTATCTACATCAATGTTTTTCCCTATCATACATGAAACGAGTTTAAGAGGAATGAAATGAGATATGTTGTGATATTTTGAGACAGACCGAGAGAAAAAAAAACGAATAAAACAAATACATCCTGACTCTTTATGATCAATATTGATATTATAACTTTTCAACGCACGTTATCTATCAACACTTTTACTCATATAATCATCTGTTTTCTTGACTTGTCAAAAAAAAAATCTCGTCTTCTATGGCAACTTTATTAATTGATTTCCTTGTTATATGTTTAGTAAATCAAAGGTGGTGTGGGTGTGAAGAAGAATGCAACATGCGCTCATTAATAATTCCTTGTTTCGCTTATATAATGTGTAATTAAGAAAATTATTAGTAAGACCATCGTTTATACTCGTTATAATTTATTTATTTATATTTTGACCTGATTTTGACCAACTTATTTGAATTCTACAATTAATGCTGAGTCTACATAACGATGTCAATCAAATTATTTGCCTTGTATAAGAGGTGAGCTCAAACAATTAATATGGCAACACGTAGCACCAGAGAATGTGTCTGTCCTAGCCTGCCTCCATGAGAGGAAGACAGGAATCCAGCCAATCGCACGTCCTTACCAACCCGGCTAGGAATACCACCAGTGTTGGAGATCCTGCTTAGGGAATGCACTACTGTAGAAAGTGAGAGAGGAAGAGAAGGGGAATGAAGGAGAGATGAAGAAATATGATGATGATGAAAATAATATTAATAATTATAATAATAATAATAATGCTGATACTAACAATGATAGTAATGATAATGATATTAATAACAACTTTCTAAATGATCTTTCCCCTCCTCTTTCCTAGATATACTTAAAAACTCCACCCACTTCCCTTCTCCCTTAAACATTCAACCCTCCTCCTCCTCCTCCTCTGCAGTATTTAAAACCACACACTTACTTGTCCTAGTCACCCTCCCCCTTCCTCTCTTTGCCTCTCCCAAATTGGTACTCCACACACCTTCCTCCTCCTCCTCCTCCTCCTCCTCCTCCTCCTCCTCCTCCTCCTCCTCCTCCTCCTCCTCCTCCTCCTCCTCCTCCTCCTCCTCCTCCTATCCTTTACCTCAGACTTGTAGAGATATAGAAGTAGAGTAGCTACACAGGCAACCTTGTAAGGCCCCCAGGGCTGTTGTTGCCTGTTATTCCTTTGTATTCCTTTGTATCCTCCTCCTTACACCCTCCCTCTATTACCTCAAGCTCTTTCCATCTCTCCCCTTCCCCCGCTTCGCCACTTATTCATAATTTTCCACCCTTCCTAACCCCCTTCCCTCCAAAAATTTGCTGGACAGAATTTACGTGAAAGTGTAGGTGTGTGTGTGTGTGTGTGTGTGTGTGTGTGTGTGTGTGTGTGTGTGTGTGTGTGTGTGTGTGTGTGTGTGTGTGTGTGTGTGTGTGTGTGTGTGGTGGGTGGAGTGTACACCTTGAAATGCAGTGTGAAGGTGAAGAGAGAGTTAGAGGAAGGAAGAGTGAAGGAAGGAGAGAAAAAAAAAAGAGTGAAGGAAGGAGGGAAAGAAGTACTTGCTTCCTCCTCCTCCTCCTCCCTTAAGCGGAACTGATGATACAACTCCATTCTTCTCTCCCTCCATTCCTCCCTCCCTCCCTCCCTCCCTCCCGTGATTCCCTCCTTCCTTCTCTTCTCCTTCGCCCCCTCTTTCCCTCTCCTTACCCTTCCTGTCTCCTTTCCTCTGTGGCGCGTGTCCTCTCCAAGGGGCGTCTGCCTCTTGTTAGGAGAGAGAGAGAGAGAGAGAGAGAGAGAGAGAGAGAGAGAGAGAGAGAGAGAGAGAGAGAGAGAGAGAGAGAGAGAGAGAGAGAGAGATGTAAAGATAAAGGGAATTGAACGAGTCTTTCTTTATTTTGCCACACCCGTCACCTTTCACCTCTCTCTCTCTCTCTCTCTCTCTCTCTCTCTCTCTCTCCTCTCTCTCTCTCTCTCTCTCTCTCTCTCTCTCTCTCTGAACTGCAGGAAACGGAGTTTGAGAGAGAGAGAGAGAGAGAGAGAGAGAGAGAGAGAGAGAGAGAGAGAGAGAGAGAGAGAGAGAGAGAGAGAGAGAGAGACAGAATGCAGTCATGCAAATGTATGTACATGATATGCTGACTATTAAGTAGGTACACACACACACACACACACACACACACACACACACACACACACACACACACACACACACACACACACACACACACACACACACACACACACACACACACAGGGAGAGTGAAGCACCTGATCTGAATAACAATGATAGTACTATACCACTACAACTACTGATAATAATAATAATAATAATAATAATAATAATAATAATCTAACATTAAGATAGGGAGACAAATCAGTTCGGATCGAGAAGCTATGATATTACAGGGTGGGCAGTCAAATGGCAGATAGATTTTAATATTAACAAGTGTAGTACACTTCACGTAGATAGACTCAACACAGGAAATAGATATACCCTAGACGGAGTAGATATAGGTAAATCGTATTCGGAAAAAGACTTAGGAGTGTTGGTAAGTCAGGACCTGAGACCTAGAGAGCAGTGTATTTAGTGCCAGGAACAGAGCTAACAGGGTACTGGGAGCATAAGTAATAACTCAGCAGATGTAATACTAAGGCTTTACTTAACATTAGTTAGGCCTCATTTAGATTATGTTGTGCAGTTCTGGTCTCTGTACTATAAAATGGATATTGATAAGCTAGAAGCAGTACGAAGAAGGATGACTAAAACTATTCAGGGGATAAAGAACTTAACTTACAAGGATAGATTAAAACACCTCAATCTACACTCTTTAGAAAGATGTAGGGTAAGGGGAGATTTGATAGAAGTGTTTAAATGGGTCAAAGGTTTCAACAAAGGGGACATAAATAAGGTTATCATAGTCAAGGAGAAAGTAAAAACACGAACAAATAGTTTCAAGCTAGACAAGTTCAAATTCGGGAAAGATAAAGGTAAAAATTGGATCGCCAATAGGGTAGTAAGTGAATGGTATAAACTCAGCAAGCATATGGTAAGTGCTGGGATAGTAGATACTTTTAAGAAAAGTTTGGATATATCAGTGGATGAAGAAAACAAATGGTAATTGTTAGGTGCCTTGTGTAGGTCAACTAGCCTTTTGCAGCCTACTTATATTCATATGTTCTTATGTTCTTAATTTATATTTTTATCTATCTATATACCAGGCTGTTATCCCCCTAACGAGGAGTAGCCAAGACAAGGCACACATACATATACACTGCTCTCACTTAGGATCTTGGCTCCCAGTTGAAGAACATTGCTTTAAGGGCCAAACACTGCGCGTCAGGTCAGTCACGCAAATGGAGTCGGGGATCGTGGTTGTATCCACAACAGAGTATCAGGATTTACCCCTGCCACTTTATGTTTAACTCATGCCCTCTCCATCCCCGCCCTGATATGATCCAATAATCACGCCAGATGCGGCAGAACCTCTTCCAGAGGCTGTCTAGGCCACGTCATTGATCATTCATTCGTTACTGCTCTACATTCACTTCTATCACGCACAATCATCCTTCCTTGCTCCACATACATTCATTTAACGCTCTTTCCACACAGTCCATCCATGCCAAGCGACGCTAATGCGCCGGGCGGAAGCATTTTGGTCTGGCGATCTATCTTATTTGCTCTAAATCATTCAATTACTAATCACTGCTCGTTGCTCAGTGGGAGGGTAATGGCTGGCGATCTCGAGTCCTCAAGATCATGGTGAACTACACACACACACACACACACACACACACACACACACACACACACACACACACACACACACACACACACACACACACACACACACACACACACACACACACACACATCTGTATAGCCTACCAATAAATAAGCAGCAGCAACAAGTCTTTCCACAAGTCTTCGTGCGTTATTGACGCCAGACACAAATACTACAGGACATATTTGTACTTTAAAAAAAAATTTTTTTACCCATTACCCGTGGCGCCGGTAGGCTCAATGGAGGCCTTAGATGGTCGGCCTCCGCCCGTTAGTAGCGCGGGTTAGATTTTTTAAGTGACGCCTCGTTTCATATAGAAAGGCTCATGCTGCCAGCGGAAGCTCCTCGCGCATATAGCTTTGCAGTCCCGTCGAGGATAGTGTTATGGCAGCATGTGGGTGATCTTAGGCCACTCGGCGGTATTACCATAGAAAAGTGGCCAACACGTGCCTTGGCTCGAACGCGGGACCCTGAGGTGGTATGCCCGGCTCCCCTAATCACCTTGTTCCCATGATCACATTGTTCGCCAATAAAGCTGCATCGTTTACGTTTCCTTGTCGTATGACTTTCAACTCTCTATTTTTTTTTCCGGCATCTTTGTTTCTTCCTAACAACACGAAGTACCTTTACCGCCTCCTTGAGGGTTGGTGAATGCCTTGGCCAAGCTACACTAGAAGAAACGTTCTCCTCAGTCGTTTCCTTACGATCCCAACTTGAATTTTGTTTTTGACCAGAGATCTGTTCGATGGGCGGTTCGTTCTGGTCAGGACGCTCGTCCATTTCTAAGGTTCCTGACCACTTTTCACCAGTCGGGATCTCCTGCTTCCTCTTCAGTTCACGCTTTTAGTCTATTACCGATGCACTTGGAGATGGAGACTTCGACGCTTCCTCACATAGCGCCTCCAATGCCTTCACCAAAGTTGGGGTCCTCTGCAGGGTCGGGTGGCTTCCACCATCCAGGTCATGAGATCATCAAACAAGGAATGGTGGGTGTATCCCTTCTCCAGCAGCAGCAGTCTTACCATTGTGTTCCCGAACCTGTCTTGCTGTTCGGGTGTGTGTGTCACAAATTCCGGCGGTAACTCTGGGTACCGCTCCGGATGGGACCTTGTCCAAAGGACACATTCGGTGCCTACAGGAGTTACGAGACCGAAGTCAATAATGGTGGTGACAGGGCCGCTGTTCCCATCGGACACGCAAATATTATTGCCTTTCATGTCGTTGTATGTGAATCCTTTATCTACAATGTCCTTGGAAGTATGAGCGATCTGTAAGAACACAATGACCATTTCAGCCAGCAGAATGGGGTTTTCAAAGTACTAACACGAGGTAAATCCGGCAAAGTGACTAACGTCCTGGCAGGTTTCGTCGCACACCCCTACCAGACGCTGCACTCCCGGCATCTGCAGCACTTGCAGACCTTTCGCTTCCTTCATCAAACTATCAATATCGTCATCGAAAAACGTCTTAATCACCAGGTGCTGCTGTGTGTGTTTGTCCACAGTCTTAATGCATGACCCCTACACTCCCGAGCCCAGAGTATCACACACAGCAGCAGTCATGGCGTCCACCTCCCGCTTCTTAAGGATACGTACCCCTATATCCCTCAGCTCAATCACGAATTTCTCCTTATGAGTCTTAATAACTTCAACATTTGCTTCCTGCAAAGTAACAGTCGACTGTTTCAACTTTTTTGTCGCAAATACTCGCTGCTGTCGGCGATGGACGAGCACGACCTTTTTTGGCAGGATTACGCTGCCCGTCGAACTTCTTTCATTCAGCAGTAAGATCTGCTCCAC
>JAPQNM010000018.1:25726219-25728289 GCA_029783475.1 Metacarcinus magister
ATGAATCGTGTTTGTTTTATTTCATTTTTCTTTTTCTTATTTGTTTTTTTTATTTGATCTTGTTATTAATTTTCGTAATTCACCTTTATTGTTGTTGTTGTTGTTTACTACTGTGTTTTTATTTATTAGTATTAGTCTTGACTTTCTTTGTTTGTATTATCAGGTTGTTTATTAGTATTAAGTTTTTTTATATGTATTATTTTATTGTTTATATACATTATTTATTTTATTTTAATTTATTTTTATTGTTATTTTCTTATGATTGTTATTATTATTATTTTTTTTATTTTTTTTTTTGTATTGTCGCATGCGTATTGTATTATCATGATCTCCACCGTTCATGTTTTTTCTCTCTCTCTCTCTCTCTCTCTCTCTCTCTCTCTCTCTCTCTCTCTCTCTCTCTCTCTCTCTCTCTCTCTCTCTCTCTCTCTCTCTCTCTTCATTATCTACTAAATCTCACCATTTTTCCTCATCATTATCTTCCTATCCTGTCTATTTTTCTTTTGCTATTTCCTTCTCTTTCACTTTCCCTTCCTTTCCATGCGTCTACGCTTTCCTCTTCTCCCAGTACGGTCATTTTTTCTTCCTCCATGTCTTCTTTACTTCCCAGTCGTGTGTTTCCTTTCTTTATCCATCCTTCCCATCCTTTATCCATCCTTCCTCTCCCTTCCTTTATCCATCCTTCCTCTCCCTTCCTTCGTCCATATACGGGTTTTAGTATAATCATTTTCGTCTCCTTATGTGTTTTAGTCCATAGGTGGCGCTGAGGGCAAGGCGTCTCTCGTAGTCTCCACCAATCACACGCTTCCTACCTGTGACTTGACGTTCTGATTGGGCAGGTGTAGCCAGGTAGCGCCACAAACCCTCCCCTCTGTGTCCTCACCCTTCCCCTCTCTGTCCTCACTTCTCCCCGGCAGTGAGTTACGCCCCCTTCCCACCTTTTCTGAGGCTACGGCGTCACCTCTCCGTCTCTCCCTCCCTTGCCTTCCTTTCCCTTGCTTTCTTTTCATCGCCTGACGTCCGCTAGACTTAGGGCGCCGCATCACGCTTCCGGGATAGACGGTGTGTTGTGTGTGTGTGTGTGTGTGTGTGTGTGTGTGTGTGTGTGTGTGTGTGTGTGTGTGTGTGTGTGTGTCTAAAGTAGGATGTATATGGTGATAACGTTGGGGGATGAGGGTGGTAGTGGTGGTGTGAATGGTAATGAGATGAAGGTAAGAGTAGTATTAGTAGTAGTAGTAATAGTAATAGTAGTAATAGTAGTAGTAGTCGTAATATAAGTTGTTGTTGTTGACGTAATTGGAGGAGGAGGAGGAGGAGGAAGAGGAGGAGCAGCTTAACCTATAGAATGGGATGAAGGGAGGTGGATAGATAACGAAAGATAAGATAAGAAGAGAAAAGAGGAGGGGAAATTTATATGTAATGTTCCTTATTCATTCATTTATTTATTCACTTATCAATTCGTGACGCAGTGTGACTCCCTCCTCCACGCACGCACACACACACACACACACACACACACACACACACACACACACACACACACACACACACACACACACACACACACACACACACACATTATTTTCCTTCTTCTCGTGACACATTGAACAGAAAACGGTACGCGTGTCAAATTAATATACTTTTACTGATGACAATTTTCGTGTATTAAAGTTTGTGTTTTTCTCTCTTATTTTACTTTCCTGTCTCTAATTTATGTTTTTTTTTTTTTTTTTCATCTCGTATCTTTCATTCCATTTTTTTTTATTATATCTAATTCTTGTTTTCTCTTCTCATTTATTATTATTTTTTTCTTTCATTCATTCCATTTTGTGTATAATTCCTGTTTTCGTTCTCTCTCTTTTTTTTTCTCGTTTCTTTCATTCATTCTATTTTGTTCAGTTTTCTTTCTATTCTCTAGTTTATTTTTGTTTCATTCAATTATTTTCTTATTTATTTTACATTTGTGACAAAGTTCTGCCTAAATTTGCACTCTCTCTCTCTCTCTCTCTCTCTCTCTCTCTCTCTCTATCTCTCTCTCTCTCTCTCTCTCTCTCTCTCTCTCTCTCTCTC
>JAPQNM010000018.1:25728389-25740889 GCA_029783475.1 Metacarcinus magister
CCATTTTGTGAACTAACAACTAAACAGCTGAATATTTTTCAGCCAGCCGAAGAGGTACAGCTGGATTTCTATTTATAAATAATGATAATATATAGTAAAAGGATGGATGCGTTCCAACCTTAGACGCCGTATCAATACAGTTTACTTACACATTCGAGCTGAAGCCAAGTACATATTGAAAGGTACTAGGACTAAAGCCCAGAGTGTGATGTTCAATACAGCATACTCAGTGTTTCCTCTCTCTACTCTCTCTCTCTACCTCTTCTACCGTTCTTCCTCTCTCTCTCTCGTTCTACCTTCTACTACTCTCCTTCCTAGCTCCCGTCTACATCTCTCTCCTTCTCTCTTTCCGTAACATACTATCATCTCTTACATACCGCGCCACATCACACACACACACACACACACACACACACACACACACACACACACACACTACACACACACACACACACACCGCTGCCAGCTGGCGTCAGTGGATTAACGTCCCCGCCTCCTACCTGAGCAAGGCGTGGACTTCTAATCCGCTCAGATCGCTAAGAGATTAATTCATTCTCAAAGCCCACCAAGGCGCCGAATGGCGTTGTGATGTGATGTGTGAAACGGTATCACTCAGCTCGGGTTGATTTACCTAATAGATCTGACTCTATATAGCTCTGAAATAACCTATACGGGAGGGCCTAATGAGCGAGTCCCAGCGCGTGACCTCCAGAACGATACGCTGAATGACACTACAAACACACACACTACACACAAACACACACACACACACACACACACACAACACACACCCAAACACACACACACACCCACACACAAACCCACACACACACACACACACACATCAACACACAACACACACACACGCACACACGTATTATATGTTTAAATATATATTATAGCTATATATATATATAATACCAAAGTGATATACTACTAATTATATATATAAATAAATATCATGCATTAATATATATACTATACTCATCATATATATATATATATAGATATATACTAATTAATACTATATATATATATATAAATATATATGTATGCACGCACGCAGTAACCCCCTTGAATATTTCCCCCCCCCTCGTACCACGATGGGGCCGGCACAAGAGTGGTAGTCAATGACCTTAAGGAGCCGAAAATCTAGGCCTTGAGAAGAATCTTCAAACACCTGAGCACTATTAATGTGCGTGACGACTTTTGGCGAATTATTATTATTCTATTATTGTGTATCATTATAATTATCCATAATCATATATCATTATTATTATTTAGTATAATTACTCTCATTATCATTAACCCATTATCAATTAATGTATGATTAAGTATTTTACTTATCATTATCATCAATAATTAATTAGCGATTACTATGTTGTTATTGTTTGACTTTTATTGATTTATGATTCCAATTCTATTCATGCATAGCATGCATACTATCACTACTAAAAACTAATACATGTTTCACTTATTTTCTTGCACATTGTCCATCTGCACTTCTGTTCAGCGCACAGTTCTCCACAATAACCATTACAATTCGCAATGTCACCACAAAACAGGCCCCTGCAGTTCATCCCTCTCGACCCATAAATCTGCCCCATCAGCCTCCCTCGTCAGCCACTTACTGGGCAGTTAAAGCCAGGCCACCAGACCTGCCCACTCCACCGCCACGCAAACAGCCTAGAGACGGACACCGTTGCTCTACATCGCAAGGACCGTCCTCGAGGCGCGGCCTTGGCGACAGACCTTTTTTGGGGGGGGTGGGGGTGAGGAAAACGTCTTTCTATACAGCTTTTTAAGCCCTCGAATCTACCACCCCCACCGATTTTAACGGGGCTCTGACTATTCCCAGTGAGCAAAAGCGGATCGTGACTAATACTTATTCCAATCGCACTAGGCCTTGTGCCCATGGCACGGAGCACTGACATGCCCTGGCAAAGGCCGACGGGGTGCTAGCCCCATCTATGACATGGAACCGCACTAGAATTTATTACTCAACTAGAATCGCTATACTAAAACAGTTGTAAGTGGCTACGATTAATTTTCCTCTCATCCTCGATTATATTTTTTCCCCCCTCCCTCAGCCCTCCATGGAGTAGCTTCTACATTGTGTTGATGTATCATTAGGCGGATATATGAATAATCTTTCACGGAGGCTCTATTGAACGTCAACATTTGAGATGTTAACTTTCAGACATGGATATATATGCATGTAAATATTAAATCAATATGATATCACACTTAACCCAAGCACAATTACACTTAGCTACAAAAAACAATATAATAACATTGGTAAACCATAGCGATTCCCAATTACCTCCCTCGCAATCTGCCGAGTTCATAAATCGGATCTGACCATTCTGTCCACGCCACTCGAATTTGTTGCGTATATGTAAAACTTATGAAAAAACAAAAGTTTTTCTTAAGCTGATGTCCAGAATAACCGAAAATTATGTGCAGCGCCTGGAGGCAGAGGGGTCATATGACTTTTACTGGGGAAGATGATGCAGGAAACTAGCCTTACTGCCTAGGCATTACCTCTGCCCATCGGAGAAAAAAGCGCTCCAATTGATATGCGCGAAGGCAGACAACCAGTTTTACCCGAGCAGTTGTTGAGTCAATCTCAGCACGGAATATTAAACCTCGCAGCTGTTGTCCATGAGTTGTTTCGTAACCACGTTATTGGAGAGGCAGCAGAGGGCGATATTTTTTCCTTTACACGAAGCAAAAGCGGAATAATGGCGCAGACTATGCGCGCCAGACGAGACTCCTGAATTACTTTTCTACACAGTATTCTAGTAATATTACTATATTTGCTTCATCTATCAAACATTATTAACCATCCATTCTATATGTTGCCTTCAGAAAGAAGTCGTTATCTTAAAAGCTAAATAGCCTCGTAATTTAGAATAATCATTACATTATTTTGTCAGCTATCCTGCTCCTTTAATAAGATAGTATATGATAACTATAACCGTAATGGTGTGTATCTTCGTTATATAACATGAGGTCTGCAGATATGCCACACAAAAAAAGCAGTCACAGTGATGTGCCGCACTTGAGCCAAGTGGGTGGACAGCTTATAACCAATCAGACACAAAATCTCATGACTTTTAACATAAACACGCACAACAAACACACACCCACCTCACACACACACACACACACACACACACACACACACACACACACACACACACCACACAAACACACACACACACACACACACAACACACACACACACACACACACACACACACACACACTACACACACACCCACACCACACACACACTACACACACAACAACACACACACACACACACACACACACACACACAGCTACAACACACACACACATGCGCAAGGAGTAGATGATGTAGAATACATTACCAGTTTGATTCTCGGTTGGCTGAAGTTAGCCGCTATTACTCAAAGTGCCAACGTACATTCACTTCGAATAATCGAAACTGCTTAACTGTCCTCCTTGCCATAATGAGTTTAGTGGTCGTGTGACAGGTCAAAGCTCATACCTAAGATCGGGCCATATAATGAGATTAAAAACTCTCCAGGAGTGTAATAGCTTGTGAATCTAGCATGTCAGCGATGTGGACATCTGAAAAAATCGTAAAAAGTAAAATTACACACACACACACACACACACAACACACACGACACACACACACACACCCACACACACAACACACACACACACAACACACTTACCCAACTTACACTACACACACACACAAACACATTATACAGCGCGCTCGCCCACAACACACACACACACACACACACACACACACAACACACACACACACACACACACACACAACACACACAACACACACACACACACGCAACAAACACAAACACACACACACACACACACACACACACCACACACACACACACACACACACACACACACACACCTACACACACACACACCACACACAACACAAAACACACACCACACACAGACACACATACATACACACTTACCCAAAAGTCTGATAATGAAAACTTACTTCAACGTTACTTCAAGCATTTTACTTAAAAAGAAATGCTTAATAAGATGCTTCACCATCTTTAATCCACAGCGGAGCGTATGATATACCGCAATTTCTTACAGCATCTCTTTCATCTCGCACCACATAACATTCCTTCGAGGAAATTTAATGAAAAAATTAAATTTAACAATCAATTGTTAACCTAATTTAACCATCTATGACAGATTACATAGTGAAGCCTGGTACTGAAATTTCGACTCCTTAAGAAAGAAGAAAAATAATATTCTGAAAAAATATTTCCAAATGATGTTACGATAGCCAGATCCATTTCTCACCCAGTACTTTGTTTGACATATTCAAATGAAAACTTCAAAAAATGCTCATTTCAAAATATTAAGCCGAAACTCCCCTTCTCCTTCGCCATTCCTGATACATGACCACAGCTTTTCATTCCATTGTAATAAGTCCTGCAACAACTCTTTCAAGGAATCTTTCAGTGAGCAACTCTACATCTCTCTGTAAGTCATACTGTGATCCATGTCCACGTACCGGCCTGGGTACCATCCATCTGGCGTAGCTGAGCGAGAACGGTACGCGACACGCCATGCCACTCCGCGAAACCACAGACAATTCTCAGACGCGCCGCAGATATGATCAAAGTAAGCATCCGCCTCGAGTGCTGGCTCCGCTATTCACGCAAATACATTATGATTCACAGCAAGATGAAGGCGGAACAAGAAAGGCTCCCACACGAGTCACGGATAGTATGAGCGACAGCGTATCGCTGTTGTGGAACGAACTGTTCGACCGGCTAACTCCGTGCGGAAGGAAGAATGAAAGCATCAGAGATTATTCATGCATAGAGCAGCAGATATTCACAGCAAGATGTTTTTTTTTTTTTTTTTTTTTTTTTTTTATTTTTTAAAGGGAATAACAGAGACGACTCACGCCAGAGTCAACGAGATAGTTCAGCGACATCAATAGCTCGCTGTTCCGAACAAATCTGTTCGCTGGAACACTCGTTATTGGAAGAGTATGCAAAGCCCGAGATTATTCACACGAAATGCCATTATATTCGCCTAGCAAGTGAAAAGGAGAACACGAGGTTCACACGAGTCAGCGGAGTGATTCTCAGGAGTTATTCGTCTGTGGAACGAGTGTTCGGGGAATCCGTCTGTGAGAATAAGGAGTAGAAAAGCCCCCAACATGTATTCATGAAAGTGCAAGGCATATATCGCAGCAAGATGAAGGAGAACACGCACGACTCACAACGTTGCATGCCATGTTTTATGCAGCTAAGTGGAACGGAGTGTTAGGGAACATTGAGCGTCAGCGAAACAGGTTCAATATAGTTACAATGGCATGAACGTCCAGATAGCTAAATCTTACATTTCCTTCGATTCTATAATGATAGAAGCGACTTGCACGTTATAAGAAACAACTGAAAAAACACTTCAAGTCACCATAACCATGGCCTGCTGCAACCTTGATGAAACTGTGCCATGCACACTGTAACACTGAAAACTTGTTTAGGCACAGCCGTTGGTTCAGCCGTATACAGAGATCATTTACTTTTATGTTGCAATGATTGAAATTATGATAGAACTAATATTCAAACTGCATAATTGTTAAAATATATTGCCATTATCTACAGCTGTCCTACTCACTTCTTTTGTTTAATTTTACTGCAATATTACAAACTTTTTTGCTCCTCCATGTATTAGTGTATTGTAAGATATTCTGCCTTCCCCCACCCCCCTACCAGGCCCCTACATTGCTAATATAATCTTATTCTTTCTAGACAAAGTGGACCGCCTTTCAACCCCTAGCACCATCACCACTTCTCCCCATCATTTCAATACCTATCTTTAAAAAATATTATTCATTAATAATTATGTGCATCCTTCTCCAATATAGCCCTACCACTATCCTCCTTACTTTTCGCCCTTGAACTTCTCTCGCAAATCTCACCTTCACTTTATCCTCTTATACCTACAACATACCCTTTCCTATCCTCTTCGGTCTTTCCATCAGTCCATATTCTACCGACCTTCTCCAGTTCCTTTTGCTTCAACTACCTCATTCGTACCCCTTTACCACTTATAACCTTTCCTCCACCTCTGACCCCGCCCACACGTCTAAGGCCCCACACACACCAGGATCAATCGTACCTCTAGTAGCGAACTAATCCTGACGTAGAAATACCTTTCCTCCACTCCCTAACTGACAGAGAATTGGGCCGGTCGCTGTGTCCTATTGTAAGGCGATTACTTTCAGTTGACCTTAAGCGCGCCGCGCCGCCGCCCCCGTGTAAGTAGACGTGTGTGTGTGTGTGTGCTGAAGTAAGCTGTGTTTAGTGATGTGCTGCAATAAGGTTTGTACGTGTGTGTGTGTGTGCTGTGTAAGCGGTGCATATGTAGTAGTCGTTGTGTGTCGTGCATGTACTGTAAAATAATACATAATAATCAATAATACATAATAATAATAGACGCGTGTTATTTGAAATTCCAGCGCATAAGCCCTGAACATTTATACATTATTCAAAATACTTAAACTCTAAATTGCAGGAGCTGGAATGACTTTCGTGTAGATGGTGAGATGTAGTGTGTGTCGTTGTGACTGTGTGTAGTTGTAGTGCTGTGTGTGTGTGTGTGTGTATCGTGTGTGTGTGTTGTGTGTCCGTGTAGTGTCGTGTTCTGTGTGTGTTTATTTGTACTATCTGCTATCATCTAACCTGCTTTATAGCTATATATATACTAATATACTAAGGACCATATTATTTTCCTGTATACACTATAATATTATATATAATATATCACTAATAATCATGACTGACTTAGATACCATATATAATATACCTATATATACTAGATAATACACACACACACACACACACACACACACACACACACCACACATAAGTATCATACTTCCTAGCCTATATGATTTATATAATCTACGCAAGCTCATTAGTACTACTATATATATATTTATAATACTAGATATTCAGATACTATTTATCTATTAAACTAATTAATTATATACATAATATATAAAACGCTGAAATCTATGTGTGTGTGTCTTGTGTGTAATATTAGCCAATTAGAGATACTATATAAATGTCGCGTACGCGCTCGAGCCTCGAAAACTTGCAGATGGAGGGCTACTCAGTTAGGGAACCATCTTTGCAGTCCCTTTTCATGGGTACAAGTTCTCCTTTTTTCTTCGACGGCGCCAAGTCGCCCCTCCGTACCTCATCCAAGCTATATATATGTAATTATATAATTACCTATTATTAGATATAATGAGTATATATATATAACTCTATATATATATATACTTCATATATATATAAAGTGAGTCGTGATAATACACTATATAATATACTATTATAACGTATTATTATATTATATCTTACCACTCTGATAGTCCATAACTGATACATAAGAAATATGTTATATACTATATATGTGCTGCTCCGTTTTTTACTGTGTAATTTATAATATATACTGTTTATATATAACTATATATATATGTTAACCTAGTTAATACTAATAGTATAGTAGTATATAAACACAACATCACTATATACATGATACCATATAACTTATAACTTATAGAATACTATTATATATTATCCTGTATAACTATATATAGAACTATATAATATATATAGTAGTATATATGTGTGAGCCAGGTGCTTTAAGATTCTCAGACCAGATATTTCGGCTCCTTCAGCATATGACTCCACTCATGCTAGCCGTCCCCATTGTTAGTGCACGTAATTCAAGGGCGGGTTTGCGAGTGCGTGCCGTGCATAATATCATAATAATTATTACTATATGAGCTATATATAATATATATATATAATATATATATATATTATATCAGCATGTGTAGTGATGTCTACCTCTCTATACTCTACTCTCTCTCTACTACCTACTCCATACTCTTCTTCTACTCTCTCTTCTCTCTCCTCTCTCTTCTTCGTACTAACTCTCTACTAACTACTCTCTCTCTCTCTCTACTACTCTCTCTCATTTATCTCTCTCTACTCTCTCTACTCCCTCTCTCTACTCTCTCTCTCCTTTCCTCTCTCTCTACTATATACTACATCTTCTCGTCTACTACTCACTCTCACCTATCTACTATCCCTCTCTCTTCCCTCTCTATATCTCCTCTCTCTACATCTCTAAACTCTCTCTCCTCTCTCCCCCCCTCCCCTCTCTCTCTCTACTCTCCTATACTCTCTTCTTTGATTGATTAAAAAAATCGGAATGATAAGGTTGTCATTATATGCATGTTTTACACTTCCCTCTTTACACTAGTGAAACACTTTCGCAGGTTAACAAGCTAAAACTAAAATTAAATCTACGTGCTTCAATAATGGAACACTCCTACCACCTCCACTCTATAATAAAACTAGATTTATTATTAATGTTGCGTTTCCTATCAGTCTATAGGCTAAAACATTAACTATGCAGGAATATAGCTGAATATCAATGTTCGTTTCCTTTGCGTTGCAAAGGTTATTTTGAAGTTAATGTCACTGATTAATAAATTAAAACTTTACTTGTTCACTGCCCAGGAAGTGTTTACATAGAAAAAAGATAGAGCCCTTTTGCCAAGCGCTAAACGCCTGCTGCTGTTAAATTTCCAGTTAAATTAAGACTATAAATGTCTCACTGATATTCTACAAAACCATAACCCGACTAGGCACATACCGTCTAATACTATACACCGGCGATAAAAATCGGAAAAAGATGAAAATAAGATAACAGATGTAAACAGTACTAAGTTCACAATCACCAGCGCAGCCCCATAAGAAATCTAACCGACACTTTCGAACCCTTGACTGTAGCAGGTGCTAAACAATTATTAAAACTCACCTTCACAGAAAACTTATACCATATATGGCAGGCATTCGATTAGACTGACGATATTAGCACCGTGGTCTGCTTGGATTGATTAGAAGAAGTTCCTGCTCATTAGTAATACGAAAAAGCTCATGCTAGAAGACTATCTCTTAAAGTAACTTGGTTTCCCGCCTGTTAATTGTCGAAGATATTGCGATGCCCTAAATAGAAATGGGCTTTGAAAAAAATTTTCATTCTCTCTCTTTCTCAGTCACTCTGTCTCTTCTCCTCCAGCTTCAGCTAGTATCTCTCCTTCCATCCCCTTTGTCTACCTAGTCATGCTACTCTTTTATATATCATCCTATTCTCTTTCCTCAGTCTACTCTCTCTTAATGCTACTAAGATACTAATGCTCATATATCTGTTCGCATATACTCTAGTCGATCTCTTCTACGGGTGTATGCTAATACTTTCTCTCTCTCTCTCTCTTTTTCCCTTCTCCTCTCCTCTGCTTCGACTCTCTCTCTCTACTCTCTTTATATTCTATCCTCTCCTCTCTGCATCAATATCTTCTCTCTCTCTCTCTTCTTACTCTCTCTCTCTACTCTCTCTCTCTCTCGTTCCTCTCTAACACTCTAATACTGCGAGTTCTGCTCCGGCCTCCTCTCTCTCTACTATCTCTCTCTCTAGCTGTTCTAACTACTACTCTCTCTCTTACTTCCTATGACAAGGACACTCCGGACCAGGGTTTCTGTCTACTCTCTCTGATCGAGGATAACAGCTACTCTGCACTCATCCTACTCACAATGTCCTCCGGCTAGTTCTACTACACCCATTACAAACTACTCTCTCCCTCTCTCTAACTCTCTCTCTCACTTCTCTCATACACTCTCTCTCTCCTCTCTCTCTCCTCCCCTCTACTCTCTCCTCTACTCTTCATCACTCTACTCTCTACTACTACTCTCTCTCTCTCTTCTCCCTCTAACTTCTCTCCTCTCTCCCTCCTCTCTACCTCTCTCTACTTTAACTATACTCCCCTCTCCATACTCCCTACCCTACCTCCACCTCCCTCTCCCATCCTTCCCCCCCCCCTTCACCCTCCCCTCTCCCATCTCTACTCTACTCTCTATCTCTCTCTACTACTCTTCTATCCTCTCTCTCAACTACTCTCTCTCTCGCGTCATGAGTCTGTGCGAGCGTTCAAGGGGAGTAGAAGAATGCGAAGTAGTGTGGAGCCTGCCCGTGCACCTGCTCAAGATTTGATGAGCGAGAGCCTGATCTGAGTGACCGAGACTCCTGCAAACATTAAATGAGCGGAGGGACTTTCCGTCTCCTTGCCCGGACTGACTGTACTGTGTACTTCGCCAACATTGCCAAGTGCCCCCCCCGAGCCACACACGAACCCGGGCGTCGTTCCGTCAACTGGCCAATCTCAGTGGTTAATGGACATTGCTTTTGAGAACTGTTTAGACTTTTAGCCCACTGAAAGTCGAAGACGCAAGGAAGCCCGATACAAGATAAGTACCTGCATAGATCACACGCATTATTAGTAGTAATTCTTTTTTGTGTCTCATTTATGGGATAGTTTAAATTTTCAATGTCTTTTTTTTTACTGCTAGTTTTTTTTACAGACAGGGATATTTCTACGCCGCTAGAGGAACTGAAAAGAAGTGAATGAATATGCCCTCAACCCACACGGCGTGTTTGAATAATAGAAGGAGAGGGATTGTATTGAAGAATATACGATATTATCCGAAGCGAAAAAACAAACGAGTCAATGGTGCAATATCGGTAAAGTGTGGTGATTTACATAAGGAAGCTTGAAACAATGTGAATAGCGAAGACGCCCTAAAAGCGAATAAAGTTAGTCCTTCCATGCAGTGATGTTAAAAAATGTACCTAGAGTGGTTATATGTCGCCGAAGACACAACTTAAATAACTACGATGTCTATATAACTATAGTATATACTCTATCATATATATATAGCTATATCATATAGTTTTTCAATAATTAGATATATTATATTCATATACTATGTATAAATATATATCATAAGTATATAGTTAATATAGATATATTTTCTTGAGACTACTTAGTAATGTAAGTTTATGATGCGAGTTGAAAAGCTGACTAACATACAACAAACATAAACAAAAAACTGACAATTCAGACATTTCATATTGTTTAATATTATTTAGAAGCGATAAGTGCCAAGGTTAGTTACATATTTGTAGGATCAAAACCACCCAATCCAAATCATCATGTTATTTATGTCTAATTCCCTGATGTGGCACATGCCTCCGAAGACATCTCATCCTGTGTTGTAGTGTGTGTGTGTGTTGTGTGTGTGTGTGGCCTGTTGTGCTGTGAATGTGTGTCGTAGTTGTGTGTCTGTGTGATGTATGTGGTCGTCGTGCTGTGTGTGTGCTGTGTGTGTGTCAGTGTACTATGACTGTATAAGTGTACATGCGTGTCGCCTCGTCGCGTGCTGCGTGTGGAGTGCGGTTGAACCTGTAGCTGTGCCTATGGGTGTCGGAGCTAGTGGGCGTCGCAATGGGTTCTTTTTTTTTTTGGGCAGGGTTGAGCATGGGGTGCGGCCATGGGGTCTTTTTTTATTTTTTTTCGGATGGTGGGGGGGGGAGGGGGATACGGGGGTAAGCGATCAAACGTGGTGGGAGGTGTGCTGATGTAGAATGTGTGGGTCTGCTGTGGTGTGTGTTAGTGTATGTGATGTGGCGGGCTGTCGTAGCTGTGTGTGCACTGTGTCATATTGGTATAGTTGCAGTCGTACGCTAGCTGCGTTGCTGAAGGAATAGTAGCCGTGCTGGCGGTGCATGCATGTGTTGCTGCTGTATATGATTGTTAGACATGTGGCTGTGTGTGTAGTAGTGTGTGTGTGTATGTAGGCGCCTTCTAGTATAGGTAGCTGTGTCGATTCTGTACGTCAATTCTGGAGTCCATTGTGTGCCTGATTCGTGCTGTGTGGGCAGTGTGTGCGTGTCGCGTGTGTAGTGTGGTGTGTGTCCGGGTTTTTTTTGTAGTCGTGTGTGTTTGCTGTGTGTGTGTGTGTGTGTGTTGCATGTGATAGGTGTGTGTGTGATTCTAGTCCCCGTGACTGTTGCTGTGGTTAGGTTGTGATGTGTGTGTGTGTGATTTAAAGCTTCAGTAATGATTAATAGTAACCATCATTATATATCATTATAAAAATAATGGTTAGCCCTATAATATTATTAATAATAATCATGATAGCAATAATAATATATAGATAATAATAATAATAATAAATGAATAATAAGAATATATAATAATGATACATTGTATCAGTAATATATAATAATCAGTAATCAATCTAACTAATCTAATAGATAATATATTATATACTATATATAATATATAAACTTTCTAAATCATCACTGTGTTAATTTATTATCCTATATATTATTAATTATTATGTTAACTATTATTAATAATACTAACTATTGAATATAATTATCTATCATAAATGATTCATGTCATCTATTATCATATGTTATAATATAGTGTCCTAAGATTAGTATTATTTAATATTATTATATAATCTATTCATTATTATTATTTAAATCATTGTAATTGTTATTTTTAG
>JAPQNM010000018.1:25763389-25770889 GCA_029783475.1 Metacarcinus magister
TGTGTGGTGACATTGGCGAATTGTAATGGTTATTGTGGAAACTGTGCGCTGGAAGAAGTGCAGATGGACAATGTGCAAGAAAATAAGTGAAACATGTATTATTTTTAGTAGTGATAGTTAGCATGCATGCATAATAAATTGGAATAATAATAATAAAAGTAACAATAACAATAGTAATGCTAATAATTATGATGATAATGATAATAAAATACTAATACTAATAATGATAATGGTAATGATAATGATAGTATTAATAATAATAATAATGATAATGATTATGATAATTATAATGATAACAATAATAGTAATAATAATAATTCGACAAAGTCCACCACATGAATAGTGCTCAGGTGTTTAAGATTCTCAGCCAGATTTTCGGCTCCTTAAGCATTGACTCCACTCTGTGCCGCCCCATCGTGCACGTAATTCAAGGGGGGTTACGTGCGTGCGTGCATACATATATATATATATATATATATATATATATATATATATATATATATATATATATATATATATATATATATATACATATATTTATTTATATATATATATATATATATATATATATATATATATATATATATAAATATATACGTGTGTGCGTGTGTGTGTGGGTGTGTGTGTGTGTGTGTGTGTGTGTGTGTGTGGGTTTGTGTGTGGGTGTGTGTGTGTGTGTGTGTGTGTGTGTGTGTGTGTGTGTGTGTGTGTGTGTGTGTGTGTGTGTGTGTGTGTGTGTCATTCACTATCGTCTGGAGGATCACGCGCTGGACTCGCCATTACCCTCCCCGAAGGATGTCAGAGCTAATAGAGTCAGATCTATAGGTAAAGCTGAGATACCTCACACATCACACACACCCATCCCCTTGCTTTGAGAATGAAAATCCTTAGCGATCTGAGCGGGATTAGAGTCCACGCCTTGCCAGGTAGGAGGCGGGGACGTTAACCACTGACCCACTGCAGCGGTGTGTGTGTGTGTGTGTGTGTGTGTGTGTGTGTGTGTGTGTGTGTGTGTGTGTGTGTGTGTGTGTGTGTGTGTGTGTGCGCGTATGTAAGAGAGATAGATAGAAAGAGAGAGAGAGAGAGAGAGAGAGAGAGAGAGAGAGAGAGAGAGAGAGAGAGAGAGAGAGAGAGAGAGAGAGAGAGAGAGAGAGAGAGAGAGGAAACACTGAGATGCTGTATGACATCACACTCTGCTAGTCATGATCCTCAATATGTACTTGGATTCACTCGAATGTGTAAGTAAACTGTATTGATACCGTCTAAGTTGGCAACGCATCCATCCTTTTACTATATATTTCATTATTTATAGATCACTACCTCTTGGCGCTGAAAAATACAGCTGTTTTTTATTCAATGCATGTCTCTTAATCAGTTCCGGTCTCTCTCTCTCTCTCTCTCTCTCTCTCTCTCTCTCTCTCTCTCTCTCTCTCTCTCTCTCTCTCTCTCTCTCTCTCTCTCTCTCTCTCTCTCTCTCTCTCTCTCATTCTCTCTCTCTCTCTCTCTCTCTCTCTCTCTCTCTCTCTCTCTCTCTCTCTCTCTCTCTCTCTCTCTCTCTCTCTCTCTCTCTCTCTCTCTCTCTCTCTTCAGTTAATTCTTCAAAAACACATGACCTTAATTCTAATGCTACAAATAGCAATGCTTCAGTAGAAAGAAGACAGGATGCCAATAACGTTGTCCACAAATAATGAACCCCAACAAAGTTAACCCTTCTTTGCTGTATTATGTAGTATAGATAGTGTAGTATAGTACAGCTAACTTTCAAGGCGACGTGGCGTCAGGCATCAGCCGGTTAGACCAGTGGTATTCATTGCGCGGATCGCGAGCCGCTGGCGGCTCGCGATGACTCAATTCACGGCTCTCGAAAAATATATAAATTAATTAATATAAAAAAATAATTTTTCAAGTAAGATACATATTTTCATGAGGTGAGATGGAAGACGAAGTCACAGTAAGAGATAATATTCTAACATCCCTAACCTAGTCGTACAGAAATCATACGTGTCCACTACGGGAAACTGATCAGGGACACGTCTAGCTCTAGGCGTCAGTGGTCTCCCTGAATCAGTTGAGTTCAAACTTGCAGTAGCTGCGGCTCTCTCAATCAATGCGTTTAACCGAAGTGGCTATCTTGCAAAAATTAGTGAATAACACTGGGTTAGACCAATAATGTGCGTGGATAGAGGGTGAGTCAAACACGCTTTTTTTCTTAATTCTCCTTAACACAGTTGCAAATAACATAAAGGAACACACCTACATCCTACCAAGAGGTTCTTCATATGAATCCCATTATATTTAACTATTAAACATTAGACCAACCACTGGCCAATTAAGCCTTTAGAGAGATAGCGGCTGTCCTGACTGATGTGCCTTTGGTGGGGGAGAGAGCGCATATGGGTTGGTAACCCCCACTACGGGGAGCAGCGCCGCGGGCCCACCACACAGAGATGCCAAGTGTGGCATAAGATACTCAATTGAAATTGGTAGGTGTAGGGCAGGGGTAGCCAACCTTTTGTGAGAAGTGATCTACTTTTTCTTCATCTACCCAGATGCGATCTACCAGCCTAAGTTTCATCCATATTCCATAACTGTAACTGTAATATCTCCCTCCCACTGCCATATATGGAGATTACAGTTATGATATAATTGTTATAATACAATTACAAAGCACACACTTACATTATTAATAAGACGATTGGCACTGCATGCTGTCTGCCAACTTGGTGTAGTTGGGTCTGTGGTTGGTGATTGCTAGCGTTAAGCAGGCATCCAGGTGTTCATCTGACAGTGTTGATCGGTAGTTTGACTTGATGTATTTCAGGTGTGAAAATGTTGATTCACCCAGGTAGGATGAACCAACAAAAGCTGTTAGGTATATGGAACATTTCCTGACATTAGGATACTTTTCTTCACTGAGAAGGTTCCAGAAACTGCCTCCTGTTGCCATGGATTTGATCTGTATATCATTTTGTAGTTTTAAAATCTCATTTTCAACTTCAGATGTATCCATGTTAAATAATGTGGCCATTCTAGATGCAATATTTTCAACATTTGTGTTTTTATCAAATGGAAAACACATGTATGTTGCAACAGGTTCTAATGTTGCTATATCCTGAACACGTCTATCAAATTCTGAGACAAGGGTTTGTACCTGTTCACTGTAGCCATCACTGTTGAACTGATCACATTGATTACATTGGTTTTCCAGTTCCGACATCATATTTCTGAAATTTCTCAGTGCATGTTGCTGTAGTTATGAAGACACTAGTTTTAGTTTCTGTTTGAATGTTTGCACAACACTAATCATGTCAACTATAGTTTTATCTTTTCCTTTCAAATCTAAGTTCAGTTCATTCAACATACCAGTTATGTCAACTAAGAAAGCTAAATCCAACAATCATTCTTCATGTCTAAGTGGGGATGATCAGAAGATCGATCTTTTGAGGCCAAACACACTTTAATTTCAGGCAACAGATCTCTAAATCTTTGGAAAATTTTACCTCTGCTGAACCACCTGACATCGGTATGCAACAGCAGATCAGTGTGTTCTGCTTCACTTTCTTCCAATTGACTTCGAAACAGTCGTCTCTGAAGACTTCTGGCCCGAATGGAATTTACAATTTTAGGAGAAATGTCCATCACTTCTGTCATATTCAACATTTTATCACAAAGTGCTTGTTGATTAATGATGCAATGATAATTAAATAAATCAGGATATATATCATCACCTCTGGAAAGGGCAATGAATCCACTGATTCTGCCAGTCATCGCTAAGATATAAATGTCAGCAATTCTCACAATCACGGAAAACTTTTCCATTACAAAACACTGATCCGAACACCGAACGTCGAGTGACAACTGTTGAGCTGTGGCGTGTGGAGGCCTGTGATGGAACAGAGTTGGCAATTAATATTTACGTTGAAAATAATAAGATTTACAGCTGTAAACAAGACATCCAAACTCTGAGTCGACTTTTTATTTAACAAAGTCATAAATATTTGTAAACTAACACACTGGCCCTACAAATAATGACAATTTACAAATCACGTTGAACAGCAACCAGCTATCACCATCCTGTACGTCAGGGTCGGCAACTCAGGCCCACGGACCAGATTTGGCCCGCAGAGTCCGAACTCGTGGCCCTGCTTGATATAACAATCCGGCCCGCAACAGCCTAGCCAACTAAATGGGTAAATCGGCGCCTCTCGACGTGAAAATTTGTATGACTGAGATTTTTACCTCATAAGCACCAGGGAGAATCGCCGGGGAGAAAATGAATACATGGCACGTGACGCAGCCATAACCACCGCCAGTTCCGGACGAAGTCAACGCACACTATGGTGACATGCTTTACCTTTGTGAGGAACGCGTTTGTACGTAGAGTGTACGTACAAACGCGTTCGGTTCTTGTCTACTGGTCTGGTTCCGCCCAGGCAGGCTTCATGATAACACAGGAGTAGTCTGTCATTATGAATGAGTGTATGTCGTTCAGAAATATCCATTATAAATATAAATGGTTCCCAGAAAAATATATAAGCAAAACTAGTATTCGAATTATAAGTAAAATTTGGATATCCTATTATAACTATTGGCATGAAAATTCTGAAGGACGAATTATTAACAGGAACAATGTGATCGACTGAAAACAGGCTTGTGATCAACCAGTCGATCGCGATCGACTGGTTGGCCACCCCTGGTGTAGGACAATAGACCAATATATTTACAAAATATTCCACTTACATAGTTTTACAATTATGTCTGGTAGGTAAGGGTGTTTGAATATTGCATAGATAGAAATTAAAGGAACACATATATTTGAATTTATTTTTCCTGTTCTGTGAGCAAATGCAACACGTTGCAGATCTCAATAGGGGAATTTAACAGTCTCATGCCCGTTACTGAGTGTGCGTGACAATACGAAAATCAGAAATTCAGTAATCCCAGACAGCGACAGACAAAGCCTATATAGAAAGACTTGCACACAATCTCAGCATGGTCCGATAGGTAAGAAGTGCCTTTTAATGTCAAGAAATGCCATATTCATGACGTGGAAACATGAAACCAAAGATATGAAACGAGATAAGCGGAGTGAAACTTGAAGGATTATAATATGTCAAAGATGTTACGATTGTGTCAAATGTAAAGTTCTCCCAACATTGTAAAACACTGCTGGTAAAGTTAATAGAATGTTCAGCTTTATAAAAAAATTAATTATTTTTTTTTTGTTAAAGAATAAAAATTACAATTTTACCTGTACGTATGCATCACCTTAGTCAGAGCCCACTTGGAGTATGCAGGGCATATTTGGTTGCTTCACCTTACAAAATATATAGAAAAAAATATAAACTACCTAGTGCTGGGCTACGAGTTTAATAAAGTTATCATTCATTTTCTGATGCAGGAAAGAAACTGACCAGGTGTTAAAACTCAAATTTATGAAGAAAATTATTATGTAATACATCATCCCTTTAAAAAAAATCAGGGAGTATGAGAGTTTTAAAAAGAGTTCAGGCGAATTCAATTACGGAAGTGTCTTGATAAAATATTTACATATACTTTCCGGTTCGGTAGACAACATCCTGCCCGATAACGGCAAGATTGAGATAGGAAGTAATGAATCAATACATTTCAATAAGACTCAATATGCTTGTCAAAACATTTGATTCATTAAAAGACTAATGGGTGTGGCCGAAGTGAGGCAACGGACAACAAGAACCGAGTTTGTGGCGAGGCGATGAAAAGTGAAATCCGACGAAGAAACAGAAATTGCTGGATGGTGTGCACGTAGAGAAAAGGAAAGCTTGACTAGGGGGACAAGACCAGCAGGTATTGCAATAGAGGATTAACAACTAGTGGGGGAGCGAAAACCTTTTAAAACTCACTCCGGATGGCCGTAACATGGGGGAAGAGAGACAGTTGTTGAAGACAAAAAAAAAGACTGGCAAAACTGAAGCCACGGATCGAGACTGGGAAAGGAGGACAAGCCAAGAAACGGCATAAATTGGCTCAGGTGCGGCAGACATCAAAGTGTTGTGTAGACCTCAGGTGGAGAACGTGAGGAGCGTGGAATAAGAGGAGGAGGAGGAGTACAAAAAAAAGTTAAGCATATGAATTTGAAAAAAGATAGTAAACAAAGAAGAAGAGAAGAGAAAAGATGGTGAGAAAGAGAAGAGGAAGCAGTAACATTAAAAGCATCAGCTATATCAGTAACAAGGTAATAAAGCAGAGAAAAGAGCGATATAAAAAAGAAAGGGAATATAAAAGACGAGAGAGAGAGAGAGAGAGAGAGAGAGAGAGAGAGAGAGAGAGAGAGAGAGAGAGAGAGAGAGAGAGAGAGAGAGAGAGAGAGTGAGAGAGAGAGAGAGAGAGAGCGCGCGAGCCCGAGCGCGAGAGCGAGAGCGAGAGAGAAGAGAAGAGAAAAGAGAGAGAGAGAGAGAGAGAGAGAGGAGAGAGAGAGAGAGAAGAGAGAGAGAGAGAGAGAGAGAGAGAGAGAGAGAGAGAGAGAGGAGAGAGAGAGAGAGAGAGAAGAGAGAGAGAGAGAGAGAGAGAGAGAGAGAGAGAGAGAGAGAGAGAGAGAGAGAGAGAGAGAGAGAAGAAGAAAAAAAAGAGAGCGAGAAAGAGAGAGAGAGAGAGAGAGAAAGAGAGAGAGAGAGAGGGAGAGAGAGAGAGAGAGAGAGAGAGAGAGAGAGAGAGAGAGAGAGAGAGAGAGAGAGAGAGGAGAGAGAGAGAGAGAGGAGAGAGAGAGAGAGAGAGAGAGAGAGAGAGAGAGAGAGAGAGAGGAGTGGGAAGAAACAAATTACAAAGGGATACAAAGGAACACCAACAGCAAGAGACTCTAGGATCCCTGCGAAGTCCGTTTGATATAACTACTCAACACTAACTACTTCAAAGGGAGAAAGGATAGTAAAGTGGAAGGCTCCTCCCCACCCACCCATCCGAAGCTGGTAGGAAAAAAAGTGATACCATGTAGTATATAAAAACTATATGGAATTTATGAGGAAAGTGTGAGGAGACACTATCTACATCTACATTTTGTTTGTAGGGCAAAGTGTGACTGTTTGTGTTGATGGTTTTGTGGTGTGTGTATAGTGTAGGTGTGATCACAGTGTAGATGACTTGATAGGAGTGAAGGAGGCTCAAAGCCATAGAGAGCCATAATGAGATCCTACGTAAATACAGGCTGTCAGAAACACGAGTGCAACAGATTGGGCCCCACGCTGCATTAACACTACATGCACTAAACATCAACGCTACAGGAGCCGACACAATTCCCTCCTTCACAAAGTGTTCTCTAGCTCATCCTGATACGAGTCACCGTGAAAGAGTAGCAAAGATGATGAAGGTTTCAACGCCAGTAACTGTTTCAATCAAAACGCAACACAGTGGATATATCTAGTTATGTTAGTCCACAATGCCAAGGAGGTATAGGTCAAGAAACAGTGTATTGACTAGACAGCATAATGTTACGAGATGAAAGTGTGTGAGGTATGTGTGTCCAGT
>JAPQNM010000018.1:25775889-25778389 GCA_029783475.1 Metacarcinus magister
AGCCTCATTTGGTCCAGTAGGGCTGTCGCTGTCTGTTCTTCCTTTGTACTTTTGTACTTTGTTCTGTGACTCAATGTTTGTTTGTGACTACGGTCTAGTATGTCACTGGAGAACTGAGTGAAAGGATCAGTTTAAGATAAATGAGGTGTAAAAACGTATTTTTCCGTATTCTGCAAATCTTTCCCATTTGTTTTACATTGCTCAGACTACTGTGCTATGGCTATAAAAAAAACTTCATATTAATTATATACAATTTTCTTAGTGACCGTTCCGTAAGACTATTTGTATATAGTAAAATAAGAACAATTATTGCATCAAGAACCAAGGAAAATATGTGAACTATAATGTGAAATAATGACTATAATTGATCAAAACATTGTTACAGCCACTTGAGCTTAAATTTTGTCAATTACACTTCTTTATACAAATGATTCCCGCTGACAGCAGTTAGAACCTTCTAATTGACTTTTACTGTGTTTGCACCTACAAATGTTATTGTGTAGCCCTTTGTTCGTGAACATTGGCCTGTAGGTGTATGATTACCTGGAAACCTTTGTGCATGGGTGGGTGCAGGTGCAGCTCCTTCCCACCACCTGACTGCAGCACCATTTTATATTACTCGGATCCCCCCACGAAGCTGAGGGACGAGTAGAGTTCCACTAAGTTGTAACACCTATTATGTCCGTATTGGTGTCGCTTGGATAACAAGACGGTATATGTTTTATCCTGCACTGCGTTTTGGTAGAGTCATTCCCTGTCCCTTAATGAGTTTATCTAAGAGACAACATTCAGTGCTAAGGCATGGCTCCCAGTAGTTATAAAGGGCTATGTGAAAGAGCTGAGAGATGCAGAGTTTAAGTTACTGTTGTAGGTAAGTCCTGGGTAATGATACACGTCATGAGCAGTTTTAATTATTTGATATTGTAAGTTTCCTTAGTGTTTTTTGTTATAACACCTCTGACGATATTATTTTCATCGCCTTTCATGGTCTAGGTGAGTCTCCCATTTTGCAGTACAGAAATGAATAAAACCAAGCCAGTGTTGTTGACGGAGTTATTAACGATGTAACTGTGTTAGCCGAGGGTCGTTAAAAATACTGCAGTAAAATGGCCTAAAAGAATATGATTAAAAAATTTTTGTTTTTTCTTTGTCACTCCCGTGCCGTAACTATTAAAGAAGAATAACAGGTGGAGGAGCAGGAGGATGAGGCGCAGGAAAGGCTTAATCTTCGAAACGGTCCGTTCCTCATCCCCGTTTGAAAGATCAATCACATTTAATATTGAACGAAGTGTTGCATATCCGTTAAAGTTAATTACTTTTTTTTGTATCCAGTGCTGACGGCCAGCCGTGTGCTGGTGTGTAACAGTGAGGATATGATGGTGATCGAAAAAGTTTATATATGTGTCCTATTTTCCTGCTGTTTACAGGGTTAATGTTTGTTTTGAAGGTTATAGTAAAAGTAATAAGTTACATTTTTTTGTGTGTGCATTTGAAGAACAAATCGTCACCGTGTAAGGCAGTAAGGCAGCCTATGTACATAACTTCCTTCATCCTGAAAGAACAAAAATGCGAAATCAACTACTGATTTTCATAGAGAAACAATTTACAAGAGGTAGACAAAAGTTTCTCTGAATCTCACGCATAAAATAGTTAACGTTGTATAACAGTGCTTAGTCTCTACACATCATGGTTTGATTTCATATTACTGACAATGGAACATCTGTTTGAGTTTTGATAAAAAAAATTAAAAACTTCCAATAGACAAGCAAAACAGCAGTAATATTTTTATTTCCAGTATTCCTTTATTGAATGTGGTATTTATTGTATGTTGTATTCTCACGGTTACATTCGAAACGTTATTGCTTTTTACGTGAAAGCAGTAGACATGTACACCTATGAACTGGTTCTATCTGAAACTATACTTGTATCTTTGATATATTTGTTTTGGCTTTCCCGGTTAATAGTGATTGACCTCATAAGGAAATATTATTTTGTTTTCTTTTGTCACAGAAAGGCTGTTGAACAATTTTTTTTCGGTTCCCATCTTAAATAATTCATGCAACCAATGATGAATACAATGAATACAATAATGAATATTCCATACAATTTCACCTGTCAAGTGGCCATGTAACTGTAATTTCTCAGCTAAGAAATTAAAAGAATTCTAATGAAATATAAGATGCATAATATCGCAACTCTCCCTACAGTTCCAAATGACACTTGAGAAATATTGTTACACTATTGCACCGGGCAACATGAACACTTTTTTACCTTGGCCGCTGCTTGACTGGTACTCATTGATATGTTTTTGACACTTTTTTATTTTTTATTTCAAGAATACGTCTTCACCTATGCCCTTACAGTGTGATATTCTGATGTCAATATTTAGTTTTGCCATTGAAGAAATCTCCAGAAAAAAGCGTTGCTTCGCCTTCGTAGGGAAAAAATTAAACTTGAATTATTTTCTGGTGTGATACCTGATTACCTTTACTCAGAGTCA
>JAPQNM010000018.1:25793389-25795889 GCA_029783475.1 Metacarcinus magister
ACTTACTTACTTACTTACTTACTTACTTACTTACACACACACACACACACACACACACACACACACACACACACACACACACACACACACACACACACACACACACACACTCACATGCACATACACTCATATACACACAGACAGACAGACACACACACACACACACACACACACACACACACACACACACACACACACACACACACACACACACACACACACACACACACTCACACACACACACACACAAAAAAAAAAACACCCACACAAACACAAACACACACACACACACACACACACACACACACACACACACACACACACACACACACACACACACACACACACACACACACACACACACGTGTGCATTTAAATCGTATACATAAAGCCCCTGTTGTCTTTGACTGTGAAGGCCACGTGTCCAGCCTTGATAGAGCCGGTGACCATAGTAACAGTCAGCTCCTCCCAAGCAGCGTTGACCTTGGCGCGTGCATCGTTAGGTCCCTGACAAGTGGAGATGGTCTTGAGGGGAGAATCCAGGACTTAATTGGAAAGCGGGATATCACATGTGTGAGCGAGCGTGACTGGATCGGTGATGCATTCAATGATTTGTTCAAGGAACGTTTATTGTGAATAGTTATGTGATGGATTTCTATGCGCGAGGAAGAAGAGTGTGATGCAGAATCATATAACAATGGAATAGAGACATTTGTTATCAGATAAGTCATTTATGTTTTTTTTTCACCATGTTCCTAAAGTCGACTGAATATGTACTGAATTTTTGAATATGCTGAGGCCATGAAAAGAATGATAAGAAAATAATTATAAGAAACTTCAGTATAGAAGTTTATCATGGAAATCTGAGAGAAAGAAAAAATATATGCGAGGCCACATTTCCATATTTCATTTTATTGAAAAGAATAATCTCAAACCAAGGATATCTTGATTATACACATATAGGACGGATTAAGGAAATGGAGATAAAATTCAATAAAACTAACCCTATCCTTTGTAATATATTAAACACTATGACCAAAATAACAACAAAAGGAATATTTTCCATTATTGAAAGCTTAAATGTATGATTTACTTCATTGCAGAGCGAGAACAAAAATAAAGTTAACTAGTCATAAACATTTTCTCAGTAGGAGGAATAAATCAAGCGGATTATTCTTAAAAGTCTTGAATAAACATTTATAGCAGGTGAATAGAAGGATCGGATAGAAACCAAGTGGAAATGAAAGAAAGAACAAAAATTGTAAGAGATTGTTGAAGGATAATGAAAAGTGAGGATGAAATGAAGAAAAAGAGAAACAAAGACACATGATATCCGTAATATTTGCCTCAAGAAGAGCTGAAAATTTTCATAAAAAATGTAGAAAATATGAAGATAACAAAGAAAATGTAACTCTGGCAGCTATCCAGTGCGAAAGATGCATGTTTTGCACTGGGTATTGTGAATCTTAAGTCATGAAAATGAAAAGAATTTTGTAGCTGGATTCCTTACCAACAAGCAGCTGGCAAGTGGCACATATATAATGTAATTTGGTTGCGATGAAAAAAAAATCATTGAAGCAGCCAGAATTTGCATACCAATTAGCCAAGACGTGTAGGCTGGATATAAATTAGTAAATGACAAACGGTTAAGTCTGAACATAATAAAACGATGACTTTCTTTTGAGAATAAAGTATTTGCACCAAAAACACCACATAGGGTACTGTCACAAGCAACAACAGCGGGGTGGTCAGAGAAGGAGAAGGATTGTGCTGTGCATATAAACTGAAAGGTGTCAGTACAATAGTAATCGGCAAAAAGTTACCTGATACATGTCAACACAAATGTATTAGTTTCAAATAAAAAGCGATGGCAGAAGAATAATACAAAAAGGGCTACTGTCAATTTTGTTCCGGCTGGGTCTTTATTGCATGGTAAGGTAAAACAAAAATCTGGGAAGACACAGTTTCAGAGTTAATCACTGAACAAAGAATGGTAAAGCGAAGATACTGGTTAAGTTTTACATTACGATGGTGGACAGAATAAGAATGAGAGCAAAAAAAAGTCATGTCAATGTTCGGCATTAGGTAATAAGGAAGAAAGTCTGAAACGGAATAGTTTCTACCCACCATTACATCAACAAATTGAAAAGTTAAATGTAATGTTATGCCAGGACTAATAAATAACTCTAAGCTAAATAAAAAGCCTTTACCTTACTGACAATGCAAATACTCATAATTCAGATGAAATAAAAAACCATGCATACATACAGGGATATATTGCTATAGACTTAGAAAAATAGATTAATCAACAGTAATACGTTCTATGACAAACTCTATATAGGAAAAAATTAATGTTGAGAATAAGACAGAGATAGTCAGATTACTACATTAAGAAAATTAGATAGAATATATATTCATTATGCATTTACGTTTACGTCCTTACTCATGGAAGCGTGCATGTAAATTTAATGAGATAAAAGTTTTTGTTTTCCAATTATAA
>JAPQNM010000018.1:25800889-25805889 GCA_029783475.1 Metacarcinus magister
GTAACACACATGTAATAAAATGAGTGAGCATCTAGAGTGTGATTTCGGTCATATAACTCAAACATACTATTTTTCGAATTGACAGATACTTATGATTAACAGGTACGTATATTCAGCTACCTTTTTTTTTTTTATCAATGCAATCAGTTGGCAATAGTCTGACGGTGAAGCGAGTCGAGCAACCGCACTAATAAACACACAGCAGAAGTGGTCTCGTTAAAACCCACAAACGCACATATTCAACCCACGTAAATAGCTATAATTACATTCATTTGACAATTACGGTGGCATAGAACCGTTTCATGAAATACATTTAAAGATGAAAAGTGTGGATGGAGCGTGGCGCCCCATCGTGCAAACTGCTGCTTCTGGATTCATAGAAAAGACTTGTGCTGTTACCGCCAGCATGAAGGTCAATTATTTAAGTAACAGTCTATGACAGGCATTCCATATAAACCCACATGCATGCCTGGAAGAATCCGTCATTGCCACAAAAGTTTAATCAGTGGAGGCTGCTGTGAGAAACATCTCTTACATGAGGCAACTGTACAACCATTTATGAGCTAAATTACATCATGAATCATAATTACACTTATAGATCAACACCGACTTGTTCTGCTCCCAGTGTATTGTTCGTATCATTAAAACTGTTCATCGCACAACTCTTGATAAACACACTTTTAAGGTGGTATTACGCGGTCAAGATTTTCTTCGACACAGAATAGTAATAAAAAAAAAAATGGCGATCGGCGGTGAGGAGTTACACAACATGAATTTGCCTCTACAGGACATTGTGCAGGTGCCAGTGAACAAAGGACGCCTAAAGCACGCTAGTACGACAAGGTTAAGCAGGCGTCATATCATAATCCAGTTCGCCGGTCAGTTGCTACCAAGTGATGGACTTCAATATACTACTAAATCCCTAAGGCATTGCTTCTACATTGTTACTTATAGAGATCTACAGTGATAGTTAAAGAGATACAAGGATCTCAGCATCTGTCTATTGAAATGATGTTTATAATAAATAAAAAGAAACTCGCGAATTAGTTATATGAGTATTGTAATAATGCAATAAATAAATGCAACACAATATACACTATATTATTTTATGTGGCATTCGCTTCATTTTTAAAGCCAAACAATAGACAAAAATGTTCTCTATTGATAACGTCAAAAAACATAATGACAATCCATTCCAGTTCGATGTGAGGACAGACCACGCCCACTAATTGCAACTCGATCTTGATTGGCCTAATTAACAACTAATCACGCCGCTCGCAGCACAATTAGGACCATCACACTCGATAGATATATTTTTTCTTTTAATTTTTCATCACTTATTTTTATTAATTACTTGATATTATTTTTCATCTTATGTAACTTTCATATATTGTCTTTACATCTACTGTTTTCAGGGATTCACATACTAGTCCTACTAACTTCAAAATATAGTTAATGCATTGGAAAGAAAATCGCTGACAGATTATCCAACTTGTTACAATATACAATAAATTCATACTAATTAACTTTAATTTGGTCATGTATCAATGTATCACTACCTTTCTTTCAAGAAAGAGGCCGTTTCAATAAACATAGCGATGTTTTTTATTGAGTAGCTAAGGCGATAGATATTAAAAAAAATATTGATATACATATACATATTATCGATACATGTATCTCTAATTTTCCTACCACTTATTACAGTTGCTGAACCTTGGACTAAGACAGATTAAGCAATGGTTAACATATACAAAGCTGAGCTTTGTGGCGTATTCGATTGACCAGTAGAATCAAACTAGACATGTGCAACCATACTAGGCAGGTATACTCAGAGGCATCAGACAAGATGCCTCGGAGTATAACATAAGCTAACATGGTGTGGTAACTAGTTTAGGCGTCCCTCCCCCCAAAAATATGACCACCACATCCTTACAATGGCTCACATTTTCCAGCAACAATGGAACAACTGACCAAGGCGGCTGTAAGGTCTGCTTCAGAGCAGGCTGTGCTAGAAACCTCTGCGTTCGAACACACCACCTACAGAACTTTGAGTCTGGCACGTATCAGGTTAGAACACTACCTATCGATGCTGTTCTCAAAAGTAATGCTTGAAAAATTGGGAAATATCAAATGGGATATCATAAGAGTAGCAAAATTAGGCTGGACATACTGGAAAATAATTATTAAAATGAAGAATGGTCACCTACATTTTGCTAGTGAATGAAAAAAGACAAAAAAAAAAACGGAGAGTAAACTTTCTTGTAAACAATGAAATAACAGAAAACATTTCATATATATGCAGTTTAAATAAAATTTAATGAGGTTTTCTAATCTACTGAACAAAATATATAAAACAAAAACTACACGCTTTGAACGTATTTATGCTTACGATGATTAGGACATAAAATTTTTTTTAATGAATAGAGAAGCTTGAAAAAACACAAAACCTAATTCTTTTACATATTTAATGATTTTTATACAAGGCCAAATAATAAAGAGCTTAGGGATAACAACATTAAGAAACTTTGGAATAGAAACATGAACTGACATGTTCGTCGAATTTGCAGCGATGAATGATTTAAAATTTATATTCTTCCAACGTAAAGCAAGAAAGAAGTGGATATAGAACAACTTAAATGATGAAATGAAAAAAAAAAAAAAAAAAAAAAAATCAAACTCATTCATACGTACAGTTTGAACATAGCAAAGAAAATATCAATATTAATAAAACTGAAGTACAGTGACAATTGGATGATATGGTACAAATTACAATACACCTAAGGAAAAAAGAAAAGTTACTAAGAATAAAGAAGCTAAATATCATATTATGATAGGGTCATAGGTTTAAATGATAACCTAAATATAATAATGTTATAATTTGTACGAATATTTTGTAGCAACTAAAATTTTAACTGCGTGTGAGAAGGCACCTAAGGTAAAAAGTAGAAAACTTTCAAACTCGTCAAAGACCTTATAAAACAGCTTACTATAATGGTAGTACAAACAAGAGAGGAGTTAAAAGGTCCTTGGCAGTATATATATATATATATATATATATATATATATATATATATATATATATATATACACATATATATATATATATATATATATATATATATATATATATATATATATATACATATATATATATATATATATATATATATATATATATATATATATATTTTACATTAAAAGGGCAATAGCTAAGGGAAAACAAATAAGTATCCCGCTAGTCGCCAGACCCTGTAAAGAGGACAGTAGGAAAATAGAATGAAGGGGTGGAGATCCAGTTAACATTAGAGGTGTCTTGACACTCCTCTCTTGAAAGAGTTCAAGTCATAGGCCGGTGGAAAAACAGACAAAGGAAGAGAGTTCCAGAGTTTACCAGTGTAAGGGATGAAAGAGGGAAGATACTGGTTAACTCTTGCATTAGGAAGATGGACAGAATAAGGATGAGAAGAAGTAGAAAGTCTTGTGCAGCGAGGCCGCGGGATGGGGGAAGGCATGCAGTTAGCAAGTTCAGAAGAGCAGTCAGCATGAAAATAGCGGTAAAAGATAGATAAAGATGCAACATTGCGGCGGTGACTTAAATATATATATATATATATATATATATATATATATATATATATATATATATATATATATATATGAATGACTTTGACAAATACAATATGAAAATACTTTCATAAGAAAAAAAATACTCCAAATAAGTGTACAAGTAACAAAGAGAACTTTGGGCAAAGGCAAAGACAAAAAAAAAAAGCATTTGTATGGCTTAGAGGTGAGCAAAATTAAATCATATAATAAAGATGAAGTAATCAAGGTAGCGGAAAACCTTTACAGAAAGTAATAGGTCCTATTAGGTAAGCAGATTATATAGACATTTAATTAGCATATAAATTTTTATGGATTAACTTAAAAAAAAAAAGTTTATTCGTATAGTTAAAAATATCTTATATTAAAAATTGATAATTTTATAATTTCTACGTTGTCTCTGGTTCTCATAAAGAACTAAACGACTTTTAATTTACTTTGTTTAAATAGGATTTTGGGTTTCTAGGCAAGTATTTTTAAGTCTTCTAAGTGAGTTAATTATTAATTAGAAGATATTTTTGGATTGCCTTTTTAAAGTTATGCTGTTTCTAAGAATCTCATAGATAAGGCGGGAGTTAAGCTATTTGCATTAAATAAGCGGTAATTTTCATTAAACATGATAAACAAGCAGAGAAAAAAAAGAATTTTTTTAAAGGAATATGATGAGGCAAGGCAGGTGGTGTATACATGAATAATCCAATGACCACATCCAAGCCGACATCAACAGACACGTCTTAAGGCGGATGCACACCGGGAAGCATATTTCCGAAATCTTCATCACATTTCCAGACGCCTCGCCCTCGCCAGTGACGTAGGCAGACTCTGCCACGTGATTGGCTGGCTTAACCTCCACTCTCCAAACCATCCCCACCCCCACCTTTGCCTCCGGCTCCCTTGCCTTCTCTCCCGCTCCCTTCTCTCCCGCTTACCAATCCCACCCACCTCCCCCTTTTTCTCTCCCGCGCTCTAACTGCCTCCGTCCCCCCTCCCTCCCACCAATCCTTCCCCCTTTTTTCTCTCCCTCTCTGTCTTCCCCCTCTATAACATAATAGTAAGAGAGAGAGAGAGAGAGAGAGGTCGGGCATACCAGCTCAGGGTCCCGCGTTCGAGCCTCGGCACGGGCTGGCCACTTTCCTACGTTACTACCGCCAAGTGGCCTAAGATCACCCACATGCTGCCATAACACCATCCTCGCCGGGACTGCAACGTTATATGCGCGAGGAGCTTCCGCTGGCAGCATGAGCCTATCAATAAGAAGAAACAAGGTGTCACTTAAAATATCTAACCCGCGCTACTAACAGGCGGAGGCCAACCATCTAAGGTCTCCCTGAAGCCTACCGGCGCCATGGGTAAAAGATATAAAAAAAAAAAAACACACACACACACACACACACACA
>JAPQNM010000018.1:25810889-25814038 GCA_029783475.1 Metacarcinus magister
AAAGATTGAAATGTTTAGTTTTGCCCTACTTTCATTACTTTCTGCAGTTGTCTGTGGAACAACAATTGCCCTGAGGCTACACTATACTGAGGCTTTACTTCTACTAGAGATGGATAACACTTCCAGTGACAGGTAAGTTGTTTCTGAGCACATTAAGCTTTTACAGACATTATAATAATGTAGCACATGCAGGTGGTGAGTAGGGCTTCTTTAGGTTGAAGTTACTACAGAATAGAGCATCCTCTTTGCATAGATAAAGACAACTAAGGAATGTAGTAAAAAGCATTAACTTTTTGTTTTCAACAAAGGAACATGTCTATAATTATCTGTTTACTGTAGCTTTGCTGGGTTTTTTTTGTGATGGGTTTTTACATGGATTACCTACTGTAAATACCATTAATTTTTTTTTTCCCCCGAATCAAGTACCATAGAAAGTTTCCGACTTGCATGAGCTAATTTGTTCACTTTCTCCTAGGGGCTACCCTAGGCTTTCATAGGGGCAGAAGTGAGTCATAAAGCAATTTACTGATATAGGTAGTTACGTCACTTACTCATCTTTGAAAACACTAAAGATGAATAGAAAGCAAAACTCTATTTTCAAACACCACTACCCATTCTTCTCTTTTCTCTTTCCCTATGGAAGAGAAACTTGGTGGTGTGGCGGGAAAGGAAAGCATGATTTTAAAGTGGAGAAAGCAAAAATTTTTGAATTGTGGTCTTCCTCTTAGTTGGAGGAATAGTGGCACTCATACTCACCCTGTAAGGCCTTGTTCACACTTATAATATATAGTCGACTTTTGATCCCGAAGCAATTACTATGGTGTTTGCCTGGCCATTGGGAAAAAAAGTCGGAACACCTTAGGGGCATGTCGCGGGCATCGGGAAGTCTCGGGGCACTCTCTCCGGCGGCCCTTAAAAATTAAGTCAGGATGAACGATTTTCTGTTCATATGCAGAACATGCAAGGATTCTGCATGAATACAAGTTGAAACACCTGCTACTCCCCCTCAGTTTTCAGCCCAAGCAGACAGTATCAGAATACAATACACCCCTACAACTTTTTTGGATGAACGCAAAGACAAAATTGAAGTTAAGGGGGATGGAACTCGATATGTAGCCACCTCCTCGTGGTGAGTTCTGGGTAATTTGACTGATATGATGCAGAAGTATCAATCAAATTAGCAAAGAGCTGCATACTCAAATGACTGAAACAGTTTGAAATGCAATTGTCAAAAAATTTAGACTTTTATATTGTTAGGGAACAGTGTTTTTTTGGTACAATTTATTTTCCCCAAGAACCCACTTGTGTCACATCACACTTTTAATGCACCGGATTACTAGTTAATTTTCAAGTTGTGTCCATTCACAATGTTCATACAGCAAGTCAAGTGCTGCTAATATTGCTTATTTATTTATATTTCCTGGTAATTAACACAATAATAAACCATAAAAGGAGTGTATAATTTGTTTAATTTTCTGTGCTTCCTATATATTCACTCCTAATATACATAACTCATGTACAGTAAATTTGAGACCAACATAAAAACCACTTACAAGTCTTTACCTTTCCTGCCTTTCCTAAACCCATTATACTCATCACCTACCTATTTGCCTGGCTGGTGATTTCTATTATAGAATAAAAAATAACTTAGATTACACCAGAATTTATTTTGACAAATTTTTCATTTGAATTAGAATTTAATGATACATAAGAATCTGGTATTTCTTTACAACTACTGCTCCACCTCTTTATTATAAATATATGAAGTCGTATATACTATACATAGTGTACTCAACACATGTGAAGGTTTCAGGCGGTGCTCACCATTATTTACCTCGCAAAACGCCTTTAAAGTTATGTTATGTTGTGTTATGTTATGTTGGTTATGTTGGTTATGTTGTTATGTTATGTTATGTTGGTTAGGTTAGGTTAAGGTTGTTAGGTTTGGTTACGGTTATGTTATGGTTAGGTTAAGTTAGGATAGGTTCGGTTTAGTTAGTTCGGTTAGATAAGATTTTTACATTTTATTACCAAAATCCAGAAAAATCTAAGTTGCAAACCCCAACTTTTGGGTAATAAAATGTACGAACATAAGAATATAAGAAAGCTACAAAAGGCCCGGAGGCCTGCACTAGGTAGTTCCTGTTACTCCAATACTCTCTTATTACCTACACCCACTTCTCATCCCCATCCATGAAGTTGTCTTCTTCTCTTAAAACTCCCTATTGTCTGTGCACTAACTATCTGCTGACTGAGTCTGTTCCAATCATCTACCACCCTATTTGTAAACCAATTTCTGCCTATTTCTTTATTAAATCTACATTTTTCTAAAAAGAAATACCAAAAATCTAATTTGGCATCAGTGTTACACCAATTCTTTTCCAGTGTGCTGCATATCTTACTACACAAGCCAGGAGCTAGCTCCCATGAATACTAACCTTCCCAAGGGTCACCTACCTGCACCTACCCCTACTTCTGCATCTCTATTAGGGTAACAGACCCCCTCACCTAACCCCAAGCCCTCACTAGCTTCACTCGCCTTGAGAGGCACGAGAGCAGAGTTGCACCAAGTCACATCCTAGTAGGCAGCGGCTCTAGTTAGTAGGTATGAAGTTCCCACAACCTTGCTGGGCTCCCGCACACAACGTTCTCTGAAAAACTCTACTTTAGTCCTCTGTCTCCAAGCAGGTCCTGGAGACGTCGAGACATTCAAGGGAAGGAGCTGCAGAAAGGTAATTTTATAGCGTAGCAGAGCTGCCCAACCTAAACCCCACACGTTGCCAGTCAGACAGTCACCTCACCTCTCCCAAGCTATTTAGACACGTAAACACCACATTTTGTACGAAGAGAGAGAGAGAGAGAGAGAGAGAGAGAGAGAGAGAGAGAGAGAGAGAGAGAGAGAGAGAGAGAGAGAGAGAGAGAGAGAGAGAGAGAGACGGGAGACGGGAGAGAAACGGGAGAGCGGGAGAGCAAAGCGGGACACAGGGCAATAGGACATCAGTGTTGTTTACATTATTTTAGTCCCGCTCAGAAGAGTGAGTCGTGCGGCTGGCAGCAAACTCGCCTCCCGCGCACGCGCAGAGAGAGGGGGGTCTTTGAGTGCAGGGGGTACCTCGAGTGAACCCACACCGTCTCAGAAGTGGCGACAC
>JAPQNM010000018.1:25814138-25821638 GCA_029783475.1 Metacarcinus magister
ACAAATTTAGGTTTTCTTAGCTTTTCATAAATAGTACTTTCATTGGTAGTAGTGGTAGTGATGCTTGTGTGTGGTGGTGATGGTTCCTTAGGGCGGTGTTTCCTTGGGTGGTTCCTTAGGAGGGTGTGGCCAGAACAGTGCACTTGGGAAAACCTGAGGAAGGTAAACTGTGGCGACCCGGATGTCATGACGGTGAGTCCAGAGTTGAGGGTCCTTACTCAACACAGCCTCACCACCACCCATGGAAAGTGTGTGTGTGTGTGTGTGTCTGTGTGTGTGTGTGTGTGTGTGTGTGTGTGTGTGTGTGTGTGTGTGTGTGTGTGTGTGTGTTGTGATGCCGATGGTTGGTGGTGGTGAGGTGGTAAGGTGGTGAGGCTTGGGAGTGCGTGGTGGTGGTAGTAAGTAGAGGCGCCGCCACACCTGCGGCAGGCGAGGGTAAGGAGTCACAGGGTCACTTCAGGGTCACCTCAGTCAACAATCACCTGATGGGCGCGTGGGCGGCGGGGCGGGGTAGGTTGGGGCGGGGTGGACCTAGGTGAGCTGACCTTGACATGGCAGCACAGAGACGCAGCCAATTGTTTGTGTTTATTGGTGTTGAGTAAGTTTTGGCGCCATTACAATGATGATGATGTACGATGAGTGTTCATTTAACGTTACGAGGAAGTTATGTGAGTGTGGTTGTACATAGTGTCCAGCTGCCCTGTCAGGAGTACCTCTGCTCGGCTTTGTTAACTGTGTAATGTGCTGTGTCAGGACTCAAACCGGACCGGACCGGACCGGACCGTGCACCCAAACTAATGCTCTGACTTATTTGAATTTTTTTTAATATATAACATTTTAAGAAGTTAAGACATAGAAGTATTGTGTAGGAAATATTAACAAAACCATTGCTACATATAGGACAAAGGTATTTCCTAACCTTCTCACTCATGTCTGTCTGCTGTTCGTGTGTTCATCTCTCCAGCTTGTCCTCTGTTAATCCTTCCTTGGGTTGAACTTACATCAGCCTACCTTGCTTACTTGTTTACAGGTTACTCTTTACATCACTGGTTTTCCTCCATCGTTTTAATAATGGCGGTCGGATTATTAGTTTGTACATAATATTAGTTTGTTCAAATTTTTTTTTCCGTCTCATTACTAATTTTACTCTCGTCATTCCTCTATGAATTCCTTCCTCCTTTGTCATTCATCCTTTCATTTCCTTCTGAGTGTCATCTGCCATCACCTCACCAGTCATCTCTGCATCTACCACTCGTAACTAAGTAATTCTACAGGCATTAGTTTACACTTGGTCTAGTTTTGCAGGCTCAATTTGTTCACTTTGTTTACCTACTCGTCATTTTCGACATTACTTTGTGTTATGTATTCACTTTATGCTTTATTTCCATTGTGTCCCTTCGTCGTCGCCTTGCTCCTCACATCACCACTCTCAGCGCGCCACTCTGCCTCCTGTGACTGTTTAGTTTCTCCTCGCCCAGCGTCTCCTGTTCTCTCTGCCTCATGTTCTATTGATGGCGCAGGAACGGTAACCAAACTAGATTTTCCCTCCTTCACGTTAGTCAATCCTGGTCCGTCTTTCACCTGTCCTGTTTCGCTTCATTCATCTAATTCAAAAATGTCTTCTGAGAACCAACCGGCTTTACCTCGTCACAGGGCACGTCACTTACTTACATATCAACCTACACTACTCTTGATCCCGCCTCGCAGCCACAAAGCCATCTTCTGCAAGAGGCAATACCTACTCCTCTACGGGATGGATCAGAGCCTTGTTACAGTGTTTTCAGCTTCATCCAGAGAGTTGAAGTTGAGGATATGTCAGAGTCCACCTTATACTCGGTGGCAGAGAAGATACAGTCCATTCGTAGCTTCCACCCTGGCGAGAGTTGTCTTGATGGAAAACTTTTCTTAAATGCTAAAACTTTGCAATTCATTGTTATCATTATTACTATCATCACCTTCATCGTTACAAGGAATCCATAACTTTATAATTCCAGTGTAAGAGTGAGCTAACTATTAGGTGCCGCCCTTCGAAGTGAGTGACGCCATCAAGGCAATGGAACACATGCTATGATGCACCTTTATTTTTGACACATCGCGGAGCAGAAAAGACAAATAGCGTAGTACACGTTCACCCAATCGTCTCTGATCACTATAAAATTTTAAAATTATTGTATGGTTAACTAACCTAAATAAAATAGTTCAAAGGTCCTTGTACGTACTCTGGTTTTCCTTCCTGACTAATGCAAAAAAAAATAAAAATAAAAAATAAAAAAATAGATAAACACTGACTCAGGTTGACCATCGTGTAAAATTAGAAATTGGAGAAAAAACTAATGCATTCTTATTACTGAGTAAATACTGTTTTGATGTGTGGTTTAAATACGTAAGGATTCTTGTAACACACACACACACACACACACACACACATGGAAGTCTCATAAAGTCTAAATTTGTTTTCAAAGTAAAATATGACAACATTTTCTTTATTCAATCACTATTTGTATATATATATATATATATATATATATATATATATATATATATATATATATATATATATATATGTATACTTTATTTATCTATTTGCTACACTATATATCCTTCTCTGTTCATTCATCTACCTTTCTACCTACCGACCAACCTAACTGTGTATCGAATTATGAATAACTATAACAATGTTCCACCACCACCACCACCACCACCACCACCACCACCACCACCACCACCACCACCATCACCATCACTATTACCCTACCTACCAGCATCACGTAGTATGGTGACGTGGTGGTGGTGAGCTGGTGACATGTTAAAAGTTAGGTCGTAGGGCACGGCAGGCAGGCAGTCAGCGCCTCGCCTCTTCTGTTGACAGTATCAAAAAGGGAAGTCTGATTTGTCTGCATACATTATCTTGTTCTTCTTGTTCTTCTTGATCTTTTTCTCCTCCTCCTCCTCCTCCTCCTCCTCATGGGTCCTTTCCCTCGCTGCAGTAGTCGTCTGGGATGTAGGAGTTGATCCAAGGCAGGTACTTAGAGACCCTTGTGTACACTCCGGGGTTACCTGGCACAGCGCACAGGTAACCGTACGACGTGATGCCCACCACCGTCCAACGACCGTCCGCCTGCACAGGAGTAGTAGTAGTAGTAGTAGTAGTAGTAGTAGTAGTAGTAGTAGTAGTAGTAGTAGTAAGTGTTTATTGACAAAACTATGAATACAAAATACCATCATTTTATCCAACCATCTCCTTCCTAACCTTAACTATTTGCCTTCCTTCATCACCTTCACCAGCATTACTTCACTCCCCCTCCCTTTCCCCTTGTCACGTCCCCTCTGCCTAGTCCTCCCCCTCACCTTAAGCAGCAGAGGCCCTCCGGAGTCGCCATAGCAGGTGTCTTTGCCTGGTCTGGAGGCACACAGCTGCGAGGCGAGCAATATGAAGCTGCTGTCTCCGCGTATGTCCCTCCAAGCGGTCTGACACTCAGCATTGTTCCACACCGTCAGCTCCACCTCCTGTAGTGTTGTCGCCACACCCCCTATGTAGCTCAGCGTGCCCCACCCCGTTGCTGCCGACACACACACACACACACACCCGAGAAGAAGAAATAAATAGAAAAGGAAGGTAGGAAGCTGGAAGAGGAGGTACAGGAGGAAGGAACTAATGAAACAAGGAAAGCCTGAGATGATGGAAGAAGGGAGAGGAGATATGCAAGACTATAATGAACAGTAATGATAAGAGGAAGGGCTAGAACGTGAAGGTGTGTAAGGGCAGAGCAGCACCTACCTGTGAGTGTTGCGCCTTCTAAGTTCCGGTCTCCTATGGGCATGCAGGCGGGTCGGATGTAGTCATTGAAGGTGACGGGCGTGTTGAGGATGACGAGTGCGGCGTCATTCTGGATGGTGTTTGGATCGTACTCAGGGTGGACAGTGAAGTTAAGAGTGTGCAGCCACACCGAAGACTCAGTCGAAGCTTCCCTGTACAACCTGCCCAGACCCACCTGTGTAGTCAAAGTATATTGTTATCATTACTTACTTAATTACTTATATTATTAATGCCACTACTACCACGTTGTCATTATTACGTAGCATTACTATTGCCGTTACTATCATTACTATCTACCACTACCACTAGTTATATGAACAGTAACCTAACCATTGCTACCTACCACTCACACTCATCTGCTTAACAGTAACTACACCAGTGGACTTGAAGAAACATATAATTACTCTTATTTATTTTGTGTCTTAATCTTTCTTTAAATCTTTCCCTCGCACCAGGAACCAACGAGGGAAAAGTGTGCTTGGGTGGGGAAGGTCGAGGAGGAGGTGATGTTCGAGGGTGGGTTGGGTGGAGATAATGCTTACTTACCTTAACCATCTCAACACTGGAATTGTAGAAGCAATGGGCGGCCGAGAGGACGACACTGCTGGTGATGAGTGTGCCGCCGCAGGTAAAACTCACCGCCTTAGCTTGCATGATGAGGTACGCCATCCACGGGTACTCCCCCTGTGTGGATGCGGAAGTGGATGCGGATGTGGATATGGGTGAAGATAGGATAAGATTATGGATATTTGAGATTATTATACTATCGATTAGGATAGATAGAGTAAGGTTTATATTAGTTTAAACACACACACGCACATACACGCACACGCACCTCGCTAGCATCCCGTCCGCCCACCACACGCAACACAGAGGGCGCCTGGCTGAACCTCTTCTCCTTCTCCATGCTGGTGGTGACGCCGCACATCGCACACGGGGCATCCGTCAGCCGCGGGGGCAGGATCAGCTCCGCCGTCACTGTGCACACATACATGCCGTTGATCCCGCCGACCCTCCGCACGTACTCCAGCTGCACCTCCTTACCCTTCCTTGGTGATACCACGTCATTGCTACAACACCACCACCACGCAAAGAACGAGGCGGGTTAGTGACCAGGACGAAGGTGACTGACAGACAAACAGATACAAACACACATACACACATACACACATACACACACCTGCAGTAGACCTCCTCCTCGCCGTCCACCTTGACCTTGAGCGCCTCCAGGAAACAGTTAAACTTGAGGCTGAGGCTGTGACAGGTAAACTCCAACTTGCTGTCCACGTTGATGGTCGTGAACACCTGTCTGCATGTGTACCTAGGGTAGACACCACACTAGTCATCACTACAGTCATCACCAGTCAGTCATCACCTCAGTCATCACCAGTCAGTCATCACCTCAGTCATTACCAGTCAGGCATCATCACACTCATCACCAGTCAGGCATCACCACAGTCATTACCAGTCAGTCATCACTACACTCATCACCAGTTACCACCAGATTCATAACTACTACTCAGCACTATGATAGTCACCACACACACACACACACACACACACACACACGCACACGCACACGCACGCACGCACGCACGCACGCACGCACGCACGCACGCACGCACACACACACACACACACACACACACACACACACACACACACACACACACACACACGCACACACACACACACGCACACACACGCACACACGCACACGCACACGCACGCACGCACGCACGCACGCACGCACGCACGCACACACACACACACACACACACACACACACACACACACACACACACACACACACACACACACACGTTAGTCAAGCAATGGGGACGACGGCGGGGTCGATAATAATGATAATGATAATAATGATAGTAATAGTGATAATAATGATTATTATCAGTAGTAGTAGAATTAGTAGTAGTAATAGTAGCAGTAGTAATAGTAGCAGTAGTAATAGTAGCCTCGCACGTTCTCAACATATTCAAGAGAGAACGTAAACATTTGAGGCGTCACTATAAAAATCTGATAACCTACGCCAAATAACAGGGGAGGCAAGTCCATCTGTGCCTCCATTAGCCTACTGGAGCCAACGGTTAATGATATAGAGTAGTAGTAATAGTAATAGTATTATGATGATGCTTCTCTCTTCCTCTTCCTTGATCCAAGCTGGACCTCAAATATTAAAGTTGATTTCATCCTCAACTTTAGCTCCAACCTCAGCCACTATTGGTCCAACTTTAGCTCCAACCTCAGCCACTATTGGTCCAACTTTAGCTCCAACCTCAGCCACTATTGGTCCAACTTTGATCAAGGAAGTCTTGCTCTTCCTTGATCCAAGCTGTGCCGGCAATGGTTGAGGTTGGAGTTAAATTTGAGGATGAAAAATCTACTTATATATTTGAGGTACAGTACGTACATGTGGTATCGCAGGTTGATGCTTTAGTATATATTGAATCACCATGACTCCTGTGAAGGAAAGCAAAGACAGCAGGTCCGACGGGACCAAGGACTCCATGCAGGGCAAGTACTCCTCCATGCAAGGCAAGAACTCCATGCAGGGCAAGGACTCCTCCATGCAAGGCAAGGACTTCTCCATGCAAGGCGAGGACTCCTCCATGCAAGGCAAGAACTCCATGCAGGGCAAGGACTTCTCCATGCAAGGCAAGGACTCCTCCATGCAAGGCGAGGACTCCTCCATGCAAGGCGAGGACTCCCTTGAAGGCTTGGTAAACACAACGCCTAAGAGGAAGCTGCCTTCCCCATCCTGGGACACGGAATTAGTCACTGCGACTAAGAAACGAAGGTACTCTGCTGACGACATCGTTTCCTTACTGGGACGGGAAACAACTTGGGTTGGAAAGAAAGGTTTGCAGAATAAGTTTGCAACGATGCCTCAACGCGCGAGGAAGAGGCAAGCATCACCTGCGTGGGTGCGGGAATCATGGCGTGGATTCGGTAACAAGAAGATCAAGTTGTCTGATGACAGCACTGCGTCCCACGGTAACCGAACACCGGCCCTGCGAGGGGCAGATCCCGCTGCTCAGGGAAAGGTGTTGGACGGGCAGCGGAATCAAGGCACGAGGAAGAGGCAAGCATCACCTGCGTCGGTGCGGGAATCATGGCTTCGATCAGGTAAAAAGAGGAAAACGTTATCTGATGCCACCAATGCCTCCACCAACACCCGAACGCCGTCCTTACGTGGGCCAGATCCTGCTGCTGAGGAACACACGCCTCACGACCACCGCAATAACGCATACAAAAGGTCGTGCTCTTCACCCTCAAGTTGGAACGAATCTTTGCAGCGGAATGTAAACTTTAAACTCACGACCGACACCTCGCACGAAGAAGATGATCAAGGTTCTAGGAATTACAAACAGAAGATCATCGCTGAGCTCAGGTGGATGGGCGTGCGTGTGTTTACGAAGCGTGAGGTGAACCTGATGACTGATACAATGTGTGAGTTTCTGGGCGAGGGCGTGTTCGGTTACTGCGTCAAGACTGTGGACCCCGACACACACCAGCTGCTGGTGATTAAGGGATTCTTCGGCGACGATCTCGATGGTTTACTGGAGGAGACGATGATCTTGTTCCAGCTGCAGATGGAGGGCGTGCAGCGTCTGGTGGGAGCGTGCGTGGATAACTGTGAAATGATTAGTCATTTTGCCGGAGTC
>JAPQNM010000018.1:25836638-25859138 GCA_029783475.1 Metacarcinus magister
CCGTTACTACTTCTACTTCCATCATTATCAATCACCACGTCTACATCTACCACCCTAGTTAGCTAGTACTACCATTACCTCCACATACATTCATCTCTACTACCGTCACAATCACAGTCACCACTTATTACCGCTACCATTACTACCATCACCATAATTACTACTACCACAGCTAGCATCACCTTTTACCACCACCACCACCACCACCACCACCACCACCGTCATCACCGTCATTCTCTTCACACACAGGTCCTCTCCTAGCGGTGCATCGAGGCATGGCGGCGGCAGTGCTGCTGACTGTTTTGCTGAGTGAGGCTTCTGTCCCTACCATGGCCTCCCCGACCCCTCAACCCACCACCCACCACCCTCCCTGGGACACCACAGCCCCGCCCACTGCGACGACCCAGGAGACGGTGCAGCATGAAGGAGGCCGTCACCGTGGGGACTCAGAACCTGCCAGCGAGGACCAGTCACTCAAGAACGATCCTGATTCCAGTGAACCCTCGGAGGCAGCGTGGTCTGAGGCTGACACTGACGCGGCTGACAGTATGGTGCTTGGGTTGGACGTGTATGATGGCCAACAGACGCTCGTGTACAAACTGGCTCCTGGCGCCATATTTGCTGGTGTCAGGTCCCCCCTCCTCCCCGCCCACCATGTTGATGAGTGGCAGAGGACAAGTGGGGATGGCAGGGTGAGGATGCCGACAAGTAAGGGCGTGTCTGCCGGTTGGGTGACGCCTCCACTCCCCGTGCACAGCCTCAAACACCCACTACCCGTGCCCCGCCGCCCACCTCATCGAGTCATATCACTATCGGATCTGAGAGCAAAGTTAGCGACCCTTTCAACAGCTAGCCTCGGGGCGGTGCGCGGCGTGCGTCTCATCTTCATGCTGATGCAGTACCTTGGCTTCCTGCCGCAACTCCCCGGCCTGCCCAAGTATGAGGATCCCGTCCACCTCAGGCCATCCATACACTACACTCTGCCCAGGGGTGACGCCTCGGAAGAAAGCTGATGAAACCAAAGGACTAATAGTGTGTTGGAAGTAAATGGAAAAATGAAATGGTTTACCTTTGAATACAATTTTCTTTGATCGAATAACATGACAACATTTCAACAGTAACTATATCAATAGTGTTTGCTTATTATGTATATAAATGTTTATACTTTGTGTTGACTTTGACTTGATGACTTAACGTTGTGGTGCTTGACATCCAGACTAGTGAAGGGCGGGCATGGGCATGGGCCTGCCCTGCTACCGGGCACCACACTGATGGGACGTGCAGCTGTGTGTAGGGTAAGTCAGGAAGACTCTGGTTTTACTTTGAAAAATACTTTATTAATCACCGGTTACGGCAATATTTACATACAAGAACAGAAGCCCCACGCATCTTCCTTGCCCCGCCCCGCCCCGCCTCGGCACGCCCCGGCACGCCTCGGCATGGCACGGGCACGGCACGGACACACCACCTCAAGACACCTCCGTCGGGGCCGCGAGGAGCCACCAACGTATCACAGACGCGCGGCCAACCACCATCACTCCTTCTTCAAGTGTTTCCTCACCAGCACGTGGCTTCCCTCCGCGGGTGTGCTGGTGGAGCGCGTCAGACTCCTCCAAGGGTGCAAGGAGGGACGGAAGAAACACGACGGAAAGGAAGGAAGGAAAGGAAGGAATGTTAACGAATAAATAATTGTGTTACAAGTCCATCCTCCTTTCCCTCACCAACATGGAGATTGACCCTCCTTCTATCCTCCTCCTCCTCCTCCTCCTCCTTCATCACCATCAACACCCTCAACACTTCTCTGCATTTTCCTCCTTCCAACATCACAGAAAAAAAAATAGTTCTTGTTTTTCTGTGCATGAAAAGGTTGTACATGCTTGCGATCACCGCCTGTTGAAGAACATCGTAACTGTCTTCACCGTTCATCACAGTCACTTTCCAGACGCTACACTACACTGACTAGTTCCAGGAACCACCGAGCTTGACGTTCCAGGTGTCACATGGAATCACATTAAAGACACCAACAGAGTGCAATAGAGGGCGCCATCATGGACATTCCAGGCTCATTGGGGACCATGTTCCAGGCACCTTGTTTGTAGTTCGTTTCCAGACACCAACAGCTGCCATATATCACCACCACCACCACTTCACTGGACTTCAATCTCAAGGGGCGGCGCGTAACTGAATCCCTGGAAGACGTGGTCGACGGCCTGGACTGAAGCGGAGAGCACGTTAGTAGGGGAGGCGGGTGACTGTCCCATCACAGCCTCCTTGGTGAACGTTGGATCCACGTTACGAGTGTCTGCTGGGCCGTTCTGTCGGGAAGATAGATAAGATGAGGTGAGTGTATAGGGTAAGCTGAAAGGGTTAGGTCTGAAGGACTATTGAAAGGCGATTAGTAGTTCATCTCTCTCTCTCTCTCTCTCTCTCTCTCTCTCTCTCTCTCTCTCTCTCTCGTCTCTCTCTCTCTCTCTCTCTCTCTCTCCTCTCTCTCTCTCTCTCTCTCTCTCTCTCTCTCTCTCTCTCTCTCTCTCTCTCTCTCTCTCTCTCTCTCTCTCTCTCTCTCTCTCTCTCTCTCTCTCTCTCTCTCTCTCTCCTCTCTCTCTCTCTCTCTCTCTCTCTCTCTCTCTCTCTCTCTCTCTCTCTCTCTCTCCTCTCTCTCTCTCTCTCTCTCTCTCTCTCCTCTCTCTCTCTCTCTCTCTCTCTCTCTCTCTCTCTCTCTCTCCTCTCTCTCTCTCTCTCTCTCTCTCTCTCTCTCTCTCTCTCTCTCTCTCTCTCTCTCTCTCTCTCTCCTCTCTCTCTCTCTCTCTCTCTCTCTCTCTCTCTCTCTCTCTCTCTCTCTCTCTCTCTCTCTCTCTCTCTCTCTCTCTCTCTCTCTCTCTCTCTCTCTCTCTCTCTCTCTCTCTCTCTCTCTCCTCTCTCTCTCTCTCTCTCTCTCTCTCTCTCTCTCTCTCTCTCCTCTCTCTCTCTCTCCTCCTCCCATCACACGACACTCACCACTTCCGGCACGTAAGGGGGAGGCACTGCCCGCCGCGTCACCAGGTCCCAGTCAACATTCCTGAAGAACTCGTGCTCCTTCACCTCATCACCATCCCGCGCACCAGACCCAAGGCGTTCCCGCGGGTCCTTCTGTAGCAGCTGTGGGTGTGAAGAGAGAGACTTTAGACTACTACACACTCCTGCACAACCTCCTACACTCCTATACAAACTCCTACACAGCCTCCTACACAGCTTCCTACACTCCTACACAGACTCCTACACTCCTTCCTACACTCCTAGACAGACTCCTACTCATTCTTCCTCTCTCCCTCGCGTCTTATATATAATTCCATTAATCTTGGGTTCAGGTCATGATTGGAATTGTTGTTGTTGTTGTTGTTGTGATTGTGATGGTTATTTCCTCTTTTTTTTATTTCTTATGTTATTGATGTGTCAGGTGTCAGTGGTGTTTGTTTGTGTTTGTTTGTTTTTGTTTGTTTGTATGTTTTTTTTATGCTACTGTTACTAACTTTTTTTTTTAAGTGATTTATTCTTGTAAAGTTTTTTCCTTCGTCTAGCTCTACACTTAATCTTTTCGTATTCACTTTATTGCCTTAACTTAAACTCTTATTCTCATTCTTTTTAGAAATTCAACCACCACCACCACCACCACCACCACCACCACCACCACCACCACCACCAGCACACACTCACCCCCTGCAGCAGCGTGCGAGCCTTCTGCGTGGCGGACGGCTTCAGCTTGAGGGGCTTGTTGAGTATAGCGTCGTACATCACCGGAGTCTCGCGGGAATAGAAGGGCGGGAGGCCGTACAGCATCTCGTACAGCACGGCTCCCAACGTCCACCAGTCCACGGCACGGGAGTACGGCTGTGTGGAGGGGGGGAGGGGGGATAGAGGTGAGTACATGTAGTCATAAAAATAAAAAAATGTTTGTAAGTATGTATATTACTTTGATATACTGTTATATTGTGTTTTTTCTTTCTCTATAAAGGATTAAGAGCGATGGTTCCCCTTGCCGTGTTCCTTCCTTACCTGTTTCTTAAGGATCTCCGGCGCCAGGTACTCCGGGGTGCCGCAGAAGGTGGAGGTCCTGGCCGAGGGGTTGACGAGGCCTTCCTTGCACAGCCCGAAGTCAGTGAGCACCACGTGGCCCTCGGCGTCTAAGAGGATGTTCTCAGGCTTCAGGTCGCGGTACACAATGCCCTGAGGAACACAAGTACGGGGTAAGACTTGAGTGTGTGTATGTGTGTGTGTATGTAAGTGTGTGTAAGGCATACATACATACAGACAGACAGACAGATATATAAACGCACCTGGCTATGCATATATGAGAGTGCACAACAGATTTCCGAGGCGTAGAACTTAGCTCGGTCCTCCTTGAATATTCGGTCCCGCTGCAGGTGGAAGAACAGCTGCCGAAGGGGAGAGAAAAGGGTGGTTAAGTGTGGGTATTTGTGCAGTAGTAGTAGTAGTTATCTTTGTTAGTGGTGTCAGTATTGCTAAACACTGCTACAGGAGACCTCCACCACTCACCTCGCCGCCGTTCACGTAGTCCAGGACGAAGAATATCTTGTGTGCCGTTGTAAAGGCGAAGTGAAGCTGCACAAGATAAGGGTGGTTCAGCATCTTGATCAGCACCGACCGCTCGCTTAACACGTGTGCTGTCTCGTTTCTCCTCACGATCAGCTTCTTGTTCAGCACCTATATACAAGCATCAATCAGCACCTCTTAGTATTAGGTAGAAAGGAATATGTAGAGTGTATGGTCAAGTATTGTTCAGTATGGAGAAGTTAATGTACATGTTTTTTTGCTGTTGTTGTGTGTGTGTGTGTGTGTGTGTGTGTGTGTGTGTGTGTGTTAGTGTGTGTTCTTACCTTAACGGCGTACACCTTGTTGTCCTCAAAATAGCGTGCGAGCATCACCTTCCCGAAGCTACCTTTGCCCACCACCGTCAGGAAATCGAAGTCTGAAGGCGAGAGTCTGGGTGGAGGAGAAGGGAGAAGAGTCATGTTCAATTTTTCTTTTAATCCTACTTGGGTTTATATAATTTTCTACTGCCATTAAATAATAAAAAAAAAAAGTTATAATATTGCTCAGTAGTTCTTCATGTAAACACACACACACACACACACACACACACACACACACACACACACACACACACACACACACACACACACACCACCACCTTCTCAACACTTACGTTTTCTTCTCACATCCAAGGTCGATGCTCTGCTGGGTGTCGATGGGAGGCGGGGCGTCGATCAGTGTCTTCTGAGCGACCTTGACCCACAGCCTTACCGGGCAGCGGCTTCCTGAAGGGGACGGAGGGAGAGAAAGGTGCGTCAGGTACATACGTATGAGAGAAGAGAAGGACATGAAGAAGAGAGAGATAGAAAAAGAGAGAAAAGAAAACTCCACCAGTACAAAATAAAAAAAATCATTGTTTAATTACCTGGGTTGGATAGGTGCTCCAGGGGGCATGAGGAACTGTGGGTTGTAGACTACAGAAGGCGTGGAGTTAGCGCCGCTGGATCCGCTGCTGCTGGTGGAGCTTCTGAATCGGTCCAGCTGTAGGAACTCTCTCACCTCATGTCTGTGTGGGGACGAAGGACGAGGCTTGAGGAGGGACGATGGAGGAGTGACGAGGAGGGAATGTAGGAATGATGGTGAGGATAAGGAATGGGGAGACGGTATGGAGAGAGAGGTATATAGATAAATAGGTAGACAGACAGACAGACAGACAGACAGATAGATAGATAAATAGACAGACATAGATAGATAGATAGACAGAGAGAGAGTAGTCTAAAATATAAAAAAAAACATTATCTTCAAAGTACTACAATGGAGCAAACTTAAAATATTAATGAATTTCCAGGAACAACAAGCACAATTTTCTTTCCATTACGCTATTTCCTTTAACTAATCTTGAGCCAAAGATAGTAGAGACGGAAACCAGGTTATTGAGACCAGATTCAGAGCAAAACTGTAAGCTCATAGGATCATAGTGGGTGTGGGAAGCTTAGTGAGGCACAGTGTTACAGGTAGTGTGTGACGGTGCAGGTGACAGGTAAAGGTAACGTGCAGGGGATAGTGAGCACAAGGTAATAATGAGTTACAGGTATAGATGACGGTGCTAGGTAACATATTAAGAGTTACAGGTAGCACTAATAGTTGGAGTGAGAGTGAGTATAGATGTTTACAAATAGATGATGATGATAAGTAACAAATAAGGTACAGGTAGGTTCTTGGTAATTAATGACAGACTACAAGTAAAAAATAACTAAAAAAAATTCCAGGTGAGGTGCACATCATTCACCTAACTGACAATACAAAGCAACATACAGTCTTGCAGGGAGGAAGTGGTGATGGGATGGGTGCCGGGTTGACTGTAGGTGGTTGGTGGGATGAATGACTAGGTGGAGGTGGTAGGGAAGGACTAATACGGTGAAGGTTAATGGGATGGGGGAGACGGGAACTGAAAGGAGAATCAAGGCTCGTAGGAAAGGGATTGAGTCGGACGAAGAGATGCATTTAGACGAGGGAAGAAAAAGAAAGGGACAGATTAACATTGGGATTAGTAATGAGTGTAGAAAATGAGGAATCAAAGCTTATAATGAAGAGTTGTAAATAAATCGAGTAGTACAAGATGAATTTAAAAGAGAGTAGGAGTTAAATCAGTACGTTAAGGATAGAGTATAGAGGAGTAAAACGGATGCCACGTACATATTAACAGTCCTTGAGTCGGCCATCACGTTCTGGATGAAGAGGTTAAGGTTGTTGCAGTTGGCTGTGTCCTCCGCCGGCAGGTTAATGGCTATCTGGCTCACCTGTAATGATTAAGGAAAGGTTAGGCATTCACTACGTATAGGTAATTGTTGTGTAGCTAAATGCCGCTCCACTAAGAGACGATAAGGGAGGTTCAAGAGAAAGGATCAGTTTTGTTTAATTTGTCTGTCAGTTTTCCTTCCTATATATATTTTTTTTCGCTTCATGTCATTTTTTTCTTATCTTATTCAATTTATTTTTCTTACTACTTTCTCTTGATTTGTTTAGTCTCTAGCTTGTCTATACGTTGCTGTCTATATGTCTCTTTTAACATTAGTAATCATGCAACACACCTTAGCTCCTCCTTGTCCTTGTGTGTTGGTACAGAGCCTCCACCTGAGTGTTGTGTTGTGTTGTGTTGTGTTGTGTTGCTATGTGCACCTGTAATCTGGCAATCCCTGTATAAACTTCTTAGTGTGTGTTTTTTTGTTATGCATAAGATATGGTCATGTGTACCCGTATGTGTGTGTACGTCTAGCTTGTGTGTACGTAGAAACAAGAATACTACTACTTGACTGTTGCATTATTTCATTTTATGTTTATCTCGGCTTTTCCAAGTTTTATAATAGTCCCCCCCCATTAGTAACAGGAAAAGTGATATGATAACAGCTCCGTATCAGCCAATGGAATTACAGGGACTGAACTTTATAATAGTAGGTGACACAAGGATTGCAACATTGACTGACACGTTAATCCTTCTCTGTCACGTCAAACCTTATCACTGACAACCACACTTTATGATTTTCCTTTTCTCCGTCACTTACACTTACAAAGAATAACTAACCTAACCTAACCTAACCTAACTTAACCTAACCTAACCTAACATTACACACTACCAAACAAAATAATATCAGTTTACCTCTAATAAACTCCACTTGATGTTAATACCTATCTGGTTTTTTTCCTTCAGGTTACATCAATCTTACCTTAGACATTATGATGCGATGGAGAGAGAGGAACTCATTGTATCGACGCAGCACGAACCAACACCTCTTCACGTCCTCAACAACCACCTTGAACACCTGCAAGACACACAGATACTTTAGAAGGTAAGACGAAGAGGAATGTAAGGTAAGAGAAGGGACGATATAGAGGATACGAAAGATGTGAAGTAGGGAAGGTGAAGGAAAGGGTTAAGTTGAGGTTATAAACAGAATTATTATTAAGGTGATTACTGTTTATTTTAAGGTCGTAAGGGAGAATGAGATTGCAAAGGAAGGGAAAAGGTGAGATAAATTTAAGGGTTTAGGAGAGAGAGAGAGAGAGGAGAGAGAGAGAGGAGAGAGAGAGAGAGAGAGAGAGAGAGAGAGATGGAGAGAGAGAGGAGAGAGACTAAAACAAATATAATTATCATCAACCCATGTCAACCGTGCACACACACACACACACACACACACACCACATTTTTACACATTCATTTACTTATCTATATGTTTTCAGATTATTTTTGTTGTCTTATATAAGCAGCAAATGACCTTGGTGGTTATTGTTGTTGTTATTATTGTTGTTGTTGTTGTTATGAAGGAGTACGAGCCCTCGCCCCCCTTGCCCCCCCCCCTCTTCTGCCCCCCCCTCCACCCCCCCCCCGCCCCCCTTGTTTACTGCAGCTGCGTTCTGATAACATGAACCTTAAATAACAATGAGATAAACACACACAGAGAGAGAGAGAGAGAGAGAGAGAGAGAGAGAGAGAGAGAGAGAGAGAGAGAGAGAGAGAGAGAGAGAGAGAGAGAGAGGAGAGAGAGAGAGAGAGAGAGAGAGAGAGAGAGAGAGAGAGAGAGAGAGAGAGAGAGAGAGAGAGAGAGAGAGAGAGAGAGAGAGAGGAGAGAGAGAGAGAGAGAGAGAGAGAGAGAGAGAGAGAGAGAGAGAGAGAATCTGATCCTCAATGCGACATAAAGAAGCTCTCTACCCCTTTCTCTTTCCCTTCTTTTTCCTTCCCTTCCCTTCATTCCCTTCACTTTCATTGACTTCAATTACGATCTCTTCTCTTACCTTACCTTACCTTCCCTTTCCACTTCCCCTATCCTTCCCTTTTCTTCCCTTACCTTCCCTTTCCCCTTCCCCTACTTCCCTTTTCCCCCTTCCCTTCCCTTTTCCTTCCCTTCCCTCCCTTTCCCCTTCCCCTATCTCCCTTTTCCTCCCTTCCCTACCTTCCCTTTCCCTTTCCCCTATCCTCCCTTTTCTTCCCTTCCCCTCCCTTTCCTTCCCCTTCCCTCCCTTCCCTTCCCTTCCCCTCCCTTTCCCTTCCCCCCCTTTCCCTTCCCCCCCTTCCCTTCCCCTCCCTTTCCCTTCCCTCCCTTTCCTGTGTCACTGCATTCTCATAATAAATAGAATAATGACATAATGACCAACTTTGAAAAAAAAACATTATTGAAAGTAGAGAGATTTCTGAACCACATAGAAAATAAGAACAAAAATATTACTTACAAAAATACTATTTGTACAAAAAGAAAAAAAAAACAATAAAACTCGGTTACTGCATTTCACGGTGACTCGCATACAACACACAACACACACACACACACACACACACACACACACACACACACACACAGAGGCGTAGGTGGTGGTGGCATGGGTGGTTGTGGCAGGGGTGTGGGAGGGTGTGATATAATCTGGTAGGGGTACAGGCAGGCAGGTATGTAAGTAAGTGGTCAAGATGTGATTGGTGATTAGCATCTTCACCAGCATCAGACAAACCGACGAGTTGTTATGAAAGACAGGCGGTGAAGTAGGAGGGAAGGGGGAGAGAGAGAGTAGGGACAGAGGGAGGAAGGGAGAGTAGGGGTAGAGGGAGGGAGAGAAGGGAGGGAAGGAGGTAGGGAGACTAAGGGGCAGAGGGAGGGAGGGAGAGTAAGTAAGGAGGAAAAACCCTTTATACAGCCTCACAGTGGGTGGGTTACTATCAGAAAGCAGTGATAGTGAGGTTGAATTGACATCTTTGAAGAATGAAAAGACACGAGCTTGTGGTGAAGTTCATTGGGACCAGAGAGAGAGAGAGAGAGAGAGAGAGAGAGAGAGAGAGAGAGAGAGAGAGAGAGAGAGAGAGAGAGAGAGAGAGAGAGAGAGAGACGTTCATGTCCTTTGTGTGTGTGTGTTTGCTGAGGAGGGAGAGGGAAGGGGGGAAAGGGGAGGGAGAGTTAAAGTGCGAATGTTGGTCATGTTAATTCTGTGAAAATACATGACCTGCCTCAAGACTAATCGAGGTTAGTGTCCTTAATGGCGATGTTGTTGTGGAAATGACGTATTATTATTATTATTATTTCTATCAGTAGTAGTAGTAGTAGTAGTAGTAGTAGTAGTAGTAGTAACCGATTATTGAGCATATTTCTTATTATCATCTTATATCAATACTTTAGATGTCGTACTTTTATATATAAAGTACATGTTTGCAAGGCTTTCAGCTGAACTTCTCTTCAATATAAACGTGGCATTTGTTTTGGCAGGCATAGCAATACTGTGATGGTGGTGGTGGTGGTGGTGGTAGCGGTGATGGTGGAAGGAAGCGACAGTGTGTGGCTGAGGAGGACTTAATGGTGTGGGAGAGAAGCAGACAGAGAGGTGGTGTAGGAATGGTCGAAGAGGAGGAAGAAGAGGAGGAAGAAGAGGAATAAGAAGAGGAAAACATGCATTATCCCTTCCACCCAACCCTTCACCCCAAACTTAACTGTCCATTCTTGTAATCTGTTGCTACCCACATTACTGTCTGTCACCACCTCCTTCATCCCCCTTCCACCTCCTCTTCCTATCTAAGCTCCTCACAGACTGTCATCCTCACTCATACCTCCTGCACCACCACCACCACCACCACCACCACCACCACCACCACCACCCATACAGTCTTTACGTTGTTTTACCTCATGTTACTTTCTGTCTCCCTCACTGTTTCATTTCTAACCCTTCATTTTACCGCCAATTTGTGATATATTCAAAATCTTTATCTCTCTTTCTTTCTTCACTGTTATATGTTCATTTTCAACCGTTCTTCTTCCCCTTACCCCTTCCTCCTTCCTCACCCCTTCTACCCTTCCTCCACCCCTGCCACTCATCCCTGCCACCCACTTGTTGACGAATGGCTGTGTTGTTGTTATCAGGACAGATAACACACCAGCCTGGAGACTATTTCTGTTGATCTAAAGCTAACGCTGCTCAATGACCTCTTACGTAAAGGTGACGGGGTGGAGCAGGGTGTGTCTAGATGTAGGGATTCTAGAGGGGGTATAGGTGGGGTGTTCTTTCCTTCACGTGAGCCCCCTCCTTTAACGTGACGCCCCCCCCTCCCCCCACTTGGTCTATATAGCTTCCCTCCCTTCACCTTGTATCTCTTCCTCAAGGTAATGTCTAAATTTTTTCACTGGGGTTCCTAAAGTTGGTGTTCTGGGTCCGTTGTGATTTTTCTGCGTTGACTATAAAGTGACTGGGAAGAGAATGTAACGATTTTGCTTTGTGTTGTGAGGAGAAGGATTATGAGGTGGTGAGGTTAGGTTAGGTTAGGTTAGGTTAAGTGAGTTTAGGTTAGGTTAGGTAAGGAAAGGTTATGAAAAGTATAGTGCATTATTAGGGTAGACAAAAGGGGTTAAGGGGTAGTAAGTTTAATGATATAGATTTTATTGCAGTCTCATCTACCTGCTGAAAGAAAGGATTAACGGTAATACATGTGTGTGTGTGTGTGTGTGTGTGTGTGTGTGTGTGTGTGTGTGTGTGTGTGTGTGTGTGTGTGTGTGTGTGTGTGTGTGTGTGTGTTGACAGGCGCACATATTCCTCGGAGACTGATAAGATAATGATCACGGAGGAGGAACGTGGATAACAGGACAAGGAAGAGGAGGAGGAGGAGGAGGAGGAGGAGGAGGAGGAGGAGGAGGAGGAGGAGGAGGAGGAGAAGGAGGAAGGGTTGGAGGGATTATTATACGGAGGAGAAACATGAGATGAAGATGAGGAAGATGAAAATAATGAAGGAAGAATAATAGGAGGAGAAGGATAAAGATAGAACCAGAAGGAGGAGGAGGACGTGAGAACAGGGAAGAAGAAGAGGAAGAGGAAGAGGAAGAAGAGGATGAGGAGGAGGAGGAGATGATTATGATTGGGAAGATAGAGATAAAAAGAAAAAAAAGGATCACAAAAAAATTAGGACATAAATAATGAAAGGAAAGTAAAGGAATAAAGATAGTGAATAAAGGACGATAATGGTGAAAAAGAAAAAAAAAACATGAATAAAGAGAGAAGTAGAAAAAGATGATGATTATATGAATTATAAAAAAACAAAACAAGAACAGCAAAATAAATAAAAAAAAAAAAGAGGGAAATTTAGTAGTTGTGAGTGGAAGGATAATTTGTAACTGTGGTGATTGTGGTGAAAGTGTGATGAAGAAGTGATGGAGGAGTGATGGAGGAGTGATGAAGGAGTGATGAAGTGTGATGAGGTTGTAGGGAATGATGAAGACTTCTGTGGGAGGGTAGTGGAAGGGGGGTGTGGGAGTGTGGTGATGAGTGGTGATGAGTGAGGTGATGGGAAATAGCATAATACACCACATCTGCTAATTTGTGTGGTGGTGATAGTGGTGGTGGTGGGAATGACTGACACCATCCCCTCTCACCACCATCACCACCATCACCACCACCACCACCACCACCACCACCACCACCACCACCACCACCACCACCACCACCACCTGTCATAAAAGAAGGTGACTCACTATACCATGAGGAAAAAGTCCACGTGTGTGAGTGGATGAACACATTGCGATGAGTCAGGGTGTGATTTTGGTGCGTGTGTCCTACTGAGAGGCTAGGAAGGAAGGATGGAGGGAGGGAGGGAAGGAAGGAGGAGGGAGGGAAGGAGGGTAGGATGGAGAGAGCAGGAGGAGGAGGAGGGAGAGAAAGAAGGAAGGATGTGTAATAAATAAAACAGTGAATAAGGAAGAAAGAATAAGGAAGACGAAATAATTAAGTGAAGATTAGTTAATAGTAATAAGTAATATTAATAGAAGTAGTTAAGTAATAATGATAATAATTAGAATGATAAAAAATACTTAATTTCATAATACACTTACATAAAAACTTCCATGTGTTCAGCTCTTTAAGGTACAGATAAGGGCTAACAGATTACAGTTTTAATTTTTTTTTCTCTTTTATTTTTATTCCCTGACTCGCCAACACTCACTCCTACTGCTCCTTCCCCTCCCTCACCTTACCTCTCCCTCCCCTGACTCCTCCCTCCTCTCTTCCCTGTTTCCTTCCTTTCCCTTCCCTTCCCTTCCCTTCCCTGTCTCCTCCCTGCCCTGACCCCTTCATCTCGTCAGTCTGAGAGCGTCGCGTGCTAGCTAGCCTGAAGGGAGTAAAGGCGTTTGAATACAATGTTTTCTTCTCCTCTTAATAGTTAGATGAAATAAATCAGTCAGTCAGTCAGTCAGTCAGTCAGTCAGTCAGTCATCGGGCGTGGGAAGAGGCTTATGAAGAAAGGGTTATGTTATGTCACTTATGAACTGCTTATCATACAGTCCTCATCCTCCATTAGGTGTGTGTGTGTGTGTGTGTGTGTGTGTGTGTGTGTGTGTGTGTGTGTGTGTGTGTGTGTGTGTGTGTTGTGTGTGTGTGTTGTTATTGCAATGCTTTGTCTTGACGTTCAATGTTTGGTTCAGTTCACCTTTTAATGCGATTTTATATATATATATATATATATAGTTTTGTATTCGTATCGTAACTCTGATCGTGTTTAAGATAGGTTTCGATCCCTTTGTGACCTATACTAAACCTAATGGGTAATGAATATATGTGTCTAAGTAACCCCTTCTATTACTTAGCTATCGTGGACTAATAAGGTTAAGTCATACTATATTCACGCAGCCTTAAGTGTGTTTTTCCTCCTTTAGCTCAAACACTTGATTCAACCTTCGTGCGGGGAATGGATAACGTAAACATAACAAGGACAAGTGTGTGTGTGTGTGTGTGTGTGTGTGTGTGTGTGTGTGTGTGTGTGTGTGTGTGTGTGTGTGTGTGTGTGTGTGTGTGTGTGTGTGTCAGTGTTTCGAGAGTTACGTCCAGGTAGTGTCACGAATTAATCAGAGGAGGAGTCAGGTGTACGGACAATGTATCCTAGAAGCTGTCATGCATTAATCAGGCTATATTTATAATTCGTGCAATCATTAGGCCCAAAAATATGAAAAAATAAAGAAAGATATGAATTATGAATAGCATGTAAATGTAGAAACTTAATTTATTGGGTAAACCGCGTCTCTCAATCGTCTTGGTGGTGCTTTAAGATGCATTTAACTAGGCTATTAGAGAGTCAACGAGCTGTCAACACAATTCAACACGCCGCTAACACGCCGCCGCCGCCTCCACCTACTGTCACCCTCGAGTGGCGACGTTCAAGGGTGACCTAAGAATAAGACCTTGGAGTACGAGTGCCTTGGGACGCTGCCTTGACTTAAGAGTAGTGGGGAAGGAACAGGGAAGAAGATAACATGAGAGGGAGAGGAGGAAGGTGCGTAGTGATGGAAGGGAAGGGAAGGGAAGGGAAGGGAAGGGAAGGGAGGGCATGGCTGATTTGTTTACCCACGAGCCTTGCATCATTCAGTGCAGCATTATTGTGTCACAGGCAGGACGCCCCCCTCCCCCCCCACCTAACACCCGTCCCTCTCCACGCCTCTAGATGGTGATGGTTGACACGCACTTTTTTTATACTCTCTCTCTCCTCTCTCTCTCTCTCTCTCCTCTCTCTCTCTCTCTCTCTCTCTCTCTCTCTCTCTCTCTCTCTCTCTCTCTCTCTCTCTCTCTCTCTCTCTCTCTCTCTGTAGTAGCTTAGTTGAGGAAAGATGCAAATAAGTGTTAAGGGAAGAGTGGTGTAAGTCTTCAAGGGGGTCATCGCGCCCCTGAACACCAAGGTGACGGTACTCACGCCGGGGTTGGGTGTGTCATGGTGTGCCACGGCGACTGACGGCTCCGGCGACGAGGAGCTGTTGCTGTCGTCGAGGGAGCGGCCGTACCCAGACTCCAGTGTTGTGCTGCCGGAGTCTGAGCGGCCGATCTCCGGGGGACCTGTGCCTCGGCCGCTGTCCACACAGTCCGTGGCCGGGCCATCACCAAGGTCCACCTCGGTGAAATCACTTCGGTTGGTCCAGTGTCCGCTGTCCCCGTGAGGCTCCTCGGTGACCGGGTCAATGAAGTTAAGGACAAGGCGTCCGTGGGAGAAGGTTTCTCCCTGGAAGCCTTGGTTGGTGATGCCCAAGTCACCCTCGATGACATGGTCCTGGAGGTTGAAGTTGGAGGAGTGGGTGGAGATGTTGGAGTTGTTAGAAGAGCTAGCGAGAGGCTCCACATCACCCGCGGAGGTGCAGGGGCTCGTCAAGGCCTCCTTCAGGACACACAGCGCGCGCCACGTTGACTCACAGATGCAGGTCATCGCTGGGGTACTGGTGCCTTCTGGTGTGCGCCTCACTCACCCACGACCCATGCCTCGTGCCGCCAGGACAGAGTACACGCTGCCCTACAGCGTCACCTTCTAGTGTCACTCACAGTCCGCTGTTCAGTGTTCACCCAACACATCCACGTCAACCTAAACAAACACTGGTGGGTTTGAGCGTGCAGGGCAGTGATGGTTTAGGTGAAGCAGGGGTGGTGTGTGGTGTGCGGCAGGGGCGGTGTGTGGCAGGGACTCACGGTGGTGTGCGGCAGAGACTCACTCTTCCTCGGTACTGACGGCCGAGCCACCAACGGGGGACAGCACTAGCGGTGATAACGGCTATCAGGCGGGTACGGTCGCCGCCACCGCCGCCACCGCAGCCAGCGCACACTACTGACTGTAAATAAAAACATTGGTTGATCACATCCATTTCACACCGTTGTTCAGTGTTTCCAAATTGTTTCACCTCTAACAACACGTTCTGAAACAAGGCCAATAACGAGGAGGAGGAAGACCATCCAAGCTGCTTCACCTCAAACAATCCTTCCACAATCCTTCCTCCCGCCATACAACTAAACATCAATTACCATTACAACTCAACACACAACGAACACCAAACACACGTTACCATGTTTACTGTGTTTCCTGCATCACCGTGACGTCACCCCACACACACACACAGTGCCAGGCCGTGACCAGCAGAGTCAAGTTTCGCAGTCAAGTTACACCCCTGATCACACACATCAGTATGACCCTCCCTCCGCACCACCACCACCACCACCTTACACAAACACAGCAACACCCTGACCCACGCTTTACCCATAGCTAGGTAGTGTGGGCAGCATGCAACACCCAAACACATGACGCAACACCTATGATGCAATACATGACCCCAAACGAGTGGACGAGTGTGTTGGTGGGACAGTGTTTAGTATGACGTGTTTAGGGGTAGTGTTGCATGTGCAGAGAGAGAGAGAGAGAGAGAGAGAGAGAGAGAGAGAGAGAGAGAGAGAGAGAGAGAGAGAGTTATTTTTCATTATTTTTTGCAACTGGAATCTTAATTATTTTATCTATAACTTATAGATGAGGCACTGTTGTGTGATTACCTATCTCTTTTTTTTTCTCTCTCTCTCTCTCTCTCTCTCTCTCTCTCTCTCTCTCTCTCTCTCTCTCTCTCTCTCTCTCTCTCTCTCTCTCTCTCTCTCTCTCTCTCTCTCTCTCTCTCTCTCTCTCTCTCTCTCAACAACTTTTACTTAACTCTATACTCAGTCTTAACACCTTCATTAACATCCTAACACATTTTCCTTCTAATAAGTAGTCTGAGTAGCAACATTCTGACGCTTGAAGAGAAGAAAAAAACCTATATTCTCAGTGAAATGGAAAAAAGAAAAACACCAGAGAGTCCCATGTCGTGTGAATAGAAATAATAAAACTCTGGTCACACAGCAGAGTTAACAGTGAGTGATGCTGGTGATGTGAGGTTAGTCCCTTGCCACACACACCCCGGAGCCTCGCCTCACCTCGCCTCGCCCCTTGCTGGATGACACAGGCGAGGTGAGTCCCCAGGGTGAGGCGTAGCGACAAGTTGTATTGGTAAAGCCTTGCGATGTGTGTGTGTGTGTGTGTGTGTGTGTGTGTGGGTGTGTGTGTGTGTGTGTGTGTGTGTGTGTGTGTGTGTGTGTGTGTGTGTGTGTGTGTGTGTGTGTGTGTTAGCGTCACCATGCACACCACACACTATACTGACATTATGTTCAGTTCATCTCATTCTTCCTTTGATTCTGTATGTGTATGTGTGGAAAACCTTCTCATTTTGGCATCATGAGAAAGTGCAGACCACCGCCTACTCCTGTCAGCCTCATAATATATCGCTTTGAGTTGTTATTTTGAATGTTGTAATAATCCTTGTATGCTTGAGAGGCTGCCTGACCCACTCACACTGACTCACTCACTGACCATCACGCCGAAAGTGTAAGACTAACCTTGGCTTAATTTCTTATCAAACTCACCTTCTGTAATCACTGTCATTGGGAGGCGTTTTTTGTCTCATCTGTGAAGTGTTAGGTACGCGAGGAAATGTGGAGGTCTATGTAATGGGAAACAGGTCTTTTTTTTTTAGGCCTGACTCACCTAATAATGAGGGAATGGTGTTGGGTTTATTTATATGACCTCACTAAACTATTGGCAGACTTTAAAATGGAGCTGACGTACGGATGCAAAGATTCACGTGAAATTCAGAACAAGGACTCCATTCTGTGCATTGAATTGGATTGAATTGTATTGTGTATTGTGGATTTAATGGGAAGAAACTTGAATTAGTTTTGTTTAGTTCAAGTTCTAAGGAAAAACTGAATGATAACATGCATCAGTTTGTGAAGAGACGCTTGGTGGCTCAAGGTTATCAGTGATTTGAAGAAGAAAAAATACATTGACAACCCTTGGAATTTAACTTAACAATGACAACAGTGCGAAAAACCTCACCTGAACATTTCCAACGCGAAGGTTAGTTTGTCACAGTAATCACAAGGGCGTTATGCAGCATCAGGGTTTAAATAACACGGTAGACTGCTGTGTAATTCTTGCTAACACCACGCCTGCCCCGCCCGTCACTTCCGTCCTGTCTTCCCGCGTCTGACTCCTGCAAGTACACCACCGTTCCTTGTGTCTGGCGAGGCGCTGCTGAGGAGACGTACGAACCACCGCCACAGTACTGCCTGGAGGAGACTTAGGCAGGGAAGGACAACAGGTAATAGGCTGCGTCAGGAGAGCAGCGTGGAGGCAGCCAGCAGACGTACTGTACGTACATACATGCCGTGCACTATCATCTGTGATAACCACTTATCATGCGATAGCTATGATAACGCTGCCTTTTCAAAATTCTTAGCCGCTAGATGTCATGTGGCTCAGGCTAGACACCTGCAAGAGGGTCTGATGGCTTTATGGCTCGTGGCTTTAAAGGCTTTTAAATGTTGCGAGTTGGATCCTGGCTCACGGCAGCTTCTTGGTGAGAGGAGCAGCACTTCCTCGTTAACCCTAGCAGAACTATAGGGTCTATAGCTACCTAGTTTAGGGGGACTATTTAATCCCCTTTAATCACCTGCAGCCCCGCGAGGATCTCATCATGTTTTATGTATTGAGAACTTGATCGATTCGTTATGTAACAGCAATTAACACAAATTATGAAAACCTAATCAGCCTCATTATGAAGTCCTGTGTGTTTGTAGATAAATAATTTAGTTAACTAGGTTGGCAATATTTTTTTTGGTTACTAGACAAGATTATTATTATTTTGAGATCATGCATTTGGTAAATTTTCTTTCTTAGGCTGTTAATATTTTAAAAAGAAGTCAGATTGTAGTTATTTTGATAACCAATTTTTTCTTCTTCAATTCTTAAGGTTTTTGTATTTGTGTTAAGTACACTCATACTTCAGAACTACAATACTCATTATTCTATATAGTTGAGTAATCATTTTAATACCTTTGTCTTTTTATAACATACTGTATAGTGTTGTAAAGAAGACAAATGAGTGCAATATAGTAGTGAGGATGAGACAAGCCTTTGTTTGCCTATATACTTCTGTGTCATTCCATGTTTCTTCTCACCATCATATTTCACTCCTACTACTATATATATTTTTTTCCTTTTTTTTACTCCATGTTCCTGACGCCCTAATGTAAAAAGCAGCTCGTCTTACATCACCTGCACCCTCTCCTTCCCCTCGTCCAGTGTACATCCCTTACGTCACACCCTCCTCCCCTCCTCCACTCTACACAAATGTTACCGAATCCCCCAGCACCGTGTCGCCTCTTCCTTCCCCTTGGCAGAGTGCATTACAGGGTTACCTAAACGGTTATACAACAAGGTCAAGGTGAAGGAGGCTAATCTAACTCCAAGTGGCAATTAGGTTACATAATATAAGTTTTACAACCCAGCTGAAAAGATAGGAAGCTTTAATGAGGCTGATGTTACTTAATGATCATGAGATATTATTATTATTATTATTATTATTTGTTATTATCATTATCATTATTAGTCCTTAGTTTCCGCATCTGGTCTGCATTAGTCACGTACAGACTCATCAAGGTAGGCTGGTTACAAACACACATTCATTGCCTTACAAGGGAGCATCAGCCTCGTGTCCTGTTGTTGTTGTTGTTGTGTGTTGTGTGTGTTGTGTGTGTGTGTGTTGTGTGTGTTGTGTGTGTTGTGTGTGTTGTATCCTTGTTCACACCCTGGACACTCAATACACTCAATGATTCTGATTTGCTTATCGCTCCCTACTTATTCTGTTCGAGTTTTTGTGATAGGCGGTGGTCCTTTCGTCTACTGTGTGTGTGTGTGTGTGTGTGTGTGTGTGTGTGTGTGTGTGTGTGTGTGTGTGTGTGTGTGTGTGTGTGTGTCTGCGTGCATGTGTGTGTCTGTGTGTGCGCTAATGAATTATTTACTGCTGCTGATTATCCGTTTGGTAATTGCTAATTGCTAAAATAACACGACAGCTCACTCAGGATGGTGATTACAAAGAGCGTTGTTATTTAATGGTGACGTGACGCTGGTTGGCTGGGTGCAGGTGGCAGCGGGAAGGAAGGAGAGACCAAGATACAGGGAGGCGATAAGGAAGCTGTTCAGACACCATCAACACGGAGTTTAGTTAGACTTTGTCACCTGGCAACACCCTCACTCGAACCTAACTCGCCTCTGTCAACACCATACCCAAGCCTAACTTCCTTTAGTACCCTCGGCCATGCCACGCTGCGCTGCCCGACACTTGTTAGTTCCGGGTGCACAGTGCGATGTAGAGTAGGGAGGCACGGAGCGGGGCAAGGAAGGACAAGGCAGAGTAGGAAGGGCTTGAAGGGCATGTTGAAGCGTAGTGTTATAGTGGTGCGCGGTACTGTTGGTAGTGTTGGTGATGACTGCTGTGAACTCATACTTAACACACTTTTACTTCAGATAATGAGTTCGGGATAATATAGTAACTTCCTGACATCTGTAAAAGGGAATGGAAAGAGAAGTAGCTACACACTAGGTATTTATATTAACTTCTGAATGATTTGCTACAAGACTCAAGATTCATTTTAAACTAATTCACTTTGATATGTTTTGGTTAGCTATACAGCGTCATGCAACACACTTATCAAAATGGACCCTCACTACCAACTGCCTGCGTCTCACACTTACAGGAAATGGCGTTCAAATGGCTGTGTCTTGCTATATAGCCAACACATGTCTTCATCTCTACTGTGCTGTCCTGCGAACTAACACATATCATACGCAATGTTCTGCCCTGTTCTGCCCTGCTCTGTGCTGCCTAGTCTTTACTATACCTCTACATTGTTGTGTGTGTATGAAAACGTTTGTCTCTCACATCTGTTTCACTCCTGTCCGTTCCCTCTACCTCTCATCATATTGCAGATTTACGCTCTATATCATATCACTGTCCTAGATATTGTCTGTACCGCACCTACTCCTAATTTCTACCACATATCCACTTACTTTTCCTACCACACTTCTACCATACAACTTAATCCCTGTACCACACATCCTCGTTCTACAACCTCACCACCACATCACAACACTCCCTAACTGCCTCACACCACCATCATCTTCACAATTATTCCACCTAACATCTTTGTCTCACTTCATTCCACTGTATTCTTCCACATATAACTGTCCTGCATCTCTTCACTCCACTTCTCTCTGTGTGTCCCTTCCTTCCTTACATCCTCCACCCTGACACTCACTCCACACATCCACACATCCACCCATCCACCCATCCACCCAAACATCCCTTCTGTGCCTAAAACTCCTTCCCTTACCCCCCCACCCCCCCACCCACCCCCTCTGTGCCCCTTGCCTCAGTACCTACCTACCAGCCTTTTGCGAGAACGACGAGGCAACTTGCGAAACACCCCCGCGAGGACGGGCTGAAAGTTTACAATTGGCGACTAAATGTTGTTCACTTGGGTTGGGCAGCGAAGGACCGGGGCGGGGAGGGCGGCGGGGAGCGGTCTGGTGGGGGCCCTCTCGTGTTTTTAATTAAGCTAGCTAGGTCTTTCCCGTTTATCTTTTATTTTGTGATTATAACGTGTATGTGTGTGTGTGTGTGTGTGTTTTTTTTTCTGGTTTGCTCCTGTGGTTTGCGGTAAAGTTGTTGTTGTTTATGGGTGTTTACGCCGAGCTGTTTACCGCACACACACGCACACACACACACACACACATACACACACACACACACTATCGCATCTTACACTATCGCATCTTACTTAAACCAGCACACCACACCACACTACACTGCACTCTTTTGTTTGGTTGTGTTGTGTTGTGTTTTATCCTCCTGCCTTATCTTTTTACCCTATTGTTATATATGGATAACCTCAAACTTGTTACTCCCAGCAGGACACAAAAGCTGATGGCTGGCTGGCTAGGGCGACACACACGGATTGGATTTGAGACGAAACTAATATATATTTTTTTTTACAGATGAAGTGTGTGTGTGTGTGATCGATGCCAAAAAAAAACCAAAAAAAAATAGACGCGAAAAAATGTGTCACTTAATGTAATTTAATGCTGTGATTTGCACCTAATCCTTTCAGACACGGATATCCAGTGGAATTAATGAGCTTTTATTAGGATAATTAGCGGTGTGGGTGGGTGGGTGGAGGGAGGGAGTGAAGAAGAGGAGAGAGGGAGGGAGAGAGGGAGGGAGGGAGGGGCAACCAGGTGTAAGGTAAGCAGGTGACGTGCAGCTGACTGATGCTCGTGTTAAGGTGACAGCATGATGGGTAGGGAGGCTGACACTGGCTGACACTGGCTGACACTGACTTCCATGTGTGTCTGTATATGTGTGTTAATAGTTTTAGTTCCCATTCCATACTCTCTACCACCCTTCACTTCAGGAATGTTTGAGAATGAAGGAAGGATTACCAGTTGGATTACAGCCAAATAAAGTTTCAGTACGATGCTTTGAACGCGGTGAAAAAGTTGTATTGTTTTATGTGTAATACGTTGGTGGTGTGAAATAATACTAATTCCTCCCCACTGTTGCCGTAAATCAGGTGTAACCACTGATAAAGGCGATTGGCGGGGATGTGGCCGTTAAGAGAGGGAATTAGGACAGGGTGTGTGTGAAAGGGGGGAGAGGGGAGGGGGATTACGTACCTCAAGTGATGCGAGGCTGTTAATTAAGTGGGAAGCCTTTAATGACTGTAGTAATCGATTCCAAGCACTGTTGTTTTAGATTCATTATGTTGTTTATGAGAGAAAGAGCGACG
>JAPQNM010000018.1:25869138-25884138 GCA_029783475.1 Metacarcinus magister
CCCACATTTCACAACACAGCAGCAGCAGCAGCATCACAGACTGAACAGCTTTCCGTCTGTGCTATTCCTGTATTCATTCTGTTTATATATATCACATTATTCCATTATGCCATTGGAAACCCATCCCTCTAACCAACCCTACTCTTACTTCTTTTTTTATTCTATTCTATTTACGACACTTGGGAGGGAGGGAGGGAGGGAGGGAAGGAGGGAGGGAGGCAGCCATGTGTTATGTACATATTTCAACCCTTTACATACTATCTGCCACAATTTCCCCACCATCACACACACACACACACACACACACACACACACACACACACACACACACAGATGGGCGGGAGAAGGGTGGATGCAGTAGCTACATATGCGGTTGGAACATAAATTTCCTTATCGTTTGCCTGTGAAACTTTATCTGTCACTCCTTCCCTGGTTGTCCCCTCTCGTTGCTGGCTGGGTGGGCGTTTGAGAGAGAGAGAGAGAGAGAGAGAGAGAGAGAGAGAGAGAGAGAGAGAGAGAGAGAGAGAGAGAGAGAGAGAGAGAGAGAGAGAGAGAGAGAGAGAGAGAGAGACTGCATGTGCTTTTCTTAACAGTAACGCCCGTAGCTAGGAACCAGTTTAGGACAAGTATGCATTAATCAGTTGCCCGTTAGTGACTGTGTATCATTAGGTTATCAGGGAAGGCAGTGTATAGATAAGCTGCAATGGAAACTTGATCTGTATTGTCATGTGTTAAGCTGGAAACATGCTAAGTGTGGGTTTATATCATACTCATATCACTGTTTCCTTCCTTCCTTGTGTTCCCTCCTTCCTTCCTTCCTTCCTTCCTTCCTTCCTTCCTTCCTTCCTTCCTTCCTTCCTTCCTTCCCTCCTTGATGCAGTTAACACCTAGCACAAAGCCTCAACAGAACGCATCAATGGGTTTGTGTAAGTGAAGAACATAAGAACATAATGAGGCTGCAAGAGGCCAGTTGACCTACACGAGGCAGCTCCTGTGCACCTAACACTTACCATCTGTTTCCTTCATCCATAGATATGTGTAACGTATGTTTTATGTGAAATTAAAGGTTGTAATTAAAGGTGAATCATGCGAATGAGTTATGATAAAAGAAAAATACTTCACTCAGGTGATATATCTTCTATTGTTTGGCATTTTTCTTCCTTTGCATTTTCTCAAGAAGTGTTTGTTGGTGTTTGAAGCCAAAGTGTAAAACGAGGAAACAAATCAAGGAAAATTTTGGTGAAGCTTAAAGATCAGATAAAGAATGTAATATAAATTTGTTCAATATATTCTTTGAAATTATAAGATATAGAAAAATATAATGAAACTTTAAATACAGCTTCAGTTTTACAATTGGTTACTATCTTTACTACTATTACTACTACTACTACTACTACTACTACTACTACTACTACTACTATTACTACTACTACTACTACTACTACTACTACTATTACTACTACTACTACTACTACTACTACTACTACTACTACTACTACTACTACTACTACTACTACTACTACTACTATTGTCACCATTCCTACATTCACGTCATCCTCTCACTATTTATCTTTTATTTCCATCTTCATCACCATACATAACCTTCTACAGTTCTTTTTTTACCAAGTACACTCCATTCTTTGTTATATACTAACTAATTTATCTTCCTTATGTAACTCAGATTTTCCTTGCAATTACAGAACTTTTTTTGTTTTCCTTTTTATATTCCTACAATTTTTTTGTTCGTATACTTTTTACACACACAATACGTTTTCTATTTTGATCCGAAGCTGGTTTCGTGTGGTGTTCAAACCGTCACCAGTCTGTTGTTGGTTCATTTGTCTGTTTCGTTTCAACACCGAAGCTTCGTTTTCTTTATTGGTTCAAGGCCATTCTCCCTCCTTGCCTCACACTTCCTGTTGTGGTGTTACTACGTGGTAATAGTAGTAGTAGTAGTAGTAGTAGTAGTAGTAGTAGTAGTAGTAGTAGTAGTAGTAGTAGTAGTAGTAGTAGTAGTAGTATGATATATAATTATAAGATATAATGGTAAGATATATAATGTCACGTGTTCGGATCCCGCTCGTTCCTTTCTCCACCAATCGTTATCCAGGTGTTTGGTGTTAGTACTTTATATTCCTTGGAAGAGTGCGGTTCCCGCCGAGACATAAGACGCGTCACTCCTTGCAGAATTCGAGCCATGAGTGCCATGGCCAGCCAGTCGGCGTAGTAACCCAGGCGATTACGGCGGCTAAGGCGTCTTGGTGCAGCTTGGTGCACCTTCTTATCCAACCAGGGGTCAGCGGCCTCAGGTTCGGGCCACACAGGGCTGGACCAGTCAGGGGTGGGCGGCGGGCTGACCTCACGGAGCCCATCCTCAGTGAGCCGGTCCAGGCTGTTCTTGATCCTATCTGTTCGGCATTCATCCTCAAGATCGATCACGTTGTCCTGGACAATGACTGATGTCTTCCAAGGTACGTGGAAACTTATCATCATTATCATTCTTAGTACCATCATCTGCATCATGGTGATCATCATCATCAGCAGCAGCATCATCATGATAATCATGATAGTCATCCTCATCAGCATCATGATAATCATGATAATCATTATCATATATTATTATTGATAATGATGATGATCATCATCATCATCGTGATCTTGGTGGGAGTGGAGGCCTGGTGTGGTCAGCGTGGCACCATCATCCTCGCTGCCCACCCCTGGTGCCTCCTTCAGGCTCCCGTTGTCCAACACCAAGAGGAAGGGTTCCTCGCCCCGCCCTGGAACACGGCGGCACACACCACGCTGAGGTCCAGAGTGGTGGTGTTGTCATCACCAGTTAAATCCTCGTTGATAAACATTAACCGGTTGTCTCCAAGATGTTACGGATCGAGATTGGGAACACGGAATTGTGAAGGAGATTGAAAACAGATAACAAATTAATATTATTCAACAAACAGTGATTTTTTTAACGTGATTGTGTTGTGTGATTGTGTTGTGATAATGGTGCTGTAGTGGTGATGTTGATTTGGATAGAATGGTATTGTGATCGTATTGTATATCACACTATTGTGATGAATTGTGTTTTATCATCAACTTTCACTCGTACATTCTCATTCTTTATAAATATCATACCATGTAGTGTTGTATTAGCAAAAAAACGTCATGATAACAGTAATAGTAATAATAATAATAATAATAATAATAATAATGATAGTAATAATAATAATGATAATAATAATAATAAAAATAATAATAACAATGATGATAAAAATAGTATTATAATTATTACTACCATTATTGTAAGTATTATCATTTATATTACTTACACCACCACCACCACCACCACCACCACCACCACCACCACCACCACCACCACCACCACCACCACCACCACCACCATAATAATAACAATAACAGAGGAAGATATACAATAAAAGACCCATTAGACAGACCCATTGTGCATGAATACGATTTGCTGTATCACGCAGAACGACAGAGAGAGAGAGAGAGAGAGAGAGAGAGAGAGAGAGAGAGAGAGAGAGAGAGAGAGAGAGAGAGAGAGAGAGAGAGAGAGAGAGAGAGAGAGAGAGAGAGAGAGAGAGAGTGTGTGTAACAAGTAGCTCTCCGTCTGTCACTAGAAGGCTCATTGATATTACTATTATTATTTACCATTAATATTACTCGTCCATTGATGCACGGAATGGCTGGAAGAGGAGGAGGAGGAGGAGGAGGAGGAGGAGGAGGAGGAGGAGGAGGAGGAGGAGGAGGAGGAAGAGGACAAAACCCCAGCCAGACGAGGCATTCATAGGGTGGGCACGCATAAATTCTAACCCTTTCCCATTTCCTGTCAAAAGAGGAAGGAAACAGAGAAAGGGGCACCGGTACATTTGAATTGTGGCGGGGCGAAGGCTGGTGGTGGTAGTGTGGCGGCGTGCTGCTAGGCGCGAATCCACTCTTTATTATTATATACCATTCTGTTTATCTAGTACTACTCCACATTGTACCTGTTGTCTGATATCGATTATTAAACCTTTTGTTGTGTGTATGTGTTATAAGGTGTAGTCTGGTGTAGTGTATTTATATTGTGGTTTAGTTAGTTAGCGAGTCATGGCAACTCACTTATTCCTTGTCAACAATACCCGCCCCTTGTATACCGTCAGTATTGCCAATAACTACGCCTGTTTTTTTTTTCCTCTTCCGATAATTCCCGCCTTCCGTGTTACCTTATCTCAAGTTATTTCCTCCTATCATGGAATAAAAGTGAGGTTGTGAAAGAAAGGCATGAGGAAGGAAATGTAAATTGACGCATCGGAATAATAAGACAGACAGACAGACAGACAGAAGGTGATGTGATAACTTGATTTGAGTAATGATTCTCACATACCATTCTGTCTGTCTCTCTCTCTCCCTCCTTTCCTTTCCCTTCCTTTTCGCTCTCTCACTTGTGGTGTATTGAATAATAATGACAGATAAATGACCGCTACTCAGGAGGGGGAACGAACGGCCCACCCAGACATTTCCGCGGTAATGGAGAGAGAGAGAGAGAGAGAGAGAGAGAGAGAGAGAGAGAGAGAGAGAGAGAGAGAGAGAGAGAGAGAGAGAGAGAGATTGTCCATATGTCATCTCGTTTTGTATGTGTGTGTGTGTGTGTGTGTGTGTGTGTGTGTGTGTGTGTGTGTGTGTGTGTGTGTGTGTGTGTGTGTGTGTGTGTGTGTGTGTGTTACTGAATTACAATATCTGATGCTGATCGTTTTTTTTCCTATTAATTTGCTTTTTGTTCTTCTAAATCATTCCAATCATAATTAAAAGATATGAATGAATCAATGTTTCGATAGAAATAGAAATAAATTAAAATATAAACAATTCCACATCGTAGCATGGCACAGTCGCTCTCCATTTCTACCCTGGGTTCGAGTCCCACTTCAGCCTTGGCTCATGTCTTCTCTCTGCTCGGCCTGTGTTGGCAGTTTAAGACTGTCTCACCGGCTAAGGTGGTCACGGGTTGCTGCGAGTGCGCTCTGACGGGTTTGTTTGCCTTCCCGTCGAGGCCTTGCCTGGCTTGGTGGGGTGCTCAGGATTGGATACTGCTTCTTGCTTGGAGGCCGATTTGGCCTTGTCTGACGACGACCGATCACTTATGATAGACCACTGGCCTGATCTGTCCGTGTCCAACCACCGTCAGTGTTCGCCCTCTCCTCAGTATGAGTTACGGTCGTCCACCTCATGCACTTCTAACAAGCGGCCCGTGGAGGACTCTGTGGACTCCCCTTTATGTGGATTGTTTACACACACACACACACACACACACACACACACACACACACACACACACACACACACACACACACACACACACACACACACACACACACACACACACACACACACACACACACACACACACACACACACACACACACACACACACACACACACACACACACACACACACACACACACACATCCACACTCACTCCCCCAATACAAAAATCCACGCTCACTCCCCCCAACACACCCGCTTACACTCCTCCGATACACACACATCAACAATTACTCCCTCAACACACACCTCCACACTAACTCCACTAACACACCCGTTTAAACACTCCTAACACACACGCCCATTCCCCCAACACACAGAGTAACACGCACTACCTCAACACACCCACCATCACTTCCTAACGCACACAACCACCCTCATCCCCCAAAACCTACACCCAAACTTACTCCCCCAACGCATACACTAACACTCACTCTTACCTACACACAAATCAACACTCACTCCCCCCAACGCACACTCCCACACACAATTCCCCAAAACACACCCCACTTATCAATACCCCAAAACACACCCCACTTATCAATACCCCAAAACACACTTCAATTATCAATACCCCAAAACACACCCCACTTATCAATACCCCAAAACACACCCCACTTATCAATACCCCAAAACACACCCCACTTATCAATACCCCAAAAAACACTTCAATTATCAATACCCCAAAACACACCCCACTTATCAATACCCCAAAAAACACTTCAATTATCAATACCCCAAAACACCCCGCTTATCAATACCCCAAAACACACCCCACTTATCAATACCCCAAAACACACCCCACTTATCAATACCCCAAAACACACCCCACTTATCAATAGCACAAAACATACCCACACACCACCAACACACAAACACACCTACACATAAACCTCCAACACAAACACATCCTCACACACCCCACCAATGCAAACACACACACACACACACACACACACACACACACACACACACACACACACACACACACACACACACACACACACACACACACACACACACACACACACACACACACACATAGTAATTACATACTAAATACATACATAATACATACATATATAGACATATATTCCTTATCAATACATACATAATTGATACATATATTATATACACATATACATAAACTGTTTTTTATAAATACATAGGCAATGAATACATACACAATACATACACAATAAATACATGCTTAATATATACATCATATATACATACATAATACATACATAATACATACATAATACATGCATAATAAATGCATAATAAATGCATACCTTATAATTACATACATAATATATATTCAAACGTATAATACCTACTTATGTACACATACATACATACATACATACATACATACACATACATACATACATACATACCTACTTAACAACTACCTACCTAACCTAACCTACCTACCTACCTACCTACCTACCAGCTGAGCAACATTATCGAGTTTTTTTTATTTATTTATCTATTTATTTCTTTATCTAAGTTGGCGTATAGATAAAGAGATAGATAGATACGCACGCATATATCGGTAGATATATCTATATCTTTTATTAATTTATTTTCTATTTTTATCACGCACACACACGCACACACACGCGCACACACACACACACACACACACGCACCCGCACCCGCACACACACATGCACACGCACACACACACACACACACACACACACACACACACACACACACACACACACACACACACACACACACACACACACACACACACACACCTACATTCACTCCCCTCAACACACCCGCTTGCAATCCCCCAACACACACACACACACACACACACACACACACACACACACACACACACACACACACACACACACACACACACACACACATCCACACTCACTCCCCCAATACAAAAATCCACGCTCACTCCCCCCAACACACCCGCTTACACTCCTCCGATACACACACATCAACAATTACTCCCTCAACACACACCTCCACACTAACTCCACTAACACACCCGTTTAAACACTCCTAACACACAAGCCCATTCCCCCAACACACAGAGTAACACGCACTACCTCAACACACCCACCATCACTTCCTAACGCACACAACCACCCTCATCCCCCAAAACCTACACCCAAACTTACTCCCCCAACGCATACACTAACACTCACTCTTACCTACACACAAATCAACACTCACTCCCCCCAACGCACACTCCCACACTCAATTCCCCAAAACACACCCCACTTATCAATACCCCAAAACACACCCCACTTATCAATACCCCAAAACACGCCCCACTTATCAATACCCCAAAACACACCCCACTTATCAATACCCCAAAACACACCCCACTTATCAATACCCCAAAACACACCCCACTTATCAATACCCCAAAACACACCCCACTTATCAATACCCCAAAACACACCCCACTTATCAATACCCCAAAACACACCCCACTTATCAATACCCCAAAACACACCCCACTTATCAATACCCCAAAACACACCCCACTTATCAATACCCCAAAACACACCCCACTTATCAATACCCCAAAACACACCCCACTTATCAATACCCCAAAACACACCCCACTTATCAATACCCCAAAACACACCCCACTTATCAATACCCCAAAACACACCCCACTTATCAATACCCCAAAACACACCCCACTTATCAATACCCCAAAACACACCCCACTTATCAATACCCCAAAACACACAATTATTAATACCCCAAAACACACCCCACTTATCAATACCCCAAAACACATCACACTTACCAATACCCCAAAACACACAATTATTAATACCCCAAAACAATAACCAATTCTCCAAAACACATCCCAATTATCAATACCCAAAAACACCCCAGTTATCAATACCCCAAAACACACCCCACTTATCAATACCCCAATACACACCCCAATTATTAATACCCAAAAATACCCCTCAATTATTAATACCCCAAAACACACCTCAATTATCAATACCCCAAAACACACCCCAATTATCAATACCCCAAAACACACCCCAATTATCAATACCCCAAAACACACCCCAATTATCAATACCCCAAAACACACCCCAATTATCAATACCCCAAAACACACCCCACTTATCAATACCCCAAAACACACCCCAATTATCAATACCCCAAAACACACCCCAATTATCAATACCCCAAAACACACCCCAATTATCAATACCCCAAAATACACCCCAATTATCAATACCCCAAAACACACCCCAATTATCAATACCCCAAAATACACCCCAATTATCAATACCCCAAAACACACCCCAATTATCAATACCCCAAAACACACCCCAATTATCAATACCCCAAAACACACCCCACTTATCAATACCCCAAAACACACCCCAATTATCAATAGCACAAAACATACCCACACACCACCAACACAAACACACCTACACACCAACACACAAACACACCTACAACACACCTCCATCACAAACACATCCTCACACACCCCACCAATGCAAACACACACACACACACACACACACACACACACACACACACACACACACAGTCATTGCCCCCAACACACACACCCATACTCACTCTCTCTCTCACACACACACACACACACACACACACACACACACACACACACACACACACACACACACACACACACACATACACATAGTAATTGCGTACATACTAAATACATACATAATACATACATATATAGACATATATTCCTTATCAATACATACATAATTGATACATATATTATATATACATATACATAAACTGTCTTTTATAAATACATAGGCAATGAATACATACACAATACATACACAATAAATACATGCTTAATATATACATCATATTTACATACATAATACATACATAATAATACATAATACATACATAATACATACATTATACATGCATAATAAATGCATACCTTATAATTACATACATAATATATATTCAAACGTATAATACTCACTTATCTACCTACTTATGTACACATACATACATACATACATACACATACATACATACCTACTTAACAACTACCTACCTAACCTAACCTAACCTAACCTACCTACCTACCTACCTACCAGCTGAGCAAGCTTTAACATTTCAATATTATCGAGTTCTTTTATTTATTTATCTATTTATTTCTTTATCTATGTTGGCGTATAGATAGAGAGATAGATAGATACGCACGCATATATCGGTAAATATATCTATTTATCTTTTATTAATTTATTTTCTATCTTTATCTATTTATTTCTCTATCTATGTGGCGTATAGATAGAGAGATAGATAGATACGCACGCTCACGGTAATGCGTCGACAATCCTGAGTGCGTCGGACAGCAGATCCTCAACCGTGTCGAGGTCTGCTGTGCACTGCAGGCTGTCGCGCACGTCGGACAGCTCCCTCCGTTCGGGGATGAGCTGCAGGGCAACGGTCACCACCTCGTTGACGTCGTCCATCTGGCGGGCGGCGTCTGTGTACCGCTCCGCCAGACCAAAGTCCAGCAGTGTGGCCTCCACCTCAGCCTCCTCGCTCACGTCCACCATCACATTCCCGGCGTGAATGTCGCCGTGTGCAATGCCACGGGCGTGTAGGCGTCGCACTACCCCGCACAGCTTGAGCAGGGCACGCAGGCACATCCCTGCCTCCCCGCTCTCGTACAGCGTCTGGAGCAGCGCCCCCTCGCATAGGCCCATGACAAGGGCGGGGGGCATGGCGTCCGTCACGCCGTACAGCTGGGGAACACCCTCCACGCCCGCCAGCTCGTGCAACACCCACGCCTCCTGCGCTGTCCACGCGAGCTTGTCTGCATCATTCACCGGTTCCTTCACGGCCACACGCAAGATCTGGTCGCGGCTCAGCGCCAGTCTTCCCTTGTAGACGTCAGCGAAGTTGCCGCTGCCCAGCAGCTTCCCCTTCTTGAGGTGCTTCCGACGGATCACCGGGAGGTCCACCGTCGGGGTCGCGGTGGTTTCGCTCTTTTTCATCATTATATTGTGCTCCATGATTAATCACAATATTTTCAATAAACTAGTTCTCATACCTTAAAATGACAGCTTGCAAAACCAAGATGGTGAGAATATTGAGGTAGTAAAGGTCCAACCTGAAAATAACAAGGATCCAACCTGATAACCTGACAATCAACTCCAACCACTGCTGTCTTTTGCCTCTTGTGTGTGTTGAAATTATCAAGTGTTGTCTCTATGCGTCCATAACATCTCAACTACAATATATAGTGAAGATATCCTACCTCCAACCTCCTGTGTTTGTGTGTAAATATGTAAGTTTAGTCCCTATGCGTCTATAACATAAGGATTAAAATAGACAGTAAATAGTAACAAGCCAGCTACTTTGGTCTTAATGCCCTTTTTCCATATTTTTATGTAACCTTCATTTACAGTAACTGTAAGGTCGTTAAGCCTCATTTTTGTGAACCCATTTGTACCTTTCATTTCCTTGAATAGAAAGTTGTTTAACTTGAACGCATTGCTAAAAGAGAGAGAGAGAGAGAGAGAGAGAGAGAGAGAGAGAGAGAGAGAGAGAGAGAGAGAGAGAGAGAGAGAGAGAGAGAGAGAGAGAGAGAGAGAGAGAGAGAGAGAGAGAGAGAGAGAGAGAGAGAGAGACTATAAAGTACAGTTAATGAATTGGTTCGGTGTTTGCGGCCACTCCCCGCTGGGCAGACTCCTTCCCTCGCAGGTTATGTTCCATTCGTCCATCTGGTAAGGAATGGTCTTTTGACTTACATACATAGCTCATTGCCACATCGCCTCCGCACCTCCTCTCATCCTGACACAACCTTTCACCTCTTTGAGATCTCACTAGTGGATGGTGTACTTCAGGTATGCAATGTTTATTCTGCTGCTAGACTCAATCCTGAGGCTCTCCCTCCTCCTACAGTGCGTGGCATGGTGTATATGGGAGACTTTAATGCTCGGCATCCTGACTTGTGTGATCTTTCTGGCTCTCACAATCGTAATAGTGTTCGTGTTCTTTCCTATCTCCACAGGCATTGTGTAACGCGCTGGGACACTGGAGGCGCCACTCACTCCCGCGGAGGTACTTTGGATCACGTCCTGACATCTGGCTTGATGGCGTCTCGGGTGCTTTGCTCCTCTGTGCCAGCTTTATTCTCTGATCACGTCGCACTTCGTTTTCATTATTCTCTGCCTGTTAGACCTACCCTTCCTGTTACTCGTTCACGTATTGTTGTGCCTCCTAAGTATTGCTTTACCTACATCTCGTACATGGTTCGGGTGTTACCTACTTTTGACCTTTCATCACCTGACCAGTTATACTCCGATCTTGTCTCTGCCACTCATGATTGTTACAAACTATATGTCTCCCGGCCACACCTACAACATCGCCGTGCTGCCCACCCCTGGACACTTGACGCACGTATTCAAGAGGCGAGGGAGGAGGCTGAACGTGATGGTTCATTGTTTCAAGCCAACCCGACTCCTGATCTGCTTCATCGTTACCAGACATCCAGGAATGCTTTAGTCGCATTGCAGGAGTGTGTACTCACTACGTCTTGGCAGACGAGTGTAACTACCATGTGGCATCTCATCCGTAGGGTTGGGAGGGAGGGAGGGAGGGAGGGAGGGAGGGAGCCCGCCCGCCCGCCCGCCCGCCCGCCCGCCCGCCCGCCCGCCCGCCCTGGTCATTATTTTACTTTTAGACCATATACCAATGTCCTGAGATTAACCTATTGTCTGGCGCTTTAGCGTAATAAGTTTATCAAATCAACCCTGGGTTCGAATCCTGTCCGGGGCGGGTATCGAACACAACCAAGGCCTGTTTGGTACACGTGTATGAGGTCTTGGAATCTAAAGGCTGTGACTATGGTAGACAAGGCGATGCTGAGACTATACTAAGATAAAATGAAGGAAGGGAGGTGTAAGTACATTGGTGTTCCTTACCCTCCTTCCTTCAAGATGACCTGATTCACTGAGACACACTGTACTCACACCATCTATCTAATGCCTAAGATAAAAGGTGGTGATGTTGTTTAAACTCTCCTAATGATCCACCAGCAGCCACAGCCTCCCCAGTGTGTGTATCACGTTGGGGGAAGTATGAACACGATGTCTTTAAACGTCACACGAATTTTCTTCCGTGTATTCATGATTATATTGATGAATTAATTACTGTAATGTACTGGCAATATGATCAACGTTCGAATAGGAAATAGATTAATAGTAGTAGTAGTAGTAGTAGTAGTAGTAGTAGTAGTAGTAGTAGTAGTAGTAGTAGTAGTAGTAGTAGTGATAGATGTTGTTGTTATTCTTCTTTATTTTCTAACCACAGGGACAATGACAAATGGGTGAGGTCCGTCCACCCTTAAGCCTCGTCCCTGCTCCACCCCCTACGGAGCCTTGTCATAGCAGCCCTTATCTATAGAACCCGTGCCCGCCACACCTGCCCGGAGTCATTGTCCTCACGACCTACCCAACACTCATGGCCTAGATTATACCTTACATCCCATTCGCTATCTTTTTCTCTCTCATTATTAAATTGCTGGGAAATATTTCACTCGAAGTAATTTATGAAAGATGTTATTATTTATGTCCCTTCCTTCCCTTCTGTCCTTTACTTACGGTGCCTCCCTTCCTCCCCTCCCTTCCTTGCCTCCCTCCCTTCCCTCCATTCGTTCCCTTCCTTCCCTCCCTCCCCTCCCTCCCCTCCCTCCCTCCCTACAGTGCCAGACTCCCCTCCATGCAGAGTTGTTGTGGTAGTGTCAAGTGAGCCACCATGCAGAGTGTCCAAGACTATCACCTACTTGTTCATCCTCTTCATACTGACCTCCTCTCCTCCTCTTTCCCGATCAACAATTACGTAATCAATATAAGCGATTACGTAATTGTTGATCGGGAAAGAATCACAAGAAACAATGGATTCAAAATAATCTAAACACTTTTTCTTCAATAGAATAGTTAATGTATGGAACTCTCTCCCAGCACAGGTAGTCAACAGTAATACGATTGAAACTTTTAAAGCTAAACTCGATAAGTACTTGACGACAAAACCTAACCTAACTTATTACCCGCTTCGTTAATATAATAGTGATAGATAGCCTTTTTCTTTCTTTTTCACACTATACTATCAAATTTCCTGCGCAGTTTTTATTACTACTACTGCGCAGGTGTTTCTTTAACCACTTTTTTTTCCTGCCGGCATTTGCCGGAGGGAGAGGTGGGTGGGGAGGAGCCTTCCACTTTACTATCCTTTACCTCAGACTTGTAGAGACTATAGAAGTAGAGTAGCTACACAGGCAACCTTGTAAGGCCCACCAGGGCTGTTGTTGCCTGTTATTCCTTTGTATTCCTTTGTATTCCTCCTCCTCCTCCTCCTCCTCCTCCTAGACACACCATCGCTCTTTTTGACTCTTGATGTGAATAGTGAAACGAATCGTATTTTAGAATAGCAATGGTTTCAAGTGTTTTAATCTGTGTATATTTTTCTATAATTATGTAGTTTTCTTTATTTTTGTTTTGTTTTTGTGTTTTAATAATGTTTTAATAATGTGTGTTGTGTTTTAATAATCGGTCACAGGGAAGGGCAGTGACGATGAACTCACCACCACCACCACCACCACCACCACCACCACCACCACCACCACCACCACCATCCACCACCACCACCACCACCACCACCACCACCACCACCACCACCACCACCACCATCACTGTTCAGGCACACATGTTAATATTTACTCCCACACTGCTAACTCTCCCCCTCCCACTCCCTCTCCTCCCCCTAGAGTGTTATCCCTTACCTAGTCTTTGTAAAGCTTTGGTTATACACTCTTGTGCTTCTATATAGAGAGTGATAGTCTTACTTTTCCCTTTCGTTACTTACTTTTTTTAATAATTTCCTTCCTTCTGTTTTATTAGAGAGTAATAGTATAATTCTTCCCTTCCATTCCTTCCTTTTTCATTTTTCCTTCCTTCCTTCCTTCCGTCTTTTTCTTCTTGTTTTTTCCTTACTTTAAAGTCTTATCATCAATGCCTTGTGGTGTGTGTGTGTCTCGCTTTGCCTTCCAACACTTACTTACCTTTGCATACCATTAGACACTAGACCATGGTCCAGCCTTGTCCTCCACACAACCCCCAACCATTATATAATCGGCCAAGTATCAGTAGGAGTTCAGGAAGTTGGTTGATTCAGAGTATGAGGTGTCTAATGTAAAGGATTGTGGGGAGAATGTAAGGGAATTGTTATATAAACTCTCTCTCTCTCTCTCTCTCTCTCTCTCTCTCTCTCTCTCTCTCTCTCTCTCTCTCTCTCTCTCTCTCTCTCTCTCTCTCTCTCTCTCTCTCTCTCTCTCTCTTTCGTATTTTTCCCTTCACTTGGCTTATTTCACACTGTGTCCTGGAGTTTGTGTGCGAGTGTCTGGTGTTATAATAGTGTTACTGTTATCATTATTACCGTTTTATTAAAGATCATCATTATTATCATCTTAATCATCATCATCATCATCATCATCATCATCATCATCATCATCATCATCATCATCATCATCATCGTATGTACATTGTTTTTGTTGTTATTATTTTATCTACTAGCATTACTGTTATTATTATCACTATTATTTTTATTATTATTATTACTATTATTATTATTTTTATTGTTGTTGTTAT
>JAPQNM010000018.1:25889138-25894138 GCA_029783475.1 Metacarcinus magister
GGGAGGGAGGGGGTAGAGAGGGAGGGAATGGAGAGGAGGGAATGAAGGGAAGGGGAGGGAGGGTAGCGACACCTGCAGCAGCAATGTACTAGTTCCGGATCATTTGTTGGGCATCCCGTGACGGTCCCAGCTGCCCTCCTTACAGAACGCCCCACCCTAGCGGACGTTAACGATCCCACTCCCGCTACTCCCGCCGCCCTCCACCTACAGACAGACTACCACCACCACTACCACCACTACCACCACCACCACCACCACCACCACCACCACCACCACCACCACCACCACCACCACCACCACCACCACCACCACCACCACCACCACCACCCTCAAATCAATTAGTAGAAAGATATAAGTAGGAATATGAATTAAAGTGAAAGATTAGTGACTTGTAGAAAATGTTTAGGATTGTATTGTAATTGTAAACGCGTGTAGGTAAGATAAAAGAGGAATGAAATGTAAAATGATAATGCGTAAGGAAAGGAAACCGAGCATTTTGATACACTAAATATAGACCAAAATAGATGTAAATTTGCGTGAAAATGGGGAAATTTTTTAAAGTGGAAAGTAGAATGTGGAAAATATTAAGAAAATTAAGAAAAATACCGTAAAATAAAATAACAGTTCAACACGATATAAAGCTAAGAAAAAAGAAAGAAAAATAAACAGACACACATGAGATAGAATACAGATAATGCAAGAAAAATTAAATCAAAAATACAAAAAAGAGGAAGAAGATGGAAACAAAAACACGTAACCAAAATAAACAGCCAATAAAACAAGAGGAAAAAACAAATCATAAAAAAACAAGATCCTACTGAAAGGACATCAACGAGACAGTAATATCATAGTAAACACCTACAAGTGAGGGGAAAAAAAGGGAAAAAACAGGAAAACAATACACGGGAAGATTGGGAAATAAGTCTTGATGTATATAGGAAGCAGACGGTAAGGAAGGGGAAAGAAAGGGGAAGGGAGGGAGGGAAGGAAGGATGGAGGGAAAAAAAGAGAAAAGCTTAGAATAATAGAGTAGTTGTAAGACCTGCCACTAGTCACCGCCACCTGTCACCCAATGTCACTGTTTAAATGGATCATGTGTGTGTGTGTGTGTGTGTGTGTGTGTGTGTGTGTGTGTGTGTGTGTGTGTGTGTGTGTGTGTGACGTCACTTCCGCTTCATTACCTCTCTGGCATCAGTGAGGGTAACACATGGTGCTTATCCTCCCCTCTCCCCTTCCCTCTCCCTTCCCTCTCCTCTCCCCTCACTACCTCTCTCCCCTCACTCTACCTCCCCTTCCCCTTCTTTTCCTTCCTATACATCCCCTCCTTTGCCCCTCCCCCTCCCTTCCCTCTCATCTCCTGCCTCCCCTTCCCTCTTCCCCCTTCACTTGCCTCTGTCTTCTGTCCTCTCCTCTTCCTCCTCCTCCTCCTCCTCCTCCTCCTCCTCCTCCTCCTCCTCCTCCTCCTCCTCCTCCTCCTCCTCCTCCTCCTCCTCCTCCTGATCCTCCTCCTCCCCCTTTCCATTCTACATTGCTCCCCTCTCGTCACCGTCACATGTCTAACTCTCTCTCTCTCTCTCTCTCTCTCTCTCTCTCTCTCTCTCTCTCTCCTCTCTCTCTCTCTCTCTCTCTCTCTCTCTCTCTCTCTCTCTCTCTCTCTCTCTCTCTCTCTCTCTCTCTCTCTCTCTCTCTCTCTCTCTCTCTCTCTCTCTCTCTTTTACACTAGTTAAGGTTTATATATGTTACTCATTATCTTCTTTTTTCCTTTGTATTTTTATCAATTATATTTTTGTTTGTTATTTTCAGAATTATATATATATTTTTTTTTGTGTGTAAAATATCATAATGTCCATTTTACTCATTCGCATCATTTATCATTTTCTCTCCATTCACTTACCAACAACCATTTCCATTCACTATTCATTTAATTTTCCTCCCTATAGTGTCAAGTCATCCATTATTATTCATTATCATTATTTATTTTCATCTCATTACCCACGTGTCAGCCATTTTCATAGAGTGATTCATTATTTATTGGTGTTGTGTCATTCACCTTTTCAAATCACAGTCATCTCACCGTCCTCGTCCTTAATTAGCGTGTACAGGTGTCATTAGCGTACAGGTGTTGTTTACGTCACCTGGCAGTCTGGTTATATAATTATCCTTTGTCTCTCTTCGTATGTTATATAAAGCGGATTAACATTATCATTATCAGTGTTATCAGTTCATTCTCTGAGCAGCTGCGTAATATAACCGTATAGTTGTCTTAAGTTCAATCAGTCAGTCAGTCAGTCAATCAGTCAATCAGTTAATCAGTCAACTTCACTTCACTGAGGATGAGATAAGAATGTGACGGAGAATACATAGAATCAGTAATTTATTCAACTCACTGATAACACTGTATCGTCCGTTCACTTTAAGTTGGCGGATAAGCCCCGCCTCTTTGCGTCTACGGGAGGAGAGAAAGGGGTGGGGCATCAAGGGGAAGAAGGAGGGAGGAGTCTTATTCGCCAAGTTAGGTTGTACACTGGATATGAAATGGTAACTTAATGCGTGATTGATTTTTTTTTTTTTTAAGTGTATATGAATTGACACACACACACACACACACACACACACACACACACACACATTGTTTGCATTGTTTTTTTTTTACTTCTTCTTTTGTCACTTAGCATCTCATCTTCCTCCCTCTCCTCCTCCTCCTCCTCCTCCTCCTCCTCCTTCTCCTCCTCCTCCTCCTCACTCTTCAACACTGACATGACCTTGCGTGGACATGTATCTTTTTATATGTTACTAATTCACAGTTTTTCATTTTCTCTCTCTCGATTCTAATCTTTTCTCACAATTATTCTCTCAAAACATCTAATTTATACTTATCAATTTATTTTTAATTTATTCCCAGATACTCAAACCCTCTAACCGTATGTTAAAAAAAAGTGTATAAATTCGAAGTTTTTATAATACACAAATTTCGTTTTCCTGTTGTTCATTCCACATATGCATCCACGTTTGTAATGCATAGTGGAAGCAGGTTACAGTTCATCCTTATACTGTGTTGCTTTAGTGTGGAATGTCTCGACTCCACCCAAGAGCCATCCACTTTTACTCCGGTGGATCAGAATTATCACAAATATATTTACTTTTAAGGAATATCGAACTTTTTCTTATAGTGCTTTCTCATACTAATAGTTTTTATGTTTATTTCTTTCAGATTAGTGGACATTTCATTAGTCGTATTGGCGTTAAGAAAGGTATGTACGTAATTTTTTTTATTAACCTACACATACATACACACATACAGACAGACACACACACAGTATCAACCTTCCCTAATTTCATCTCTGCTTCCCCATTACAATCTTACCAATCACTCACTTAACCACTCACCAACCCATTAATTATACATAAGACCATACCAATGAAAAATAAAAATAATATACAATACCCACGAAATCCAAGTAAATTATATAACAAGCAGAGTATGATAATAAGGAAGAATAATTATCAAGTGAAAATACACACACACTCGACACCCCAAATTAGCAACACCTGTCTTCCTCTCACCTTGTGTCTTCCTCATGTACTCCCATAAACTGTGAAGCTCTTTGGAACCTTGTATCGTCGCGGTGAAAACAAGCAGCAGCGTTGAGAGTTGAGATCAGTCAGCGAGGTGTTTGTCCAAAGTGGTAGTGATACTTATAATTATGCTAGGTTAGGTTAAGTTAGGTTAGGTTAAACTAGGTTAGGTTGGGTTAGGTTAGGTTAGGTTTGGTTTGGTTTGGTTTGGTTTGGTTTGGTTTGGTTTGGTTTGGTTTGGTTTGGTTTGGTTTGGTTTGTTTTGGTTTGGTTTGGTTTGGTTTGGTTTGTTTTGGTTTGGTTTGGTTTGGTTTGGTGTGGTTTGGTTTGGTTTGGTTTGGTTTGGTTTGGTTTGGTTTGGTTTGGTTTGGTTTGGTTTGGTTTGGTTTGGTTTGGTTTGGTTTGGTTTGGTTTGGTTTGGTTAGGTTAGGTTAGGTTCCTTACAGTAACTACATGATTTAACGAGAGAGTAGAGAGCGCCCTTCCTCCTCCTCTCCTGTACTGATAGCTGCCTTCTTGGTGCCTATCCTGTGTGTGTGTGTGTGTGTGTGTGTGTGTGTGTGTGTGTGTGTGTGTGTGTGTGTGTGTGTGTGTGTGTGTTATAACAAACTTGGGCTCGGCTGGCACGTTCGGAGACCAGCAGAAGGAGCGTAAGAATATTTGTGAGACTCTTGGGGTGACCTCGCCTGCGCCGGGCTGATCCTGGGGGAGAGGCGACGACAGGACCACCTCCTCCTCCTCCTCCTCCTCCTCCTCCTCCTCCTCCTCCTCCTCCTCCTCCTCCTCCTCCTCTTCCTCCTTCTCTTCCTTCTTCTCTTGTAGCCTCCACGTACCCTCCCTTCTCTTCTTCATCCTCATCCCTCTCCTTTACCCCACCTCCCTCTTTTTCCTTCTCTCGCTCCTCCTCCTTCACCGTCTCCTACACTCACCTCAGGCTTCACGTTTAGCCTCCCTGCCTGCCTGCCTGCCTGCACACACACACACACACACACACACACACACACACACACACACACACACACACACACACACACACACACACACACACACTGGAGGCTTAAGTGACGCGTTGTAAGGAGGAAAGCGTCAATGCAGCCTTTGCCGCCACACAAATGAAAAGAAAATGATAGTTCAGACACAGCATTAACGTCATTATACGGTGGAGGTGACCCAGCGCCAGTCAGCCAGTCAGCCCTCGCAAGGCATCAATGTTACAAACTAGTTAACAGATGTGATTGGTCTGGCAGCGGAAGTTGTGACACATACACACGCACGCTGGCTGGCTGGCTGGCTGGTGTTTCATTGGTTCTGTAACTCTTGAGGAATTTTCGCGACAGATTTGATCATTTTGAAGCGACGCGCCTCTCAGTGTGTGTGTGTTGCTGAACTGAGTTTAGGATCGGTGCCAGGCAGACCAGTGCTAC
>JAPQNM010000018.1:25906638-25939138 GCA_029783475.1 Metacarcinus magister
ACATACGTAACAACTGTCATTACCGTCACAGTCACACATACGTAACACCAGAAAACTTGACTGTAACTGCAAACAAGACACCGTGACCCTAACTAAATTAACACCATTGTTCTCGCACCAAAATAACTTGTACTATTTAGGTGTTTACAGTAAATATAAAGTCAGTCATGTAACAGAGTCTTCCTCCTCTCTATGTGTTGCTCTGAGGGACACTCTTGCCTAAGTTACTCGACCTCTAAACATCGTGGACTTTGCTTTCACTATTATTTGTTTTATCTTCATCACCATTACCTCTGCTTCACCACCATCCTTCCACCATTAGCACCACACTGTATTCACCACCACTTCATCACCACCACGACCACCATCCACCTATCACCTATCCATTCCCCCCCAACTCTCCCCCTCCACCTTTCCTTCCGTAATAGTGGATCTTAATTCTTAAACTACTCACATTACGTTTTCACAAATAAATTTTTAAAAATGCAGATTTTTTTTTATTTCATTGTCTGGCTGATGAACGAATCGCTGTTGCAGACTGTGACTTAAATTCTGAATAATATTTATAATTATTGAATATGTTAAATATATTGAATATTTAACAGAAATCATTTTCCGTGCATATATGATTATATATTTATCACTGAATCAAAAATATTGGGAAGGATTAATTTTTATGATAAAGTCTGTCCAGCAAGGCTTTGTGAGCGTGTTTAATTCATACTGAAGCTTAAGCTGTGTGTGTGTGTGTGTGTGTGTGTGTGTGTGTGTGTGTGTGTGTGTGTGTGTGTGTGTGTGTCTGTGTCTGTGTCTGTGTCTGTGTCTGTGTCTGTGTGTGTGTGTGTGTGTGTGTGTGTGTGTGTGTGTGTGTAAGTGTGGGTGTATTCAGCATATTTCATATTACCTATGGATACAAATATATATTTATATATATATATATATATATATATATATATATATATATATATATATCATATTATATCATATCATTTATCATATGAAGAGAAGAGTTTATGAGGAAGAAAAGAAGAAGAAGAAGAAGGAGAAAAATATAGAAATGTTTTTTTTATAATATTGTATTTGAGTAGCAAGTGAGTGATGGGTGAACAGGGTGGCGTACAAGTGTTATTTGTCACCATGATTGTGTGTATAACCAAGCAGCCTGAAGAGGTGCATCTTTGGTTTTGTTTATCTCATAGAAAACTAACCCAAAACCTCTTAATTTAGTTTGTGTGGCGACTATTATGCGCGTGTGTGTGTGTGTGTGTGTGTGTGTGTGTGTGTGTGTGTGTGTGTGTGTGTGTGTGTGTGTGTGTGTGTGTGTGTGTGTGTGTGTGTGTGTGTGTGGTGTGTGTGTGTGTGTGTGTGTGGTGTGTGTGTGTGTGTGTGTGTGTGTGTGTGTGTGTGTGTGTGTGTGTGTGTGTGTGTGTGTGTGTGTGTGTGTGTGTGTGTGTGTGTGTGTGTGTGTGTGTCTACGTTGACTAGCTTAGTGAATGTTTGTGTGTTGAGGTCCTTGTCTTGGTGGTCCTGTGAAGCCTGTGGTGATGTCATTCTGGCTCTACACAAACCAAGGCGTTATGTTTTTGTACATTTTCTTTCATGGCAGCACAAGATTATGACTCATATAGTGAAGGAAACACATTTTTTTATATTCATTAAAGATATGAAACATTCACATCACTGAACAATTAAGGTCCCAGTTATAGCTTTCCGTTTTATACTAGAGAGATAACTTTAAAAGATTATGTTTTCCTTTTTTCTGTGTACGAGTATATCTTATGTGTTGTTGTTTTTTTATATTTCAGATGAGTCGTCGGTGTGCATGAAGCTGTGACTGTATGGATGGGTGAGTTATATCCTTTCATTGTTGTTCCATTAATTATTTTCACCACATAGATAAGTTACAAAGTTTCCATGGAGTGTCAAGGGTTATCTCTCACTATTTATATTGTTTATGTACTTAACGATCATCCCAGTGAGTCATCAGCATTTGTGACAATCTACGACTTTGTTTATTATTGAAGTGTATGTATGCACTGTACACACACACACACACACACACACACACACACACACACACACACACACACACACACACACACACTTACCTGCTTCACACACAGTCAAAGGGAACGATATATCCTGACTGTACAATGAGGACTGAATTCGTGTTTCTAAAAGTACTTTGATATCACTCGCCTACGTTTGGCAATTAATTTGTGGTTATTTATAGCAATTCCTAATTATTACAGAAGCGAGTTATCATTATATCACTAGTAATCCGCTAACATTGCTCGGCGAGACTCCCCACATTTTCATCGGTTTATAACGCCATGACAGAAAACATCAGCAATCTATATCGAAAAGAGTAACGGTAAATACAGGCATGAAAATATGTGGTATATGATTATGGATACAATTTCAGACCCGAGTCAGTAAAATAAACATCAAATCAGTAAGTCAACATAATTAAGCAAAATATGTAAATAATGTTCATTACGAATACTTAAACACACACACACACACACACACACACACACACACACACACACACACACACACACACCACACACACACACACACACACACACACACACACACACACACACCACACACACACACACACACACACACACACACACACACCACACACACACACACACACACACACACACACACCACACACACACACACACACACACACACACACACACACACACACACACACACACCACACACACACACACACACACACACACACACACACACACACACACACACACACACACACACACACACACACACACACACACACACACACACACACACCACACACACACACACACACACACACACACACACACACACACACACACACACACACACACACACCACACACACACACACACACACACCACACACACACACACACACACACACACACACACACACACACACACACACACACACACACACCACACACACACACACACACACACACACACACACACACCACACACACACACACACACACACACACACACACACACACCACACACACACACACACACACACACACACACACCACACACACACACACACACACACACACACACACACACACACACACACACACACACACACACACACACCACACACACACACACACACACACACACACACACACACACACACACACACACACACACACACACACACACACACACACACACACACACACACACACACACACACACACACACACCACACACACACACACACACACACACACACACACACACACACACACACACACACACACACACACACACACACACACACCACACACACACACACACACACACACACACACACACACACACACACACACACACACACACACACACACCACACACACACACACACACACACACACACACACACACACACACACACACACACACACACACACACACACACACACACACACACACACACACACACACACACACACACACACACACACACACACACACACACACACACACACACACACACACACACACACACACACACACACACACACACACACACACACACACACACACCACACACACACACACACACACACACACACACACACACACACACACACACACACACACACACACACACACACACACACACACACACACACACACACACACACACACACACACACACACACACACACACACACACACACACATGGCTCATTCACATACACAGTAATAACAACCAGTATAGTAATTACATAATGATAGAACAGTAGATCAACCCGAACATTCAAAGTCTCCGCGGTGTTCCTTCTTCATAAATTAACATAAACAATGAAGTGAAGTGTAACTCAGATGAACTTATTGTGTGACTCCTTCAACGATGCAGTAATCTGAGGAAGACAATCGTTCTAGTTTATTGAATTTTCGTGTAGCAAATTCTGGTGTTGCTCGTTCGTTACCTTCTGTTCAGCCTGCCTACCTGACCATTTGATGACGGCTAGCACACTAAAACATTAATCTTCTTTATTCCGTACTGTTAACGTATGTATGGTTGTTTATACTATATTAAGGAACTCGCTGCCATTATCACTTGTCAACACTCATTGTATCATCAACCAACCGTCACATAACCTTATTGCCTCCCAGCTACACCAGTACAACCTAACTCGAGGAATGGCACGTCACCCCAAACGGAGAGTCATTACATCATACAGTTCTTGGAAGGTTCAGTTAATCAATATTACTGTGTCCCAGGGAGCCTTGGAGGTGCGGTGTGTGGCTGCTGGAACCTCAAAGTGTGTGTGAACCTTGTATTAGGCTCATGATAACGTTGATCCATGTGTAGGTTGATGCCCCACTTCATTGTCAGCTAGGAACAGGAAAATCTATCTTACTCTAAACTCTGTCCTTACCAGAATTAAATGCATGTAGAGAGCGAAGAATTACATACAAAACATCTGTAACAACACTTTTTTGGAGGGACAACAAACTGCAATACGTCTTACTAAATTTTACGTTTACTCTGTGATCTAACTTTACAGAAAACGTTGTCTATGGTAATAAGTAACTATTTTCAAGTGATATAGAGACGATAGTATAATTCCATGAAAAGTAATCATCCAACAGAGTGGTGGGTGGTGACGTGGGTGAGTGGTGGTGTGGTAGGTGTGGTGAGAAGATGATCAAGGTTGTAGATGATGTAGGGATGAGAGAGGTTGGTCAGGGATGATGGTAGTGGTATATATATGGTGACAGGATGACCACTTGTAATTATAATATCCGTGAAGGAGTGCAGATGAAATGTATGTAGAATATTATTGTAGTAAAGAGAGAAAGTGAAGTAACAAAGAATATTAAACCAGCCTAAGAAGATAATATGTTTGTAAAATTATTCAACGCATCAATTAGACCATTGCCAAGTTCTTTCGAAGCAGAGTCGTAATTAGAATGTGGCAAAGGAAAGGTGCAGCAAAACTCCATTCGTTGATTGAAGGTTTTACTAGATTGTGGAGTCGATATAACAAGGTTTGCGAAAAGTTGATTACGGAATGACTGGGAAGGTATTGTATTGAAGGTATACTTAGGACTCGTGTGGGGAAAAAATAATAATTCTTTCGAGTTTTAGGCGTAAGATGCGAAAAATTACAGAGCTGCAATGCGACTCAGAGGTAAAGTCCAACACGTGAGGAGGTGACGAACAGACTTAGGCGATGCAGTGATGACGGCAGTACGAGTGAGGCAAAGGAGAGAGATGACTGAGTGAAGCGTACTAAGCATTGTAGTAATAATAGTAGTAGAAGTAGTAGTAGTAGTAGTAGTAGTAGTAATAGTAGTAGTAACAGTAGATATAAAACTGCTTTTCCTCCACCCTCCTCCTCCACCCTCCTCCTCCTCCTCCTCCTTCTCCTCCTCCTCCTCGTCAGCATTACCATTACTCCCGTTCCTCCTCGTGAAATGGTCGGAGGTCGAGTATAAGGCGTAACGAGGCAGTGATAACGGTAGTAATTATACCCATCACTACCACCATCACAACCTTCCCTTCATACACCAGCGAGAGTTAACTACATCTTATCTCTTTCTCCTCCTATTAGTATCACCTCAACTTCCTCCTCCTCCTCCTCCTCCTCCTCCTCCTCCTCCTCCTCCTCCTCCTCCTCTTCCTCCTCTTCCACGTCCCTCCTTCATTGGTTCCTCCTTTGACGTATCGCCTGTGTGTTTTCTTGTCTCTTTTCATCACACACGAAACTCCTCATTTTCTGGCTTCGAGTCTGTTCGATTTATCTTAATGGCTCCCTTTACATCATCTTGGGCCACCTAGCGTTTGTCTCTCTCTCTCTCTCTCTCTCTCTCTCTCTCTCTCTCTCTCTCTCTCTCTCTCTCTCTCTCTCTCTCTCTCTCTCTCTCTCAATCTAATTTACTGACGAGGACTAAGGGAAGTAAGGATTAAGATAGAGATAACCAAACGAGAGAGAGAGAGAGAGAGAGAGAGAGAGAGAGAGAGAGAGAGAGAGAGAGAGAGAGAGAGAGAGAGAGAGAGAAAGGGGGAAGGGGGGTGATAGTCCTGGGAGTGTGATGATGAGTGTGAGAGAGAGCGAGAGTGTAACCCGAGCCTGTCTGTCTCCCCGGCCCCAGGAGACTCACTCTACCCTCTAAACATTATCTGATCGCTGCCTGCCTGCCTGCCTGCCTGCCTGCCGCCTCTATAACCATTCTCCTCTATTAGTCTCTCTCTCTCTCTCTCTCTCTCTCTCTCTCTCTCTCTCTCTCTCTCTCTCTCTCTCTCTCTCTCTCTCTCTCTCTCTCTCATCACAGTAACACACTCTGCCCTGCCCCGCCCCGTCCCGCCCCGCCCCGCCCCGCCCCGCCCCGCCCCGCCCTGCCCTGCCCCGCCCCGCCCTGCCCCGCCTCCCATCCTCCTCTTCAACTCTCTCTCCATGCGGTGATGTTACGTGCCTTTGTTTCTGTTATTGTTGTCAGGGGAGTTGTTTGTCTGTCTCTGGTGCTGTTGTTGCTGCTCCTTTGATGGGAGAGGGAGGGAGAGAGGGAAGGAGGGAAGGAGGGAGGGAGCCGCTCGTCCATTGCCTTCTCTTATGCCCTGGGAACTTACACACACATACATACATACATACATACACACACACACATGCCGCCGCCACCGCTCGCAAACCCCACGGGACTTAGATTCTCACGGTGGGGATTCAGGCTCTCTGCAGCACCCATCAGGCACACACCACATGCTTCAACGCCTCTTCCTCCTCCTCCTCTTCCTCTTCCTCTTCCTCTTCCTCTTCTTCCGCCGCCGCCGTCCCACACATCTGCCGCCACACGCTCGCCTATCTGGACCCATCTGCCCCGTCTTGCCTCCGTGGTGTGTCGTGTGAACTTAGTTGTTGCTTCCCCGCCGCCGCCGCCGCCACGACCACTGTGTTCTGTGTGACGGCTGATAAACTAAGTCACGATTGACCTCCTAGCTTCTTGGTCTCGCATTCTTCTTTTTTTTTCTCTCTGTTTCCTCTTTTTATTTTTATTTTTATTTCTTCCTTTTCTGTTCCTTGATTTTTTTTTCTCATTTTTTTCTTACGCTCCTTTCCTTTTCCTTTTCCTTTTCCTTTTTCTTTTGTTATTTTTTCAGTTCGTCCGCTACTACATATTTCTCGATTTTATTCCTTTTTTTGTTGTTGTTTACTCTCCTTTCCTTCTCCTTGTCCTCTTCAGTGTCACCCATGAATGAATCAGGCATCAGCACCTCAATCTAGTATTCATCTCAGTGATTCGTTATTGTATTATTGTATTTATCATGTTAATCTACTTGTCTCGTAATATTTTCTCATCACCACCACCACCACCACCACCACCACCACCACCACCACCACCACCACCACCACCACCACCACCACCACCACCACCGCCAGTACTCTCGTCCTTGACTCAAGCCTTTCAATGAAGGAACAGAGGGAGGAGAGGAAGTCTTATGTACTCGCTACGAAAAAAATAATGGATGCGACTTTTGTGTTTCATCTGATACTTTCTGATTGATCTTGATGCGTGACGGGGCGTGGAGGGGGGAGGAGGGAGGAGGGAGGATGACGGCTGATAAGGAGGGACAGAAGCCGGGGAGGGATAAGGAAGGGGAAGGAAAGTAAATAAATAATTCGGAAGAAATATAAATTAACAGAAAAGGGACAACAAATTAAGGAAAAGAGTGATAAGGGACAAGTGTCTGGGCGGAAGCAGGCGAGGGTCGGGGCGGGGGTCGGGGCGGGGGTCGGGGCGGGGGTCGGCAGGAACAAGAAATAACTCAGCCTGGTCAATTAGGCTTGGTCCCCGTGCGTAAAGTAATCACTTGCTCCCGCCATCAGTCCCACTTCAGACAAGACCCGCCGCGTGCGCACCAAGGCCGCGTGCCGCCCCGCCGCCACGCCACCCTGAGCCGTGCGTGGGGCGGCGCACGGCTCTTGGCGGCGTGCAGGGGCGGCCAACGCGCCTCCCTGCCTCGCGCGGGATGAATTGTTCTCATTCTCCTGCCATTACGACGATTAAAACTTTGACGGGAGATTTGGGGCGACGCTTGATTTCGCGTTTCTGCTGCAGCCCCGCCCCGAGCCTGGCTGCGCTCCCCACACCACGCCCCGGACACCTGCTGCCTCACCCTGCGGCCTCCAAGGTGCTGCCCCGCCCAGACCTACCCCCAACACCTGGTACAGAGGCCAATCAGGACCCAAAGTAATGCCCCGCCAACACCGGCCACCTTCGTATGGAGATGATCCGACACAGACAGCGGCCGGCGAATTCCAGCGGGGATTCAGGGAATGTTGGGAATGTTCCAGTTGATGTGGCACCACTTGGCCGGGCGACGGTCCGTTAAGTAAACATGTCCTCATCCAATTACCGGCGAGCCAGGCACAGCGCGTCCACTGTTTTAAGTCTTGGGGCACAGAGTGAGTACCTGCCCATCCATCACCCCCCAACCACCCTCCCCTCCCCTCCCCTCCCCTTCCCTCCCCTTCCCTTTCCTCCGCACCTTTGAATGCCAGTCAACCATAATTAAATTCTTATAATTGTGTTTACATTCGTGATGTTCCTTCTGCATCGCTTGGCGGCAGACGAGGGTGTCTCGAGCTCCTCGTGGCGCGGCGCCCAAAGCACCCGCCCCCCAACACCTGTACGAGGCCACCGAGACGATCCAACACCACCCACGGCACGGCAGAGAAGCGATCGATGCCTCGCTTTTTTCTTAAATCTGGACACACACACACACACACACACACACACACACACACACACACACACACACACACACACACACACACACACACACACACACACACACACACACATAAAAACATACACACATAAATACACACACACACACACACACACACACACACACACACACACACACACACACACACACACACACACACACACACACAGATAAGGACTAATCCTTAATTCCGGGTCGGTCAGCTTCGCCCCCGAGGACACGCGTCCCTCATTACCGAATTGAAACGTTCAGAAAATTGCCTCCGTCCGGCCGCCATTACCTTGAAATTGGTTCGTAATGGGATTTGTGGGCAGTCCTGACGCGCCTTGTCGCCAAAAATTCTGAGGACAAAAGAATTATGCGACGGAGAAAAATGGAGAAGGAAAGAAAGATTGGTATGAAATTATAGAGCCCAGGAATACTTTGTGGCGTGTCGGGTATTGCGGCGCCGCTGTGTGTGTGGATATGACGCCGCACTGATGTCGTTATTGCAATTTTTAATATGATCAACCGAACAAGAAAACAAGGAACGCGTCAAAACCTGCATATTGACTCCAACACCACAAGCTGGGAATAAAGAACTGAGTGGGAAGGGAGGGGAGGGAGGGAGATGTGATATGGAGAGGGAACGATGGAGTGAGAGGCGGGAGGGAGAGGGCCAGGGAGAGGGAAACACTAAGGGTAATATAAAAGGGGAGTCGAGATTAACACCATAGAAGTAGTAATATTTGACAGCAGCGGTAATGAGTGTCGCTGCGCCAAACGAGTGATACAATTTGAAACAGATGAAAAAAAATAGTACAAAGCGAGTTGGATCTCAGGTGTGAAGGTTCAGAGGTAAAAAAAACTGGCTTACCCTGTAGATCTTTGTGGCTTTATGTATTATGAGTGTGGTGGTGCATCGTGTGTGTCTGTCTGTCAATGCGGCGCCTCAAGGTTGTTTGGTTGTTTGGTTGTTAGGAGGCACGCAGGACACACACACCTACCTGTGACACCTCCTTCCTTACCTGTACTGAGCAAGTCGTTAGAGATGTGAGTAGCTACATAGGATTACATAGGAAGAACAGACACCAGGAGGCTTGTTGGTTTATAACGAAGGTGTCTGATGAACGACGTACTACTAATAATAAACTACATGTGAGAGATCAAGGATAGAGTAGAGCAAGGCACTTCACCACCCACCTGCCACATGGAAACCGTAAGAAAGGAACATCATTTAGCTTTAATAACAAAAATCAAATTATATAGTAGAACAAAATTATATGTGAGGAAGATACTATACTAGATTACCACTATAGTATTAGTGCATCGTAATATCACCAATAGTTGACACAGAACCATTCACTCCCCGGCTTACACGTATCACACACGTATATCATAATTCAGGCCCCGTGGCCTTTACAGATTTCTTGGGTGTTGCAGGTTACTCATAAAAGAACCTGGAGAAATAACTAAGTGAATTACAATGATAACAAATAATGGTAAAGATCATTAGGATAACAACAATAATAATAACATAATGATAATAATAATAGTAATAATTATAACAGTAATAATTATAACAACAACAACCTCATCGTGAACACAAGTAACAAGGTGTCCTCCCTGACAACCTCAACCTTGCCTTGTTGAGTGGATGAGAAGCTGACAATCTGTGTCATAAAAACATTAACCCCTGGGGGGACTCGAACCCCCAATCCCTGGCTTAGGAGGCCAATGCCTTATCCATTAGGCCACAGGGGCGGATGAAAAGGACCTTCTCAATGAGTTATCATATGATGATTATGATGATGCTGTTGCTGCTATTACTGTTACTATTATTGTTTCTACTACTTCTACTATTACTATTACTACTGCTACTGCTACTGCTACTACTACTACTACTACTACTACTACTACTACTACTACTACTACTACTACTACTACTACTACTACTACTACTACCACCACTACCACTACTACTACTCGCATTATTATTATCATTAATATTGCTACTCTTGTTACTGGTATTATCATTATTATCATTATCATTGTTACCATTATTATTATTATTATTTTCATTACTGCTACGAACGCAGCGGAGCCTCGGCGTGGCTGACGACTGTTTTTATAGATTATTATGTGGTTATGTTGGTGTGTTTGTGGTGGTGGTGGTGGTGTGTGTAGTGATGCGTTGTGAGGTGTGTAGTGATGTGTTGTGTGGTGGTGATGGTGTGTGGTGATGGTAGTGTGTGTGTGTAATGAGAGTACAACTTAGCGTGACGCCGCCTCCACAACGTTACAATTACTTACGTCAATAACTGTGAAAACTTACGACGCTCAGATTGTAACAAAAACATAATTTCGTTTATGTTATCTCAAGTGAAGATTTTTTTTCGCTCTTATTTTACAGACAAATGGATGTATGAGAGATAAAAATATTTGCATATCGTTAATCCATAAAAAAAATATATATATAATAAAAGTATAATAGCGATCAAAAGTCAGCTTAGGTTCTTTAGATTATCTGTTACCTTCTATGTTGAAAGTGTTGAGTCGTAGAAAGGAATAAAAGAAAGGATGACAGACTCTTCTAAATGTCACTAGTAAACAAAGGCCGTAGGAGTGTCTTTAAGTCTTGCCTTATAAAGATATAACACAAAGGAGAGAGAGAATGAAAGCCATATTTTGTACTGTGAGACCACGGGGGGAGGGAGTGAGGAAGGCATAAAGTTGTTTAATTTATAACAAAACTTGTGAAAATAGAAACAGGAGAAAGCAGGCGGCGGTGCAAGGCTGCCGCGGAGAGCGAGGAATTGGAATGAATCAAACAGAGAAGAGTTGATGAGATAAACAGCATTTCACTTCACCTTGTTTAGCATTGGTGTGTAATTGGACCTGTCTAGTGCATGAAGCAGGAACCCACTCACGGCACCACGAGGCCCCTGCTGACTCTACCTGGGAAATAAGCAAGAAAAGTATGTGTATGTGTGTGTGTGTGTATATATATTGGGAAAACTCATCAAAAATAACGTAAATTATATAAATAACAGAAAACTAAAATAAGGAAAGGATTCTGCAACAGTTGTGTCCGTTTTTCCGTCGACATTTATCGTTTAGAAGACGAAGGAAGGATAAAGCAAAGCAATTCAACAAAAAGATCATGATAAGAAAAGAAAGAGAATCATTGGTGTAGGAAGAGCAACAGCAGCGAGCGGCCTTCAGCACTTTACCCTTAAGCTCATAGAGTCCTGTGAATACATCCTTACAAGTCTCCTCTAGAAAACAAAAGCTAGCGGTAGAAAAAACTATCAAATACAATTCTTGATAAACAGAAAACACAACAACGAGCATAACATTGTCGTGTGGATAGCGAGCGTGTCACTGTCTCATCCACTTGGAGTCTTGTGCATTGACAGACTCATCCACATGCTTACTTACCCACTAGGTTCAGCCGACACTCCTCCTCCACGGCACGGCTGGCTCGGAACACAATATGGTCCTCTTAAGGGCGCCACTAGGAACATACAACGCCTGGCCGTGCCCCATAACACACTTTACAAGCCTCGAGAACATACCAGCTCGACATAAGAAGAAAGTTTGGCCGGATAACAAAGGTTGATGCCAAGGTTATACCAACAACTAATGATCCACAACCACTGGCCATCATATAATAACTTCATACTTTACTCCAGCACCAGTGACTATCATACTAATAACTGTATGTATTGAACTAAAGCTGTATAATTACATAGCCAGATATAATGTCAGTTCAAAGATATCATCCATAACAGTATACGTATAAGACACAACAGCCTGTTATAATGGGATCATTTTCGTTCTGTTGAGCCTGAGGAGACACTGGGTAATCTTTAGTGCTGTAGGTGTAGGTGTAGCTGTTGTAAAGATGGAAGGTTAATTGTTTGTTCCTGTTCACGGCCTTTCCAAGTGTATTATAACACCTTTTATACTTTCAAAATGTACTTGTGAATTTATCCAGCTGGCATTGTCTTGAATAGTGTAAGTAATGTGTCCTCGCAGCCTGATGTTGTGTGTTTAAACATGTACTAGGATTATAAACACACACACACACACACACACACACACACACACACACACACACACACACACACACACACACACACACACACACACACACACACACACATACACACACACACACACACACACACACACACACACACACACACACACACACACACACACACACACACACACACACACACACACACACTTCCTCCTGATATACAGTACCATAGAGGGTGCAATGCCTCGTATCTTCCTCTATAAACCTCTTTGTGTGTGTGTATGTATGTGTATGTGTATTTATGTTTGTGTGTGTAACTGTGTATGTGTGTTTGTGTGTGTAATTCACTATGCTCTTGAGGCTTTGAGGATCACGCGCTGGACTTGTAATCGCCACTAACTACCCTGGCGGAGAAGAACTTAAAGGTCGTATTGTCAGATCTAAAAGGGTAAGGCTGTGACCTTTCACACACCACACACCTCATCCTCTTGCTCAAGGAGGACAGTAACTGCTTGGTCATCAGTGAAAACTTTGCACCTTGAGCGAGGCACGAACCCAAGCCTGAAGAGTGACAGTCCGAGACTTTACCACTGAGCTACCGAGCAGAGTTTGGTTTATGTTTTTTTCTTTCGTATTTGTGTTCTCTTTTATATCAACTTCTAATCTTTACTTTCTTTACATTATCTTAATTTGTCTTTATGTTCCTCCATTTACTTTGTTTTATTGCGTGTTGTATGTTTAAGTCGATTTACTATGTTAGGTTACGGAGTTTATGTTATTCTCTACTTCACTCCACTTTCTTTCACTTTCATAACCACTTCATTATTGCCTTCATGGTCTATAATTTATCAACTTGTGTTATTATGTATCAATTTTTTTCTCATTCACCTCTTTTCCTTCAGTTCATACATTTACTTCCTGCATTCATATATTATTCTGCTCTTCATACATTTACTTTTGTTATGACTATTACTCATCTTTCTTCTTCCACAAGGATTTACTCATAATATTCAACCTTTATATTTCTCTTGCATCTCGTCTTCTAAGATTATATTCATCCATTATTTCTTCTTCAATTTATCTGTTTTCCCGAAGTGGTTAAATGGAGTGAAAGAGATGGAGAGAGACAAGTAGAAAGACGATTAGAATGAAAGAAGAAGCAAAGCGAGGAGTGAAGGGAGAGAGATGAAAGAAAGACACAGATACAAGAAAAGCGAAAGAAGGAAAGTGAATAAAGGAAGGAGAAGAAGAGTAGGTGAGAGCAATAAAAAAAAAGCTGGAAGGTTAAACAAGATGGGATTATCAAAAAAAATATGGAAGAGGAACAAGAACAAGAATAAGAGAAAGAGGAGGAAGAGGAGGAGGATAAAGAGGAGTGTTATGTCTCCTCTGATGCAGTGCGTGGTGGCGGTAAGATAACCCACTGATATAGTCCCCATTTGCATATGTAAGGGGCATTAAAATCATTCCTTAGACATCAATAGCCCTACATCCTACAATCTCCCCTCCCGCCCTGCCACTCCGCCCCAACCCTCGCCACACAGACACAGGGGAACGCACCTCTACCACGCCAGGACCTTAGGAGGGAAATGGTATGAGTTACAGCTTTGGTTATGAATCACTTGGCCTAAGGGAGCTTTCTATATCTGAGGAAAATGAGTGGAGATCGATGTGATGATGTGTGTGTGTTTGTGTGTTGTGTGTGTGTTTTCTTTCTCTCTCTGTTTCTCTCGTTCACGGCACAACACATGACATCAACTTAAGTAATATTTTGAACTCTCTTAATAAATTGTAGCAAGTCTTAATGGGTCGTATAGTGTAGAGTTTTCATGATTTGCATAACACACAGCATAACACGGAGATACATAACCAAACACAACTCTTAAGTCTCGTGTTTCTCTTATACAAAATAATATTAAATAAAGTGGGGTTTATTTATTTATTTATTTACTTTTTTTTTTCAATGACCGTTCAGTTTAACATGGCTTTTCTTGCATCGTAAAATCGTTTGATAGTGTTATTTAATTTGTATGATATGTAAAGCTTTGAACTGAGCTTACTCCTATCATGCGCTTTATGGCAGTGATTTATTTATCTATATACACTCAGTCTGTTATCTTGAGTGTGTTTTAAAGTCACTTCTTATTATGCTGATTCATGGTGAGTGTTCAGTGTTTTTTATGCAGCTGCAGGTGTGGTATAGATGCTTGAAAACGACTGTATTGTATTGGATTCTGTATTTTGTATTCATTCTTACTCAATGACTAAGCTTATTCAGTGGTTATTGAGTGAACATGTCCTGAATTATTGCTGTTGTGGTTTCTTGTCGATATTATAGTGGTAGTAGATATTATAGTAGTATTGTAGCTACACGGACAGCCTCGTTAGGTCTAGTAGGACTGTTGGTGTCTGTTCTTCCTTTGTACTCCTTTGTACTCTTTTGCACTCCTTTGTTCAGTGATAGGTTAGAGTCAACTTGTGTTTTATTGCCACACACAAGCTGCATTTACACTTCCCTACATGCATATAATAGCTAAGTCTTGTCCAAGATATATATTTATTTCACTTCTATTCACGTGAGTTTGTGTAGCCGGTAGTCCCGTCCTCTGCTGTAAGATAAGGAAGAAACGAGAAGATATATAATGATTAGTAGTTGTGTGACGGAAAGTTGACAGAAGGTGTGGCGTTAGTAGTTGGGTCTTATGAAACGAAAAGGAGAGAGGACGAGAGCAATGAAAAATGTATAGTTGAATAATAATAGCGAGGAGAGACGACTTGGTAGGTTTGAACATATGGGAGTGTATGGGGAAGAAACTAACAAATGATAATGAGGAGCTGCCTTGTGTAGGTTAACTAGCCTCTTGCAGCCTCCTTATGTTCTTATGTTCTTATTGGTAACAGTGTATTAGAGGTGGAATGTGTAACTCAGTGCGATTGTTCCCTTTTGAAAGTTATTGTTCTCACCTCAGGCTCTTGACGCATTACGAAGGGTTATGTGCTGGATGTGGGGCGTCGTTATAAGCACTTTGGGTTGGGCGTGGTAGTGATTAAAGGGCGCGGTAGTAGTAGTGGTTGAATTGGGCATGGTAGTGGTAGTGGTTGTGGTATTGGTTGAAAGGCGTGGTAGTGGTAGTGGTAGTGGTAGTGGTAGTGTGCTAATTGTTGCTAGGGATTTACTCTTGTGATTATCTTGACTTGTCTTCTCGATTCATGGGCAAATGATCGAGTTAATATCATCATCATCATCATCATCATCATCATCATCATCATCATCATCATCATCATCATCATCATCATCATCATCATCATCATGCAGCAGGTGTATGGTTGGCCAGCGTCTAACCATTTCAAGGAGAACATTCATGAGAGGGAAAGGAGCATCACCTCACCTTACCTGCTAACAAGGATGCAGGACAAGGATAACCAACAACAACACCTCATCCTCAACACACACACACACACACACACATCCACACACCACAACACAAGATACACACACGCATCTAACCCGTACCACGTCAAGTTTCCGATTTTATATATATCAAAAATGACAAGAAGCCACACTAACACATTATTTACAGACTTTTAAAATAGATATAACACTTTTATCTTCTTTTATACTACTCCACACGTAGTTCTAACTCATCTTCTTTCAGTGAGGCAATCTTTATGAAACAGTTTATAGCCTCCCAGTAATTACATGAAAGGAGCAGCGATTGGGTCCCCGGCAAGGCTCTGTGACGCCCATAATATCGAGATTTACGTTCCAGAGACGCACCTGAGCTGGGCGAGTTTATGTGTAATGCCGCGAGTATTGGCAGGTAATGCTTTGATCCTGACCTTGTGAGCCGTGATTGTAGGTGTGACGGAGGGAGGGAGGCGCTGCTTTCAAGGCGTGTGATGTGAGAGAGAGATAGACAGACAGACAGGCAACGTGTGCATTATTTTCTCCTTTATCTGTTTGTATGTTTTTTTGGAGGTAAATGCTAATAATGTAAGGGCTGGAGACGTCTGTATACGTAGTAGAATATGTTTATTTGTGGCACAGTGGTCAGTAACCTTATCCATGAATCAGAGGGTTCTGGGTTCGATTCCAGCAGCGGAGGAGAGCACAAAGGTCACCTAACAGTTTATCATCCAGTGTTGTCTTGTCGATCAATGAGGGAAGCTATGGAAGGATGTTGTATGTAGTAACTCAGATGGCACAGTTTTCCTTAGCGTGATATTTTTACCCTCTATAGATCTAAGGCACAAAGAGACGTACTTCCACCTCACTTATGTTACCTACATAAGTATATAAGCACGTGGTTACTTGTATAACACCTGCATTTATTAGTGTTACCATGTGTGTGTGTGTGTGTGTGTGTGTGTGTGTGTGTGTGTGTGTGTGTGTGTGTGTGTGTGTGTGTGTGTGTGTGTGTGTGTGTGTGTGTGTCAGTTCGTCTCCCACACAGCTCAACAAAACACAGATTGAAACACTGACAAAACGGACAGAGAGAGAGAAAAAAAAAGATTGTCAGATACAGGGAAAGAGAATTGAAAAAAGACAAAGCTAGGACAAAGAGAGACAAGATGTTCCATTCACACACACACACCACACACACACACCACACACACACACACACACACACACACACACAGCCACGGGGGGACAGTGGCAGTAATCGGATTATCGTACCGTCCTGATGAGGCTAGCGGCCCCCGATAACACCAGCCGATCGAAATGCCTTAATTCTGCGCCGGTCACTCGTGCTGCTCCCTGCCCCACTTTCCAAACTCACAGGGAGTCAGTCAGTCCTCTTGCCATCCCCTTCCAAGCTCTAAACCCCACAAACCCTGAATCCCTCAACCACTCAAACTTTCCACAATCGAATTCTTGAGAAATCCTGATGCTCTGGTCTCAACCACCCTTAAACTTTTGAACGTATCCTGACCTTAACCTCTTGGAATCATAAAGCATTGAAGTTATTAAGTATTTTAACCTCAGTCTGTAAGTTTCATAACCTCTCGGACCTTCAAACTATCAACCTTTCAAATCATCCCCATCTCTGTGTCCTTGAACTAAAATTTGAAGATTTGTTGAACCCTAAAAACTGACTTCCACTCGACTCTACATCTTCTGAGTCTGTCAACCACACACAGAATCCTTGCTGCTGGAACCCTTTATAGACTACTCGAACCTCTTGTTGTTGTTTCTTGAGACTTGTGCTTCTATTTTTTTTTCTGCTCTTCCTTCCTTCCTTATTTTCTTTCTTTCTTTCGCGCTTCTATTTCTTCGTGTATTCTTCTTCTCATTTTTTCTGTTTTTCCTTTTTTTCTTTCTTTTCTTTTCTTGCCAGTTACGTTTCTTTTTATTATTATTGTTTTTTATTTTTTCTTCTTTTATTTTTGTACTATATTTTCATTCTCTTTCTTCTTATTATCTTCTCATGATTTTTTTCTTTTTCTTTTTTCTTCCTTTTTTTTTCGTCTTTTGAAGTGAAACATTCTTGTATATTTTTCTTGACTTTTTCTTTGTTTTCTTCCTCGTGTCTTTGTTTATTTTTTTTTGTTTCTTCTCTTCCTCTTGCGTGTCTTTTTTTTTTCTTCTTTTATTTATGCTGATGTATTACAGTTGTTTTAAAATGTATTGTTCTGTCTTCTTTGTTTTCTCATCTCTCTCTCTCTCTCTCTCTCTCTCTCTCTCTCTCTCTCTCTCTCTCTCTCTCTCTCTCTCTCTCTCTCTCTCTCTCTCTCTCCTCTCTCTCTCTCTCTCTCTCTCTCTCTCTCTCTCTCTCTCTCTCTCTCTTTCTTTTTTTTACGTTTTTATTCTTTATGGTTTCATTCTCTTTCATCTACACTTGCTTTCGTTCTTTTCCTTTCTGTTCGTGTTTTATTATTATTCTTGCTGTTTCTTTGTTCTTCTCTCTTTTGCTTTGTTGTTTTTTTCTAACGTTATGTTCTCTCATCTTTGTCTTTCTTTCTCTTTTATGCATGTTTTTTTTTTTCTCTCTCTCTCTCTCTCTCTCTCTCTCTCTCTCTCTCCTCTCTCTCTCTCTCTCTCCTCTCTCTCTCTCTCTCTCTCTCTCTCTCTCTCTCTCTCTCTCTCTCTCTCTCTCTCTCTCTCTCTTTTGTTTTATGTTTTATGTTTTGTCAGTCAGTCGTTGGTGATAAATACTTTATTCTTTTATATATTATTTACTCTCTGTCTCTTTGGCTATCTCTTCCTCTTTTCTCTTTCCTCTTTTTATATATAATTATTTCCTCTTACCTTACTTTTTTCCTTTGCCTTCTATTCATCTCACTTCTAACCTCAGTCCTTTTTATATTTATTCTCGTTTCCTTCAACCCCATCCTTTCTATTTCTCATATTCCTCCTCCTCCTCCTCCTCCTCCTCCTCCTCCTCCTCTCCTCCTCCTCCTCCTCCTCCTCCTCCTCTTCCTCTCCTCCTCCTCCTCCCCTCTTTGCCTCCCTCTCTGCCTCCCTTCCCTAAGCCCTCTCCCTCCCTACCCTTCCTCCGTCTCACTCACGGCTCACATCAAATCGAAGTGGAATTCCTTGATAAATAAATTCACTGGAATCTTAGCGTGAAATTTGATAACTGCGCCGCGCGACCCACAAGTGAAACTGACGAATTCCTCTTCAACTTTTATCCAGAATTTTGACTCTGGTTCCTCCTCCTCCTCCTCCTCCTCCTCCTCCTCTTCTTCCCCTCTTTTCCCTCCCTCCTGCTTTATCTTGCCTACATTATGTGATTTGTATATTGGTTCCCTTCGCAGTTTTTCCTTGTTTTGTATTTGTTTAGTTTAGTTTTGTTTTGTTTTGTTTCCGTTTGTTATTTTTCCACAATGTTATCCTTCTTTTTTTTTGTCCGTGAACCTTTTGTGGATTGCCTCTGTTGTTAGTTTTTGTTGTTGTTGTTGTTGTTGTTGTTGTTGTTGTTGTTGTTGTCGGATATGATGTAGTGTCAGTTGAGAGAGAGAGAGAAAGAGAGAAAGAATGAAAGAGAGAAACAGACAATCAGATAAACAAACAAACAGTAGTCATACACAGACAGAAAGTCAAAACTATTCACAAAATCACAAATAACACCACATTACATCCTTCCTTACACCACTACCACGTAAGGAGGGAAGAAGGACTGCAAGGTGAGGTGAGGTGAGGTGAGGTGAGGGTCAGGGCAGGAGAGGGGAAGGGAAGGGAAGGGACATAGGAAGTTAGCTGTTGTCGCGGGCAGCAAGTGAACGTGAAGGGGGTTGTGAATGAATCCCAAAGAAGAAGAAAAAAAAAAAAAGAGGGCAAGAAAAGCAGGAATTGGCAGCCCTCCCGCTCGAGCTAAACATCCATCAACTTTCTGTTCCCGTCGTATCGTCCGAATCTCCTCTCGTGACCTTGGATTCCCCTTCACTTCCACAACACTAAACCCAATACTCTCTATCTTACCCTAACTCCTTACTATACTTATCCTGCACTTTATGTTAGAGGGAGGTGAGGTTATAGCGTGTGTGGAGGTGTGTTATGTGTGTTTGGGTTGTGTGAGGTGCTAGCAAGGTTGGGTTTAAGAGTGTTGAGACGCCTGGCCCACGCTGACACGGTGGCGGGTGAGTCTGTCTAGTTTCCTCTCATTTTTCCCGAAGAAATGTCACAAGTCTTAAGAATTTGTGCGTTTTGTTTCCTCCTCACTCATTCTTCCCGTTGCTCCCCTCTCCTCCCCTCCTCTCCTCCTCTCCTCCTCTCCTCTCCTCCTCTCCCCTCCTCTACCTCCCCTCTCCTTGTCTCTTATCCCCTCCTTTCTATTTTCCTTCCTTCTTTCCGTGTCCTTCTCTCTTATTTTATTTTATGTTCTTTTATTCATATGTTTATGTACTGTTCTTTCTTTCTTAGTCCTTCCCTCTCCCGTTCTTTCCTTCCTTTTTTCCTTCCTTCCTTCATCCTTTTTTTCCTTCCTTCCTTCCTTCCTTCTTTTCTTCCTTCCTTCTTATCTTTTTTTCTCATTATCTTATTTTTTTATCATCTGCTTTTATGTTTTCTTATTTTCTTTTCTATCACTTTTTCCTCTCACGTGTTTTTTTTTTAAATTGGTCTCTTTTTTTATGCTCTTCTTAGGTCTGTTTTTATTTCTTTATCTTGTAAGTGTTAATTTCTTTTCTTGTTCTTCTTGTTTTTCTTGTTCTTCTTCTTATTACCTTTTTATTGTTTTCTTCTTCTTCTTCTTCTTCTTCTTCTTCATCTTCATCTTCATCTTCATCTTCATCATCATCATCATCATCATCATCATCATCATCATCATCATCATCATCATCATCATCATCATCATCATCATCATCATCATCATCATCATCATCATTATGCATCATCATCATGCATCTGTCATAGACTCTTTCCCCACATCCACAACGTTAATAGATAGCATGTGACGCTTACTAAAAACACACCAATTATATATATAGTTAGGAATCTTGCTTACCCATTGAACCTTCCTGACTTACTTCCCAGACATACATATATATATTTCCATGCAATTCATGTCTAGAAATCTACTAGTTTAATATTATTGTTTACAAACGAATGAATATTATTTCTTTTGTGTAAACTAGAAATCAGAATATACATCCTGTGATCCTTATACCCCTTTTGAATCATCTTCTTAAGCAGTTATTCGAAGCACTATCCATGTATTTCACTTGCATCATGAAGTTTGTGGATGTATATTGATCCTTGGCAATGTTATAAACGACTTACTAATATCATTCCACACTAAATACTAACCTGGTATTGAAACCTGGTAAAGAGTGTCCGTAGACTTTTACCCCACACCACGTTCTAGTGACCTTAGGTTGTGGGTGAATGTTTGTCGGAGTTTATATTCTTCTTGTGTATTTTTATTTGGGGTGTGTGTGTCCTTGTTTGTTTGTCTATCTGTCGGTATGTTTTTTCATGTTGTCTGTTTATCTGTCTGTATGTCTGTATGTTGGTCTGTTTCTCTTTCTGTTTGTGTGTATGTTTGTCTGTCTGCCTGTCTCTCTCTCTCTCTCTCTCTCTCTCTCTCTCTCTCTCTCTCTCTCTCTCCTCTCTCTCTCTCTCTCTCTCTCTCTCTCTCTCTCTCTCTCTCTCTCTCTCTCTCTCTCTCTCTCTCTCTCTCTCTCTCTCTCTCTCTCTCTCTCTCTCTCTCTCTCTCTCTCTCTCTCTACACTCTCTCTCTCTCCAAACATCTTTATTTATATTCCATTCTTTCTTTCCCAATTACTCAACACATTTCCACACTCCAGATAAACATTCTAGCAGCATAACAGTGTATGTGACGGGCGTGATCACCTCTCTATTCATCTTCCTTCAGTACCCTAGCAGATCCTACCTACCACTGTGCCCTTACCACTACTAACCCCGTGTTGGTACTGCCTATAAAACTAGTGGTAAGCTAGTGGCTGTAATGTAACCCTCGCTTGAGTTCTTTTTCCCCTCCTTCCCTTCCCTTCCCTTCCCTTCCCTTCCCTTCCATTCTCTCCAGAGTTTCCACAGTGTTACCAGCCTCGCCACTAATCTTTCATAGCTCCCGTAGGATAAGTGAGGTTGGTTGGTCTTACAGTGTTGCCAGTCGTGCGATATCATTCACGTCTTGATATTTCTTGGATTTTATAAGTTTTTGTTTTTGTTTTATTGTATCATCGCAGTTTCACTTAGTATTTTTTAGGTGATCTTCGTTCCTCCACCTTCCTGTCCTCCACTTGTCTACCTCCACCTGTGTGACAAACTTCCCCGCCACCCACCCTGCCCTTGCCTCCCTCAGTGATGCCAATTCCACCACCAGCCGCCCATACATTGTGCACTGTTGCCAATACTTCAAACAGTGCCTCACCCCTACCCACACCACCCTCCCCTCCCCTCCCCATCACCCATTCCCATAGATAGATTCCAGTGTTACCACCTCCGCCGCAGCTTAACTTACGCGCTGCACTTCATTTAGTAGCGCCAATTATTTTTTTTTTTAATATATACGACTATTTTTTTGCAGTGCTGTGTGTGTGTGTGTGTGTGTGTGTGTGTGTGCGTGTGGTGTGTGTGTGTGTGTGGTTGGGGAGCTTACCACATAATTATGTTTCACTAGTTCCATGTTGTTGTTGCAGGACAAAGTATTATAGTCTTACGATGGTCTAGGGGGGGGAGGGGGGGCAGGGGGGGCAGGTAGTGAGGAAGGGGACAGTGTTGCCGTGTGGAGGACTGACAGTGGTACCAACGCTCCTTCACCTGAAACAACCCTCGGAAAGGATAAATATTTGACTTTTATCCTTCTTCTTGACTTAATGTTTTCATTTTGCGACGCCAGGGAGGGAAGGAAGGAAGGAGAGAGAGAGAGAGAGAGAGAGAGAGAGAGAGAGAGAGAGAGAGAGAGAGAGAGAGAGAGAGAGAGAGAGAGAGAGAGAGAGAGAGAGAGAGAGAGAGAGAGAGAGAGAGAGAGAGAGAGAGAGGAAAATAAAGGACAAAATAAGGGAAATATATATATGATGAGATACAAAAAGGACAAAAATATAAATAAAAGAATAACAAAAAATAGAATTAATAAAGAAATTCAAACGTAACCAAAACAATGGAAGCGATAATAATAATAAAGAAAAATATATGAAAACAAGTAATAAAAATGGATGCAAAGGAATAAAGAGATAATTAATTACGAAATGAATAGAAGAGAGAGAGAGAGAGAGAGAGAGAGAGAGAGAGAGAGAGAGAGAGAGAGAGAGAGAGAGAGAGAGAGAGAGAGAGAGAGAAACTAATGAAAAAGAGAACCAAGCTATGAATTTGCATCCTTCCTCTTTATTGTTTGTCTGTTGCATATTTGTCTGTCACTCAATATGTATCAATATTTTCCTTTATTCTTCATTTTCCACACAGCTTTTCATCGCTCAAACACTCTCTTGGTTATGTCTCTCTCTCTCTCTCTCTCTCTCTCTCTCTCTCTCTCTCTCTCTCTCTCTCTCTCTCGTCTCTCTCTCTCTCTCTCTCTCTCTCTCTCTCTCTCTCTCTCTCTCTCTCTCTCTCTCTCTCTCTCTCTCTCTCCCCACTTTTATCACCTTACCCTTTCCCCTCATTCCATTAGCACCCTTCCACTTCTCATCCATTATTATATCTTCCTCCTATTCTTGTTTCATAGTATTTCAAACAACCCTTTATTCTATTTCCTTATTTCATCTCTATACGCTTTTCATATTCTTTTTTCTCTTTCTATTATTTTATTTTCCTTTTTAATATGTAATGGTCTGGTTTTTTTTTCTTCTTCTTCTTCTTCTTCTCGTCTTCTCTATTAAGTAATGTGTTGGTCGTATTATTAATTGTCAGCCACACTTGGGTAGCAGTATGTATGAGTAGGGTATTTATTTGGACTGTTAGGGTGTGTGTGTGTGTGTGTGCGGGATTTACGAACATATTTGATTTTTTATGTATCTGCTTTTGTAGTACGTATCATTTGTGTGCATTCTCTCTCTCTCTCTCTCTCTCTCTCTCTCCTCTCTCTCTCTCTCTCTCTCTCTCGTCTCTCTCTCTCTCTCTCTCTCTCTCTCTCTCTCTCTCTCTCTCTCTCTCTCTCTCTCCTCTCTCTCTCTCTCCTCTCTCTCTCTCTCTCTCTCCCCCAAATATATAAAAAGTACAGGACAGTCACACTTCTGGACCTACAATGAGTGAGTGTCTTGACCAACTCTCACCCTCACACACTTGTAGGTCACTCCTTAGGATGGTGCCCGTGTGGCTACGCTCGAGAATATCTGACATGCACGTAAATACATAAGGAACAAATAGTATCCATAAAAAAAACTCGCAAAACCTCTTGATGGTGAAATCTGAATGAGAGCATCACCCACACCATAACGAGTATATTTTATGTTACTGCAAGAAAAATGACCGAGTTATTTAAGTTCTTTTAAAATACCTCTTACTTTAAAGGAACATGATAAAAATACTATTGCTATTTGTTGGTCATTATGTCATTGAGTTTGATTTTTTAGATAAAGGAAAACAAATGTATCTTTAGCGACACATGATGATCAAGGAAATACAAAACAAGGATCAGATCAAAAACCTTAGCTCACCAGTTGACTGACGATCACGAGGGAGCACAAGGCTGTCAGTTAGTCCTCGTCTTTCCCTCAGCCGCCTACACAGTCCTTCTTTAACACCAATTTCTTCAGGTGTTCATATTTTACCCATGAATTGCAAGCCAAGAGCCACGAAAGTAAACTACTGACATGTTCCCACTGGACGCTGGTTCATGCAGAGACAAAGGGAGAGTTGTATGCCAAGATTCAGCTGAGCTTTTGACGTAACCCGATGCTCCTCGCTTGAAATATCTTTTTTAAGAGGTGGAAAAGACATTGTAGTGTTCATGTTCACCATAGAGTTGTGTATGGAGGTGTTCTTTTGGTGCTCCATTATGCTCTCCCTCTAAACCTTTCTACTAAAACATAATAAATGAATAAATAAATATGTATTACTTAGCTTGCCCTTGTTATAAGCATATATTTTTTTTTTCTCTACTAGCAGTTTGCAATGGATATTTTTTTTATCATATACTTCTATTGTTTTCTTTTCATTTTTTAATCCACTTTCTATTTATATGCTAATGAAAAAAAGTTACAGGAGTTAGAGTCAACCTTATAGCACTGACTTATCATTATTTTATGTATTATATCTCACCTGTGTTACCTTGTGTGATACCCTTGTGACTGAAGCAAGTCCTCCGCCTCGCCAGGTAAGCCGTGCAAGCCAACACAACAGGTGGGAGGCGTCACTGCTTCAACCTTCCACACACTCCACTGCCTCACCTGCTTCTGCCTCCCTTCACCTGCTTCTGCTTCCCTTCATCTGCTGCCAACACCCTCAGGACCACCTCGTCTTCTTATTTTCTTTATTAACTTGTCTTAGATCAGAACTACTACATTACAATAGTCAAGGTGAAATGACTTAGGTTCAGGTTTGGTCAGGTGTCTCCAGGTTATTAAAGGACTAGGTGTGTGGTGGGTGACGTGGGTGATGGGGGAGTGGAGGTAACACTATATAGTAAAAGACGAAGAGGTGAGTATTCCTAGTAAGGGAGTTTATTTGTGTTTACCTTTCTAGCAAGTCAGGAACAGAAAACGAAGACAGGAGACCGGGAGAGAAGGTCAGATGGAATGAATATAGAGTGATGATTGTCAAAATAGTTCTATGTTTTCCATCTCCTTTCTATATGAGAGGTTGTTGGTGTCGCCTTACCATCATTATATTCCATTAGATAGTGTTCATTGATCATACTTAATTAATTTTATCATACTTTCTTCAACTTGTTTCATCGTAAGTTGTGACGGATGGGATGACAGCAATGCACTTGACTTACTGGCTTAAGACGCAGCTCAGGTGTTTAGGCTGAAAAGTTTTACCCCATCCAAGACTTACTCATTCTTCCTGGTGCTTACATGCCTTTTACATGCTGTCTATCACTCTAACTCCCTTGTCACCTTATGGGAAGTGATTTGTAGGGAATAGTAATGACTGTTAACCTGTAATATGTTCGTGGTGATAGAGGCTTCCAGTTTTCTATGCAAATATGTTTAAGAAATGTGTCAGACTCGTGAAAATATTATGTTTTTCTTATTGTTTTAAGTGAAGCATCAGTGGATAATTGGAATGGAAGGTGTGATTGTCCTTTGTTTTGTTGTTAATGCAAAGGAAATACACTCGTCAGTTTATTTTGTGCTTCATTGGTTGTATAAGGAAGTTATTAGTGATTACGTATAAGAGGAAAGGATTTGTCATTCACGTTTTTTTTTCTCGTGAAGTGAATTGGTAAAGATGTGATATTAGGTGGATGCACTAATTTGGATTGGTGTTTGAGAGAGAAAAAGAGAAAGAGAAAGAGAAAGAGAAAGAAAGAGAGAGAGAAAGAGAAAAGGGAGAATATAGAAAGCAAAACAGATAGACAAAAAGACCAAAAAAGAAAGAAGAAACAAAAACAGACATTCTCCTCACCACCACTCGGGAACACAATTGATCAAGGAAACAAAAACCAACTTGGATCCTGTTTTTACTTTTATTACAGAAGGTTTATGTTACTTTTTTTTTTATACCTGCCGTCAGTAACAACAGCAGCAGCAGCAGCAGCAGCAGCAGTAGTAGTAGTAGTATTTAGTGTACACATAACGCCACTCACAAAGAAGCCTGGTGAATAATCTGAAATACGCTATACAGCTGAAGAAACAACACACAGAGGACCGCGAACTGACGCCTTCCCCTTCCCTTTCCCTTCCCTTCCCTTCCCTTCCCTTCCCTTCCCTTCTATTTTCCCTTCCCTTCTATTTCTTCCCCTTCCCTTCCCTTCCCTTCCCCTTCCTTTACTATTACCCCTTCCCCTTCCCCTTCCCTTCCCTTCCCTTCCCTTTACCCACGCACACGGTAACACAAAATTATCCCTATCCTCGACTCACGTAAATCATAAATGAATATCTGAATGTTGTTTTTTTTATTCTATCTCCTCGTGAACTAAGATACTCAACGAAAAAAAATACTGTCACCTCCTGTTTTGAAGATAAGTTTGACGTAAAAGTTCTCAGGATACAATGCATAAGACGAGGATTATTTCTATAAGGTTCTGAATGTCCCCTTGCTTCCCCCTTAATACTGTTACCCTCCCCCTCTTCCCCCTTCCCTCTTCCCTCTTCCCTCTTCCCTCTTCCCTCTTCCCCTTTCCTTCCCTCTTCCCTCTTCCCTCTTCCCCCTTCCCCTGCCGCGTCCTCTGTCTAAGGGCAAAACAAAAGCCTATCACGCTCGCTACAGTCCCACTACAGATATCAATTTTAACATTTTATTTATACATTTATTTTTTATTTAGTTTACATTACTTTCAAGATCGTGAAAACAGAAGATAAAAGAAAGATGCATAAGTGTTTAATATGTATTGGAGTTTTTTTTTCTTGGGATGTGGGTGTATGGGTGTATGGGTGTATGGGTGTATGGGTGTGGGCGTGGGTGTGGGCGGGTTGGGGGTGTTGTTGCTGTCACTCAGGCTGTGCAAGATGCTGTACAATGAACAAGGCAGCATCTGCACAGCAATCTTGTATAGCCAACATTGTTTTTTTTATAGAAATTATTGTATGTCTTGTACACACACACACACACACACACACACACACACACACACACACACACACACACACACACACACACACACACACACACACACACACACACACACACACACATTATATATACATTACAAAACTAAATCATAAGAAAATATGGAATAATTTAAAACACACAATGAATTAATAAATAAAAAAAAATATTATATCAGCTACGTCACCAGGAGCCTCAAGACCAAATATTGACAAGAGTGATGATGATGACGATGATGACGCTGATGATGACGATGAGGATGGTGATGGTGACTAGTACTTGGGGAGGCTACAGTTCGCGGGTACCTTGATATGGAACCTTATCTTATCTCTCTCACTCTCTCTCCTCTCTCTCTCTCTCTCTCTCTCTCTCTCTCTCTCCTCTCTCTCTCTCTCTCTCTCTCTCTCTCTCTCTCTCTCTCTCTCTCTCTCTCTCTCTCTCTCTCTCTCTCTCTCTCTCTCTCTCTCTCTCTCAAAGGGAAAATACACTATAACGGATAAGTGAAAGCCAAAGAACAGGAATATATCACAACCAGAATTCGTATATACAAAGCAAATACAGAAAGATAAAGAAAGAGAGAGAAAGAAAGATAGAGAAAGAGAGAGAGAAAGAGAGAGTGAGATGGTGTTCAAAAGGTAGAAAGAGAAAGTAAAAAGCTAGCGTGAGGTTCTTAATCCTGCTCCTTGGCTTTGGACTTTAGATGTGTAATAAGTGAAAACCGTATTACATTATTTTTTTTTTTTTCTTCTCAAAGTATCTATGTACAAGAAGCTCAGAAAGTACCTCTGCGGCTGACGCTCTGGACCCTTGACTTCCTTCCCCTTGCTCATCCTACCCTCATTTACCTTCCCATCCTTCCTCCTTACCCTTCCCTCGCCGTTGTCTCCCCTACCCTGACACTTCCTCAGTACCAATGGCTGTTGATACGATATTTAGGGAGTAGCTGGACCTGATTCTTAGTTGTGGTGGTGATGGTGGTGGTGATCTATTTATGTTTCCAATTTGACACTCACACAGATCCTTATGACCACCACCACTACCTTCTCTTCATCCTCACGTGACCTTGTATACTTAGTCTTTAAGGTCACGTGTGTTATGTTCAAGTCACTCTAAGTTGCCGTTCTCAGTCTCGCCGTTTTTCTATCTGTCTAGCTCTCCGTCTCCCTTTTTTTCGCTCACCACAGTTTAGTACAAGGGAGGTGATGTGGCTGAGGTGTTTTTGGGTAGTGGTAACACGAAGGTTTAGGAGGAGGTGTGTGTGGGGTGTTTCCGTTCCCTTCACACCTGGAGGAGGAGGAGTCACGTCACGTCGCGTCCGTCCTTCCTTCCTTTCTTTCCCATCAGCGTACACACACACACACACACACACACACACACATACACACACACACACACACACACACACCGGACGCCATGCTCAAAGGGAACCACAAACCCGACGACAAGATGGCTGACACACGCATATTACACAGAGTACATGTGCACGTTAGTCATGTACGCATTAGTCATGTACACGAGTAGCACGCAGGGAGTGTATATATGTATGTATGTACAGTACAACGCCACAGCCCTCGCGTCAGGTGGCACCACAGGGTAAGGTGAGGCACCCCGCCCATGGAGGCTCCGAGACCACCAGGTGATCAGGAACGTGCCCGCCCCCTTCGTCCCGCCCCCTGGCACACACACACACACACACACACACACACACACACACACACACACACACACACACACACACACACACACACACACGTGGCCGCCACTAGTCAGGGTGAGGCAGGGAGGGGCGGCGAGGGGTGGCCAGGGGCGGGGCGGTGTGCCAGGTCGGAGCTGACAGTCCTGGGCGTGTCAGCTGCCGCAAGGCTGTCAAGTGTCGGCCCCACGTTGGCGGCGGTGCGGGGCCGTGGCCGGGGTCGGGGCCGAGGTGGGGCCAGGGTCGGTGCGTGGTCCAGGCTGAGGGGCCGAGGGTGGCGGGAGGTAGTTAGAAGAGCTGCGAGATGAGGTTGCTCTTGGTGGGGTCGGGCAGCATGTAATTGTTGACGGTGTGGTTGAGGAGGGAGAAGGGCGGTGGCGGGTGGCCCTGCTGCATCCCGCCCATGTTGTGCACGCCCACATTACCGACGTGGTTCAGAGAGTGGGCGGAATGGGCGGTGAGGGTGGTGAGGGGGACGGGTGAAGGGCAGGACGAAGGGCGCTCCAGTGCGGTGAGCGGGGAGCTGCAGCCCCCAGCACCACCTGCCCCGCTGCCCCCGCCCGGACCTGACGCCGCCGGGGCCGCAGACGACCATTTGGGGGACGACTCCAGCTTGCCCACTGTGGAGGAAACATTCATTAGTACAGATAGACACATCACCATCTCTCCACCTCTCCACCTCTCCATCTCTCCAGTCTAATACACCCGTAGAGTATCACAATAATATGTTTTAATGAGAGTAACAAAGCTTCACTCCACTGTGTACATACATACGCCATGACGAAGAGACAAGACGTACAGTACAAGGCAGTGAATAATTAAATAGATGCAAGACTCTCTTTTTAGCGTCAATTTATTATTTTAAAAGTCCAATTTATGAGGCATGTAACAAAATAATTACTAGGATATTTGTTGTTCAGTGACGATGTAAGGTTTTCATTGGACGTGTATTTGTTGCACTCCGGCGTGTGTGTGTGTGTGTGTGTGTGTGTGTGTGCATTTAGAATTGAGAGTTATTTATTGTGTAGTGAGGATGTAATCAATGTGACGTATTCATCAGCCTTGCCTTGCTGCAGGATCGGAGCCTCAAGGTATTACGCAAGACTTACTACGCTTGATCTTGTGACAAATTACAACAAACTTAACTTCACTTCACTTCACTTCACTTCACTTCACGTCAGACAGATAGACAGAGTGAGTGTTGAGTTTTTTTTGGTTTTTTTTTTATTCTTTTATTGTACAATCTTTGACTCCCTGAGCGTGCAGTTGAAAGCAGAGTAATAACTTGTGAGAGAAAATTAACTCTACACACACACACACACACACATGCAAACACACACACATGCAAACACACACACATGCAAACACACACACATGCAAACACACACACACACACACACACACACACACACACACACACACACACACACACACACACACACACACACACACGCACACGCACACGCACACACACATCTTCATTGATTTGATATGATTGTTAATGTTTTCAAGTAATCTGCTTCCACCCTCATCGGTGCTCATGGTGTAGTGGTTATCACATCTGTCTAACACACAGAAGGTCCCAGGTTCGAGCCCTGGTGAGCACAATGTTTTTTTTTTCTGTTGGTGTTTTTTTCATGAGGAAGTGTTGCAAGAATCTATTTCCTGTACATGTTTCATTGTATCTTTGTTTATTTTTCTCTAATAATACATTCAGTGAGATCGCTTATCCTCCCACGCCCCAAGTGTATATAAGTGGATATGTGTGCCTGCGATCCTGCCTTACGTCATGAAAACTATTAACTATTTGATGGATGAATAGCACTGAAAAGCAATCAAAGCTCATTCGTGGATAAAAAAATAAAAAAAAAGTTACAAGGATCGATCAGAGGCGACAGAATGGTACTAAGCAACTCTATCATTACAAGGTGTTCTGAAGCTATTTATTCCTTCTCGTGAACCTCTATAACTGAATGACGTTGGAACAGACTTGGACTTTTTATAGTGAATAGTACAGAAATAAAATCATAAACGTATAATTAATAGTGTTCTGAAACTGTTTATTCATACTCGTAAACTTTTATTCCTGACTAACGTTGATACAGACTTTGGACTTCTTATAGTGAATAGTACAGACATATAATCACTAACGTATAACTCATAGTGAAAATAAAGAGAAGTATAGAAAATGAGTATTGTTGAGACACTAATAATACTTCACTATAGTCTTACTGCACCAGCCAACAACATTCTATTAATATTCTTTGGCTGAAATCTTCGCCATGAACTATATTATTTCTGTGCTTCTTAAGACTTGTTTAATACTACCAAGGTGGTCAGCTGCTGTTATACCTAAGGACCTCGTTATGTAGTTACCGATTGTTAGTGTGAAGAAAAGATTGTTGTTATGTTTATGTTGAACTATTTCTGGTAAAAGTACAAGACAGATGCTCTTCTATTTTTTTTCTCTCTCTCTATCTCTATCTCTCTCACTAGCGCGCAGAGAGAGAGAGAGAGAGAGAGAGAGAGAGAGAGAGAGAGAGAGAGAGAGAGAGAGAGAGAGAGAGAGAGAGAGGAGAGAGAGGGGGGAGGGGCCTTGAGCACTCTGCCACTTTTGTTGATGAATTCACTTTTTATTTTTTATTTTACGACTACGCGCTCGCTGCCATAAATTCACAATAAAGAAAAGAGTCGGCCCGCCATGACGCCCGAACGCCGCCATCTTGGTACGCCGAGCACCCACAATCAAGGTATATTTATTTGTTCTTTTGGAAACGGGAATAAAAGTAAGAAGGAGGAGGAGGCGGAGGAGGAGGAGGAGGAGAGAGGAGGAGGAGAGGAGGATAAGGAAGAGGAAGAGGAA
>JAPQNM010000018.1:25944138-25946638 GCA_029783475.1 Metacarcinus magister
AAAAAATATTCCCAGGCTGAAAATATAACCTATGAAGGGAGACTTAAGGAGAAAAACTTATCATTATAATCTATCGAAACGGAGGATGCGAGGTGATCTAATAGAAGTGTTTAGAGTATTTAAAGGATTTGACAACATCACTGCAGAATATTTCTTCACAGTTGATCAATTAGATATAACAAGAAGACAAAAAAGCTTCAAGATAATCGGTATAAGATTCTTGACAAATTAAGTCAAACACTTCTTATCCAATCGGGTCGTTAACGTCTGGAATTCTCTGCCTTCCAACGTTGTTCACAGTATAACACTTACACCTTTCAACAACAGACTAGACAAGCACTTTGACTCCAATCCTTAACTGAGATATTATTCGTTATCGTAAATAAACTTAAGTTATACGAACATATTTATGAAATGCAGCTATTTTAATTTTGTTGTTGGTGGTCTGGCAGCGCATGTTATCGCCTGGGTAGAAGTAGTAGTAGTAGTAGTAGTAGTAGTAGTAGTAGTAGTAGTAGTAGTAGTAGTCCTTATCTCATTCCTATATAAAGAAATTCCATGTAGTTACGTTCAGCTGGAATAAACGACGGGTGGGGAGGAGCCTTCACCTTTACTATCCATTGTCTCTCACTTCAGATTAGATAGTGTAGTTGATCTCAAACAGTCTTATAAGTGCCAACATATCAGCTGTTGTTTGTTCTTCCTTTGTGTTCCTTTGTGTTCCTCCTCCAGCAGTAGGGGCGTCGAGGTGCTACTGAAGGCTTCCAAGTGGCTTGCGTCGACCATTAATATATAACAACCCGACATAATCCTCTCCTTGGTGGGGCTTACGGAGGAGGAGGAGGAGGAGGAGGCAAGGCTGTACGTCCCATGATAATTGTTCTACTGCACCTCACTTGTTCCTCCATTCCCTCCTCTCTTCCCTTCCATCCCTCCTTCCCTCCTTCCCTTCCCCTCCTGCCAGATCAGGTTTGCCTCCATTCCCTCTGAAAATGAGCGGAGGATCGAACATCGCCGGAAAAAAATCTTAGCCTTCTCGTCTTCCTCTCCACCCACCGTTTGCCGCCGCCATTTTGTCTTAATGTCCGGCCCGAGAACCAATCAGGTGCTCGATTACCGGTCCAACGAGACAATCAAAGGCGTCCGTTTCCCCGAGCCTCGACTTGGGCGGCGCTGCGTAACCCACTTACAGACGGCGATATGCTTGGATAAGGAGAAATTAGGGTGAAAGGATGGCGCCGTCTGCCGCTCAACCCAGGGAGATGCAATGCCAACCGAGGAAATAACTGGACGGGAAAACGATGAAGTCAGCGAAGAAGAGGAGGAAGGAGGAAGATAAAGGAGGAATAAGAGGAGGAGGTAAGAGGATGGGTAGGGACGTCTTGTAACCCTCCCAGCGGCCAAGAGTCCTTCCTAGCCTTGATTGTTTCTTCGCCTGCTCCTTATAGGCAATCAGAAAGACTTTATTGGTTTTCGCAGAATCTAATCTGTGTTACGGCCTCTTACCGGCGCCGTAACGAAGAGAGTGACCGTGGCTGATTCTAGCGGGCGTGGGCGGGGAGGAGCAGCAGGAGGAGGAGGAGGGGGAGAGAGACAGACAGAGACACAGTTAGACAGAGAGACATGAGCAGAAGGAAGACTTGTTCTGAAAGGAGTGAAAGGAGACAGGAGTGTAGTTCTGTCTGTGTATCTGAAGACGGGATAGGGAAGGCTAGGGAGGACTGATTGCTTGGTAAGAATAGGAAAGGAGATGGAGGGAAGGAGAAGGAAGGAAGGAAGGAAGGAAGGAAAGGAATAATAGAATAAAGGAGAATGAGAGAGTTTTTGTTCCATGGAAAAGTAAAGATGGAGGAAAGTTTTGTGCGGGAAGGAAGGAAGGATGGATGAGAAGAAGAAGAAGAAGAAGAAGAAGAAGAAGAAAGAAGAAACAAAAAAAGAAAATATATGCAGGAAAATAAGAAATAAAAAAAAGAGCAAGAAAACTGCAGTAAGAACAAGATCGTAGAGAAAGAGAGAGAAAGAGAGAGAGAGAGAGAGAGAGAGAGAGAGAGAGAGAGAGAGAGAGAGAGAGAGAGAGAGAGAGAGAGAGAGAGAGAGAGAGAGAGAGAGAGAGAGAGAGAGAGAGAGAGAGAGAGAGAGAGAGAGAGAGCAGAGAGAGAGAGAGAGAGAGAGAGAGAGAGGGAGAGAGAGAGAGAGAGAGAGAGAGAGAAAGGGTCATTCTACAGTCATAAAGAGACATAAATTAGGAAGAGAGAGGGAGGCTGGGCGGTAGGATGAAGGGAGGGAGGGAGGGAGAGAGAGGGAGGGAGGGAGGGAGGGAGGGAGGGAGGGAGAGAAAGGGAGGGAGTCTATTTCAACATAATGAGGGTTGGTGACTAGTAAGTAACCTTCTTCTGAGGGAACTACGAGTAGAGAGAGAGAGAGAGAGAGAGAGAGAGAGAGAGAGAGAGAGAGAGAGAGAGGAGAGAGAGAGAGAGAGAGAGAGAGAGAGAGAGAGAGA
>JAPQNM010000018.1:25959138-25964138 GCA_029783475.1 Metacarcinus magister
TTTCTCTTTTTTTTTCAGTCATATTCGTGTCATTTCATTATTTCATTATATTTAATCTCGTTAATTATATTGTGTTTGTTATTTATTTATTTATTTATTTATTTTTTTTTACATGTAACATCCTTTTGTATATATTTTTTTTTATTTCGTTCAATTACTCTTTCCTAATCATATAATATTTTTTCTCTCCGTCACTTTAATGTTTCCTCATTGTTTCCTTTTTTTCCTCATTTTACCTTCTCTTTTTTTTCTCTCTTTTTCTTTACTTCCAAATTATTACTCTCGTCTTTTAATTTTTCTCTCTATTCTTTCATCCCTTTATCCCTGACTCTCCTTCCCCTTATTTAGCGGCTATAAATGAAGGAATAGCAATATAAATAATAGTAATAGTAATAGTTATAATAGAAAATAATAATAATAATAATCGGGGGTGTTAAGTTAAGGCCGCATCTCGTTATTCTTTTGTTTAAACATATCTAGTCCATCGCTTTTCGCTTTATGAAAACGCTATTCACTTGTTTTTTATGCGTGCGTGTGGCGTGGAGGAGGAGGTAGAGGAGGTAGAAGCGGTGGAGGAGGTGGAGGTGTGAGGTTGTCATGAGGTGGAGGCGTGGATGAGGAAGATAAACATATGGATGAGGATAGTGTATGGTGGATTGCAGACGCTGACGGTTGACGTGAAGATCTATATAGAGGCGTGTAGGCGTGTATAGTACCATCCCTTACACACGCCCTCCCACGCCCTCACACTCACAAACACACGCCTCACAACACCACTCATCCCTCAAGACAAGGTAAAATGAACACACTCAAATTAAAGCATATAACTTAAACGGGAGAAAATGTCAGAGTTAGTTAAGGTTAGTTAATTATACTATATAACGACCGAATTAGTGGTGATTATATCGTTATTATTTACTAACTATATCGTGTTGAGTTTTACAATGGCACGTGTTGGGGTTGGGGTGAGACACGTGCAGGCGGTGGAGGAGGAGGGTGTTTTAAACGAGTACATGATAGATTAATAGGTGTGTATGTACGAGTTTCACACACACACACACACACACACACACACACACACACACACACACACACACACACACACACACACACACACACACACACACACATTACCGGTAAGTGAGGTGGAGTCGTTTTGAAGTGAGTCACGTAACATAATGAATTAATGAGTCGCTGTGAGTTAAGTAATGTTAGTTTGTGTTTGTGGGAAGGGAGGACCGACGTGTGTGTGTGTGTGTGTGTGTGTGTGTGTGTGTGTGTGTGTGTGTGTGTGTGTGTGTGTGTGTGTGTGTGTGTGTGTGTGTGTGTGTGCTCGTAAAGTTCTTTGGTGACGGAGAATAACCATTGTGTCGCATTACTTCAATTTTTCCTCGGACGACACCCCGCCCCCCCTCCCCCCCCTGCACACACACACACACACACACACACACACACACACACACACACACACACACACACACTAGAGGTATAAACATGTAAATCAACCTGAATATCCCTCGTCTAGATATCCTTCAGTTCCTTCCCAAGCTGAGGATCGGTCACCACGGGACTGCCTTCCTTCCCTCCTACCACCCTCCTCCTACCCTCCTTTCCTCCTTCCTCCCCTTAACCTTCTTTATTTATGAAGTTGGACCATCACTCAGCGGGGCGGGGCGGGGCGGGGCACGGCAACCTGTGGGTCTTATAGTGGCTGTGAGGCGAGGCGAGGCGAGGCGAGGTGAGGCGAGGCGAGGCAGCGCTGGATGGATGGAGGGGGCGCGAGGAGGCAGTGGAGTGTGGCGGAGCGTGTGTTGCCTCTCACCTTCAGGCACACCGCTCCACCACCTCCTTCCCTGCCTGCCTCACTGCCTGCCTGCCTGCCTGCCTGCCTCACTGCTTCCCTGCCTCACTGCCTGTCTACCTGTCTATCTGTCTGTCTCTCTGTCTTCCTCCCTCCGTCCCTCTCTTCCCTTATTCTCTACTTTCTAGTCATCCTCCTTTACTTCTATCATTTATATAGTTTGTTTACCTCCATATATTTTCCCATTATTCTTCATTCATGTTACTCCCGCCTGTCATCTCCTTTCTCCATTCATACGCCCTCCTCTTTTTTTTTTTTTTTTTCTCTCTCTCTCTTCTCCGGTCCCCTACAGTTTCCTTTCCACTCCTTGCACTCAGCCGTCATTGGTCACAGTACTACCTGCTTTTGGGGTCAGCAGTCTGCTTACACACGTCCACAGTCTTAGAATTAGGTTACTTGATTGTCTGGCTGAAAGACTCTCTAGTATTGCGAGGCGCTCAAGGCATAAGTCACGGGCTGATTCCGCTTCTGGTCACTGTTTATTTATGTTCAGGAAGTGTTTTCTTAATCAAACTTTGGAGTCGACGTGATGGAAGGAAAGTAACTCGTTCAAAGTAAGTTTTGTCCGGTATAAGCGAAGCAAAAAGAAAAATTACATTTGTTCCAGAATGCGAGTGAGGGAGTGAGGCTTGGTGTAGGCTAAGTGAAAAGTTGTACAGTACACTCCCCCGGTAACGCACGAAAACACGAATGCAAAACATACAGAAAATTTCTACGGAAAATGTAGTAAAAACCCTTTATGAAAATATTCCAAGTGACTCAACACTCCGGAAATCCACCAACAAGGCGAACCAGAGCAACATTTTCCTCATTTCACGCGTCAGGCAAACTCAGACTTTAATTTGCAGTCTTAGCGTCACTTGAAGGCCACCAACACCTGATGAGACTCCGAGGCGACAACATAAACTATACTAATAACCATTCACCTGTAATTTACACCTCCAATTAGAGAGGACACACACAGTCTGGCGCCAAACACTGAGTATGTTTAAACAGTCTTGATTCAAAATGACACTAAGGAAAGAAACGTTTATCTAACATCATCACAATCATCATTATCAGCCTCCATGACACTACTATGCTTTTGTCTTATATAAACGCATATTAATTACGGCTTTACCAATGCGACGTTCAGTAATATAATAATACATTTTAATAAACATTGAACATTATAACGAAAACTATAGAAGCGAAAACAATACATAGATTGCAATATAAAACAGATTAATGCACGCGTTGTTTATGCATTTCCATCTAGTTTTCCATATTCTTACGTACAGTTGAGTGATTGATACTTAATGCACTGACTAGCATACGTACAGACACACACACACACACACACACACACTAGCACTCGAAATGGCATTGATGATACACAAACAAGGCAACGAGGAGGAGATGTAACAAGGCGAGGAGAGGATCAAGGTGAAGGAGGATGATGAAGACACTGGAAGGACCTCAAGAACGAAGGAAAGAAACGATAGAAATGATACAAGAAAAACCTTAGATATTAAAATTACACTTTCCAGCCACCACCACTATCACTACCACTACTCCTTCCTCCTCCTCCTCCTCCTCCTCCTCTTCCTCCTCCACCACCACCAGCAACAACAACAACAACACACACTCGCTCCCTCTGCCTTAAAACACACGAGCTTGCAAATACCATGAATCTGTGGCTGCCTCAATCTGGCCGCAGCTCGGGCACAACTTTTAATCCCCGGACCTCAAGGGCGCAGTGTTATAATTATGTACCAAGGCTAGATCCCCCCCTCTCCCTCCCCTTTCCTCCTCTCTCTCTCTCTCTCTCTCTCTCTCTCTCTCTCTCTCTCTCTCTCTCTCTCCTCTCTCTCTCTCTCTCTCTCTCTCTCTCTCTCTCTCTCTCTCTCTCTCTCTCTCTCTCTCTCTTTCTCTTTCTCTTCACTCCCATCTCTCCCTACCTGCCTCTATAACGATCTCTCTCCCTCCTTCCCTCTCCTTCCCTTCTTCTCCTCCCTTCTTCCCTCTTTCCCTCTTTCTCTCCCTTCTTCCCTCTTTCCCTCCCTTCGTAAGTCCCTCTTTCCCTCCCTCACCCACCAGAGGTTCATACATAATCGGACTGTTTCCTAGTGTGTTACCTCATTCGTGTGTGTGTGTGTGTGTGTGTGTGTGTGTGTGTGTGTGTGTGTGTGTGTGTGTGTGTGTGTGTGTGTGTGTGTGTGTGTCTTGCAAGGTAATACAACACGCTGGAAGGGTCTGATCGCACCACAACACACACACACACACACACACACACACACACACACACACACACACACACACACACACACACACACACACACACACACACACACACACACAAATCATACATACATAAACTCGCCGTCCCGTTCATCCACTTCGCCAAGTTGTAAAATTCGCCGATGTATGGATCTCTTCAATTCCCCGTCGCTCCCCTCGCCCCTCACCCGCCCCCCCCCTCGCCCCTCAGCCGCCCCCTTCGCTCCTCAGCCGCCCCCCTTCGCCCCTCAGCCGTCCCCTCGCTCCCTGCCGCCCCCCTTAGCCCCCTGCTGCAGGTGAGTGGTTCCCTGGGTGTCGCTGGTACATACGCTGTGGCCAGGGTCACGTCATCCCCGCCGCCTCCACCTCCACCTCCGTCACCGCCGCCTGCCGCTGGCCATCACGGCGTGGCGGCCATTCATTCAACTCTGGAGGCCATAATTAGGTCGGTGGTCAGGGCGGCGGGCAGGTCCATATCCACAGCCTCCTGGTAGGGCCATAAATTATAGATTCTCGGCGTAACAGGGCGGGCGGGCGGCGGGCGTGGTGGCCGGGAATCAATAAAGAGTGGCCGCGCGCCGAGCACTCATTGGCTGCCCCACCGACCAATCAGCGTCTGGCTGGCCCCTGCCCGCCCATCACTCACACTGGCCACGTGGACCCGACGCTAAAAATTACACTTTTATTTCCTTTCTATATTTCCGTCTATGGAGTAGCGGCGGTGCCTTCCCCACCGTGGCTTGTACAGACTGTGGCTCTGGTGACTCCCGGCGGTGAGTAAACACAGCGGCGCGTGTCCCTGGCGAGGCTGAGGAAGGAATTAGCGGCAGCGCGAACCTTACCTTGCCGCCAAAGTAGTGGTGGTGCGGGCGGGGTGGAG
>JAPQNM010000018.1:25971638-25976638 GCA_029783475.1 Metacarcinus magister
GCAGGAGGCGGTGAGGGAGGAACGAGGGTGCACGGGAGAGGCGAGGGTGAGGAGAAGCAGGAGGGAGAGGTGGAGGGATGGGACGGCAGGAGGTGGACGGAGGGGCGTGGAGTCACCGGGGACAAGAGAACAGACTCAAAGTACAAGTGTCAATAAGGAAGACTCGCTAAGTCCCTCCTACAAGCCTCTACCTCTGCCTTCCCCTCCAGTATTTAAGAGTAATAATGTAATACCTCGGGAAGGGCGAAAAGGAATTGATGAACAAGAGGAAGAGAGGCAGGAGAGAGGGAGGGAGGGAGGAGAGCTGCTGTCCGGCGCCTTCCTTGCCCCCTTCCCCCCTCCCCCAGGTCCAGGGTGACGAATGGACAGGGGAATTGGAACGGACAGGAGGGAGGGGAACCATGCATCGCCCGGCGGTATAAGGCATTTATTTCCCCTTAATATTGCCTTCTAGAGCCTCGCTGCACCCTATGGCGGTCTTGAGCCCTCCCGCAGCGGCTCAGTGTCACCAAGTCATCGCCGCAACTTACTCGCTGAACTAAAGAGGAGAATAAAACTACAACTACAACTTGAAAACAAAGAAATACATGTTAAGAGTAAATAGAGAGTTCTGGCGGGAATGGATGTGGCTGGCGACCTTTGGCAACTCCGCCACTGACCACTTGGGTTGGACAAACAAAATTGTTTTCCTTCAGGAGAAAAATACCCAGAATTTATTTTACGATTTTCCACCTATTGGGCCTGGCCGGGCAAACAGCGATATTCTGGAAATGTCTGGCTGGTCTTTTCAGGCAAATTGGAACTCTTGGACTGCGAGGTAATGCTTTTCCAGACCCAACCTTGTTTTTAAAGAATTTTGAGCTCCTAAAACTTCGCCGCCCTCCAGTCCACGCTAATGCCTTGTTTTGCTCGCCCGCAGGACCGGCCATTTAAAAGATTGTCGCGGCCTTCAGTGTTCGAGGCGAGGGTCGGGGAGGCAGGCGAGCAGACGGAATGGCGACGGCACTGTCACTACAAGGATGGCGATACTACTACTACTACTACTACTACTGATAATAATAATAATAGTAATGATAGTAATAATGACAATGATAATCGCAGTGGTGCATCGACAGCAGCGGTGCAGTCAAGGTTGCAAGGAAAGTGAAGACGTGGAGGCTTGCCAAGTTGCCATATTAATTCCGAGTCGACTTGCCGCTCCAGTTTAAACCTCCGGCGTGTTTTGGTGCCTCTGTGGCTATTATTTTAACACGGTTTGGACTCGGGAATTCTGTTGGCAGCCTCACCGCCGGCCAAGTGCTTCCTCGTATACAGTCATCGAGGCTCTATAGTCCATACACTGGTCTCTCCTTACTCCCGTGTGGTAATGGGTGGGGGGAGGGTGAAGGGGAGTGCCACTGACGCATTGTTTGTGTCGAAGTTTTGTATAAGAGTTGTGGTTGTGAGTCTATACATACGTGACTATTATAGCGGTAAGAGGCTCTTTTTTTATTCTTTTTTTTTATCTTGGACTGCCAGACGCACCACTACACCTCACAACGTCACTGAAAAATCCTTGTTGTTGACACTCTTGAAAAAAAACACATCCTTCCGCGAGTATCAGCATTCAATAATAACTAAAGGAACAATATTATCAAAAAAGTTAATGTGGATTCGTAGATTAAATGTTGAGTTTTTGTTTGAATTCCCCGCTCGTTGATGGGCAGCAGGTGGCGACCCCAAGCGGCCGTCAGTCACTTGTGTTGATGCCTTGACGGAAAGCAGGTGTCTAACAATTAGCTCTGTAAGTGATTATCTTGCTTCCACGTCCACTAATAAGGTCCTACACTCCTGCTGAGGCTGCTACACGTACACCAATGTTAAAGTAAGTCAAGAATCGGTGCTCCTAACCATTACATTGTTGATAATTAGCTAATGATTGTCAGGTGTTGATTTCGTTACTGTAACTACGCCAAGAATAACAATACCATAGAGACAACGTAAGCTATCTCTCACCGCCTTCCTTCCTTCTCCCCCACCTTACTGCACCACTATTGAGCCTCCGTCGCCTCCTCCTCCTCCTCCTCCTCCTTCCCTCTACTCCCAAGGAACACAGGGAAGGAGCAAGATTCAACTTTGCATATTCATGGCTGCCACAATATGAGAGGCGACTCCCTTTCTTAGCATAATCCTCCAATTAACGCCCCCCGCCCCCCCTGCCTTTCCAGCTGGGCCAGTAATTAACGACGCCTCGAGGTAATTCGTCGTGGGCGTCGTTAAGCGGATGTCGTGAAAGTTGATATGGATGGCGGCGGCGGCGGCGGTGGTGGTGGTGGTGGTGGTGGTAAAGTACTGTGGTGGTTTTATGAAGAAGTTTCCGGTGAATTTCAATGATGGTATTAAAGTTTAGTTTGTTTATTTGTTAACTAAAGTCTCTCTCGGGGCTACGGGGGAGACTTTGTAAACTGAAGGTTGTGTGTGTGTGTGTGTGTGTGTGTGTGTGTGTGTGTGTGTGTGTGTGTGTGTGTGTGTGTGTGTGTGTTGTTTGTACCGACGGAGCAGCAGCAGCAGCAGCAGTGGTAATGGTCAAAGTGTATAGGATGGTGCACACACACACACACACACACACACACACACACGCACGGTGCCTGGCGCTGCGGGGGTGTCAGCGGCCCAGCGGGGAGGGAGAAGGGTGAAGGCTCTTATAGGTTCACTTTCTCCGCTAGAATGATGCTTTAAATAATATTCCTTGCAGGGAACTTTGGACGGAATGGCGGCAACTAGGAGGAGATAGGGTGGAGGGTATACCACACACCGCCTCTACCACCACCACCACCATCACCACTACCACCATCATCACCAAGCTAAGGACGTGGTGAGTGTTAAACTACATGTGCATTTATTTCATGGTTGTTTGTCCCTGTGTGGTGACGGCGGGTCGTGTTGTGAGGGTGTGTGGGAGAGTGTACAAGAATATGGCTCTTCCCACGCCCTTTAGATACCATTTCTACGCACGCCTCTCTCTCTCTCTCTCTCCTTCCACGCCATCTCTCCCTCCCTCTCCCTCCCCCATCTCCCCCTTCCCCCCCCCTTCCCCCATGTCACACGCTTGTTATGAACTTCTATTTGTGCGCCAGCCAACACACACTGTCCCCTTTTTACTTTTATTTAAATTTACTCGTTACTAAAGTTGATATTGTGAGTTCTTTAGATTTAGAATACCACCACCACCACCTTTTTCTCTGACTTTACGTTTAGTGAGTGTGTGTGTATGTGGGTGTGTGTGTGTAGTGTTTAGTGCTCGTACCTACATACATACATACATACATACATACATACAAACGAGACTTTCTTGTCGGCTCTATCCCCACCATTATCCCCACCATATCCGAGGAGAATGACCGCGATGAAGGGCTATGAAGTGTTAACAAGTGTATCATTGGGGGAGGGAGGGGGAGGAGGTAGTGGTGGTGGTGGTGGTGGTGGTAGTTGTGTTGGGGTGGGAAGGAGGGAGGGGCGTGGGGGTAGCCAAGCCTGAGAGAGAGAGACACGCGTGCTAAATGTCACTATAACTTCCAATGCAGTAGTAGTAGCACCGATGATGAAACTAACTACAGTAGAGGGAGTGTAGTAGTAGTAGTAGTAGTAGTAGTAGTAGTAGTAGTAGTAGTAGTAGTAGTAGTAGTAGTAGTAGTAGTAGTGTGGGAACGCCCTCTACTACGCCGTGGAAATACTCGTTATATATATTTTATTACTTAATCCGTGACTACTATTATTTTCCAGACCACTTGTCATATAAGGGTGAGGAGGGGCGGGGTTGGGGGTGTGATTATAGGAGGCGTGTCTGAAAGGAGCAAGATTTTGGGTGTTGATGATAGTTTCCCATGGAAGTAAGTAAGTACCCCCTTAAAGAAAACGGGTTTGTGGTAATGTCTTGGATGGTGGTGAAGTGTGGTGGTGTTTAGGAAGGTTAGGAAGGCTGGTGTACACGAAACACTACCTTACCCTGTGTTCTATTTGCATTACCATCGTCTTGTCTGCCTAACTCATGCACCCACACCACTAATGTAATAACTTCTTATGTATGTACAGTAGTAAGTAGAGGAAGAGAAATATGACCTTGCTCTTCTTCCATGCAAACTATCCACCCCCTCCTTCTCCCCTTTTCCTAACCACCTTTCCTCCCCCCCCCCACATCTCCCACCACACCATCTACAACGGTATGGTGCAATTGTGGAGCTAATACAATACAATCTTAAGGCCATCTTGTTTGCGCCATAATAATAATAATAATAATAAGTTTATTTCACCCGAAGGCATAGGCAGCATGAAGAGAAAGTATAATAATAATAATAATAATAAACTAATCTGTTAAAACAATAGTAATGATAGTAATAGTGATATCAATAATAATAATAATAATAATAATAATAAAAGATAATAACAATAACCTCTGATGTCTGGCGCTTACCTCTCTTCTTTTTTTTCGTATTAACTCACTCACTCCAGACCGTGTACGTAAGTGAGTGTAAGTAAAGTACTACATGGTTTGGTGCACTACAAGGCATTCATTCATTCATTCATTCATTCATTCATTCATTCATTCATTCATTCATTCATTCATTCATTCATTCATTCATTCATTCATTCATTCATTCATTCATTCATTCATTGATACTGTAGTCATGGAAAGTCGCAAAGCCAGTAAGTTAAATAAAGTTATAAATAGTTCACAGGTTTCATTCATATATTTTTTTCGTTATTTTCACTGTCTTTTTACGTGTTCGACTTTCAACTTTATATCTAATGAACGAATAGGATGTGATGGTCTCTTTCCCTCAACGTCATCAAATATTTCCTTAAAAACAAAAACGAAGAAAAAGAGAAAAGATCAGTAAATGGCTATCATATTTGACTCCCAAATCCTTACCCTCACCCTCCCCTTTCTTCCCCTTTCTTCCTCTCTTTCGTTCCATCGTGTTTCCTGAAGTTCCCATGTTAGAGGGAGTGAGGGGAGGCTA
>JAPQNM010000018.1:25981638-25984138 GCA_029783475.1 Metacarcinus magister
CCTCTCACCCCTCTCAACCCCGCCCCACCCCAGCCTCTCCCCGCCTTATCTAAAGTCGCCAGATTTTACAGTTTCCAAAAGAGCACCTCCTTCCCTCCCTTTTCCTGCCCTTCCCTTCCCCTTCCCTCCCTTTCATCCCTCTCTCCCTTCCTCCCTTTCTCCCTCCCTCCCTTCCTCCCTTTCTCCCTCCCTCCCTCCCCTTCCAGGCTGCTAATGTCCCAAGCCATTTTAGTGTAATTGCTGGTTCCGTGCCTCCTCCTCCTCCTCCTCCTCCTCCTCCTCCTCCTCCTCCTCCTCCTCCTCCTCCTCCTCCTCTTAATAGTTCGCTTACAAGTTCTCTTCATTTTCCTCTTCCATGTTTTCTTCTCCTCTTCCTTTTTATCTTTCTATGGACATTTTTTTGTTGGGCTATTCATAAAATGTTATTCATTGTGTGTCGAGGTTCATGTATTCATGTTGTTGTGTGTTCTTGTTGTGTCTGCATTGATGGTGTTGGTGTTGTTGTTGTTGGTGGTAGTAGTAGTAGTGGTGGTGGTGGTGGTGGTGGTAGTGGTAGTAGTAGTGGTGGTGGTAGATGTAGTGGTGGTGGTGGTGGGTTTTTTTTTGTGGTGGTTGTGGTGGTAGTAGTAGTGGTGGTGGTGGTAGTAGTGGTGGTTGGTGGTTGTGGTGGTGGTGGTAGTGGTTATAGTGGTGGTAGTAGTGGTAGTAGTAGTAGTGGTGGTGGTGGTGGTGGATGTGGTAGTGGTGGTGGTAGTAGTGGTGGTGGTGGTGGTGGTGGTGGATGTGGTGGTAGTGGCGGTGGTGGTGGTGGCAGCGGCAGCGGTCAGCTCTCCCATAATTGAGACAATGGCCGCTGGGACTCCCTAATTCTCCTTTATTAAATTGCGTCTCTTGACATCTATTTAGATAATGGACCCTCAACCCGACTCTGGATAAATTGAAAAATACTCTCCCAGCATTTCCCAGTAACTTCATTTTTGGGCCAACGGATTAAATGTTTCCTGTGTGCGGCTAGCGTGTATGTATGTATGTGTGTATATATGTGTATGTATGTGTATATATATCTCCCTCTGTTTTCATCTCTCTTTCTTTCCAAACACTTTTTTTTTCTACACCTTTTCAAAACATCTTTCCCCACCACCTCCTCTCTTCTATTGCCTTTCCACCTCTCCCCTCCTTCCCCTCCTTTCCTCCCCCTCTCCTCCCCCCCTCCTCCCCTCCTCTCACACCTCCCCCATAATACCACTCGCCAACGCCTATCATAATTACTCACCTCGGATCAGCTCGTCGGCGTATCAATGGCATTTTTTCCCGCCCCGCCCCGCCCCGCCCCGCTCACCTGCCCCGCTAATCCTGTGTTAATGAGGCAGGTGTGAGGCAGCAGGTGTATGCTTGTGTGTTTGTGTTGGCATGCTCTTCCTCACTCAAAATCCCTCCCTCCCCCTCTCCTCCCTCCTCTCCTCTTGCATGCCTTTTCCTCCCTTCCTCTCCTCTTCATCATCCTCCTCTCTTTCCTCTTTCCTCCATTCTCCTCTTTCCTCCCTTCTCCCTTCCTCCTCTTCCTTTCCTGCTCATCATCCTATCTTTCCTTCCTTCCTCTCTTTCCCTCCTACCATCTTTCCCTCTTCTCCTCTCTCTTTTTACTCTCTTCTCCTCTCTTACTCTCCTCATTATCATCCCCTCTTTCCTCCTTTCCCTCTCCTCCTCTTTCTCTCCTCATCATCCCTTCTTCACCCCTTCCTCCCTTCCCCTCCTCCACCCGCAACTATATCCTACCTACACCATTATTTCTACTTGCTCGCTTCCTACACCCACACTCCTGTCTCCTAACCCCTCCCCCTTCTCCTTCCTTCCCTTCCCCTCTCCTCCACCTTTCCCTCTCTCTCTCTCTCCCTCGCTAGCACAAAATACGCCGGCTAAAGCTTGTCTCCGTCTGTCTGTCTGTCTGTCTGTCAAGTAATTTTAACCTTCATTTTTGTATTATATTTTAGTTTTGTTTTTATTTTTATTTAACTTTGCAATGTATTTTTTGTATATATATATATGTGTGTGTGTGTGTGTGTGTGTGTGTGTGTGTGTGTGTGTGTGTGTGTGTGTGTGTGTGTGTGCGTGTGCGTGTGTGTGTCTATGAAATGTATGTACTGTTTAGAATATTTTTTTTAGTAGCAGAGAGAGAAAGAGAAATAAGAGAACAAGGACAACGAACAAGTAAAGGGATAAAGAAGAAGAAGAAGAAGAAGAAGAAAAGAAAAGAAAAGAAGAAAAAGATACAAAAAAAAAAGTAATTGAAAGAAGGTTGTGTACACCTAACATTTTTTTTTCATTATTTTTTTTTCTTTGCTCTACGAAAACAAAAAAGGTGCAGCGAGGTTACAAAGGCTTCAGGTGGGCTTGGGTTGGGCTGGATTGGGCTGAGTTGGGCTTGGGTTGGGCTGGATTGGGCTGAGTTGGGCTGGATTAGACTGGATTGGGCTGGATTGGGCTTATGTAGGTGGCTGTG